>CM073763.1:28518628-29118628 GCA_037127475.1 Arma custos | reverse complement strand
CTAAAAAGAGGAGTTTAATGTTGTTATTAATGTTGTTTGTAATATTATTATTATTATTATTGATAATAAAATTCATCTTCTAATTACCATTGAAATTATCTATAGAAATTAAATTTAATTGGAATTTATTGATGTTCTTACTAGGCAACATAAAAAGGTATAAAGTATAGTAATTTTTAATAATATGAGTATATAAATTGAAAATTTTTCATAGCAAGTTGGGATTCGGAAATGCTCTACTTGAATTTAATTGTGGATATATATATATATATATATATATATAATATATAATATATTATATATATTATATGTACAGTAGTAAATAATTCAGTCCCTGCATTGAGAAAAAGACTGACTGATAAAGGTTTGTATCAGCATCCTGCCATCGATGCGTGAAGGAAAGTATTAGGTGCCCGTGTGGTCGTAGCGGACGAAACCTTAAGAAGGCATTGGTACCAACTTTCACCTCTAGCGTATGCTCTGAGATCGATATGATATTAGCTATGATTCCGAACCGTTCACATGGAATATAAATGCGCCATATCGTCACCTATCGTAAGAGCCCGATAACGATATTAGGTATAGAAAGCAACTCCGGATAAGGCAGCAGAAAGCGAAAACTACATGCGCTTTTTGACTACTGATGTTATATATTAATTTATTTTAATTATCTATCCGTATTCTACTCGCAAGTATTATCGAAAGTATAAACCCAAGGGAGTAGTCACGGAATGTTTTGGAGAGGGGGGGAACCTTGTTCGATTCTGTTCTGGTTAACCCACAGTGTCCCCAAAGAAAAACCAAGGGTTCACAGTGTTTTTTAGGAATACGTTAATTAAAAATATTTTTAAAAAATGAAAAACGTATTTTTTGAAACTGTTTTATAGATTTAGTTTTTCAAATGTATTTGATTTTATTTGCTAATGTTTTTTACATTACCTAGAAAAATACGACTGCCTTACAACTAAGATTAACAATAATTTGTCTCTAAACAAATATCATCCTTCTTAATGACTCCAATAAATATATTTATTGGAACAAACCTTTATTATATTTATATATTAAATATTTTTTGTTAATTGTCATTTTGTTACATACTTAAAAGGGATGTATTAATTATTGTTAAACTATATATAATATTTTAGAAGAGGGGTGCTCAATTGCATTAAAAATTAAATACATTTACCACAAGAATATACATAAGAATCATGTTTCCAAGCACAGTAAACACTGACTTTTCTTGTCAGATCAGAATATAATAACGGATCATAATCATCCGAGAGAGGTAAAACAATTAACTTCTATGGACGTTAATGATAATATTAAAAATCGACTTATTATAATAATTATATAAATATAATGATTATTTCATAATAAAACTTAAATGGCATTGTTGTTTTACGTTATTGATTATTATTAGAATAGTGACTATAATAGTTTTTTTATTCTACGTTATTTGTTCCTCGTAGAAAAGAAAATGTAAATTAAAAAAAATACAGGGCTGGCCGAGAAACGAGCCAGGGTGGCCGAGGTGGTGAGGTGTCACCACGGAGAGGTGAGGGACCCGGGTTCGAGTCCCGGTCCTGGCTATATCTTTTCTTTTCAAATAAAATATTAAAAAAAGATATCATATAACAATTAAATAAATTATAAAAAAAAATATAGGTTTGTCAATTGGGTGCCCTAAGAAATAAGCATCGTTTATAATAACGAAAACTTAATGGTATTTTTAAGTATCTTTCCACAAGGGCGGATTCAGGATTTTTTTCTGGGGGGCCACAACGGGCAGAAGGGCAAAAAAATCAACAATAACTTAAAAATACATTAGTAGTATTTATAGAAAGGTTTGTTTACTAAAATATTTAAGCAATAGTTTCACTCATGTTAATTCTGAGCAAATCACATGATACTTATAGGAGGTATTGTAATGGATTCTCCACAGTACCACAAAACGTGCCTCCGTGCCCCCCGCCCCCACTGAATCTGCCTATGTCTTTCCATATGGATCACCAAATATATTCTTGTTCCCTTTATATGTTGTAATTTTTCAACAAATTTATTTTTCATCCTTTTAGTACATATTTTTAATGCCAATTTTTTAATTTATTAACGAATAATATTCTTGTCTTTTCTAATAAAGCTTATGAAATGATTGTTGGAACTTGGTCATTCCAAGGGGACGTTGTGCCAAGCTTAGTACCTCCACCAATCTCCCAGAGCGCAGCACTTACTCAGTTCAAGCTCTCTTTTTATGAACTTAAGACTCTTAAAAGCTCAAGCCATGTTTATATAATATATAATATAAATGAACCGTTGCCCATGAAACAGTACAGTCTCTACCATGTACTGAACCCCAGACTCGTTCACGGGTCGCAGTGGTAATAGGTTTTTTATATTAATGAAGAACGCCTTTTAATTATTATTATAAAGATTAATTTTAATTATAAATATAAATATAAAAAAAATTAAATGTATAATACAAAAGATTACAAATAACAGGAATAAATTGATCGAAAATAAACAAATATGAAAGAATCTCTGACATGAAGAATGGAGAGAGAGTGTCTAAGAACTAACAAACACATAGACAGATTTATTTTAAAAGAGTTTTAAAAAAAATAAGTAGCTCGTGTGTAAGAGAGCTGAGTAGCTATGCTCAAGTTTCGGGTTCAAAACCATTTGAAACAGATAAAATATTTGTGGGGCCTGCATACTTTCGCGGAGCTCACTTAGCCTCTATGAAATGAATATTCTAAATCGAAGGAAAACCTAACAGCTTAGCGTAATCTCGGACAAATCACCTTCCCGCCCATCAGCTGTCCATGAAACAGTAAAATCTAGAGAGTACATTGTAGATCATCTGCTGAACCCAAGAATCATGATTGCAGTGGTACGGTTTTCGTAAAATACGGGTTTCGGTTCTCAACTGTTAACATCGATATTAAGATGCATTCAACTAAAAAGTATACGGACGATGATGTTTTATCTTAATTTTCTACCACAACTACCATTTTGTGTTCGAAGTGCGGTCGTTGCCGCATTAAAGTGGGAAAAATTTCTTTAAAGAAAGTAGATTAAGTGATCAGGAATTCTCATATATTGGCTCTTAATCGTGTTTTCATGATGACTGGAGATATTAACGTTACTGCCGGGAGGTGTGAATCCGCCTTATCTGATCTTAACAAGCATTCGTTTCTGCCCTATCTTGTGGCTGTTAGGTTGATGTTGCTTTCACTGGCAATCATCGTTATCTCTAGGTATTCTTATCACCTTTTAATGAGCCAAATTAGCTCTTAAAAGGAGATAAACATTATTTATTATTCTCCGTTTGTTTTTTCGGGGCACGTATATCTGAATTAAGATTTTCAAATCACACATGTTAACGTTTCGAGACACTTCATTTAACTTTAAGCTCGAAAAGTTTTTATATTAAATGGCTCGCTGTTTCAACTTCAACATTTACTAGAAAAACGCTTATTTGCCTTTATCTCATGCCATTATACATTTTTCATTACAGTTACTCGATGTATTAATATTATACAGTTGTAAATTTCAATAAATAAATCAAATATGTATTTCCTATAACAGTCAATATAAGTAGAACCCGATATGTATATACCGTAAAACGGGGTGAATAGAAACAATTTTCAACTTTGGTTTGAAATTTTCCATATTTGTAGTTGTTCTAGATACACAATTTTTTGAACAAAAACACAGGTCTCTGTTAGACCTATTTGTTTATAGTATTGAATTTTTTAAATTATATTTCATTTTAAAGAAAAAAAATTAAAACATGGTGTTTCTTTTCACCCCGCAAATGGGGGTGAATAGAAACAGTACTTCGATTTCATTTTTTTCTCTATTGAAACGAATCGGGGGTGAATGGAATCAGTTAAATATGGTATTTTTAATTTTGTAAATGGATATATTCAAATTTATTTCTCAACATAATGATTTATTTCAGTACATAACCAAAAGAAGTTACATAACTGTAAGTAAAGAAATTGAATAGGTAGACAATTACCGTATTTAACAAAATTAAATTATGATTAATAAGTTGTGAAATCGGACAGGTCAGCTTTGAAAAATATCATGCCTTTGAATCGAGAGATAAAACTGTCTGACCACCATGTTTCTTCATATTGAGACCTCTTTTCAAGTGTCGATATATAATGCAAACCATGTTTCTTAGCAGGCCTCCGAAGGCTTAGTCCCTTCTGTATGTCAGAAAGTGCATTTTCGATTGTTTTTGGATCATGCTTTTTGTAGTCCCCTCCAACCACCGGTTGTTTTCTTGGCATTTTACAGGGTCCTGCTGTGTCAAATAAGAGTCTAACATAAATATAAAACACACAATATGTATTTTATATAGTATAAATGTGATTTAGTATTAAATTTTTCTAGTGGGGTATATATATCCCCATAAATTCTGAAAACCTAACCTAAAAAATATGAATAATTTTTGAAATAATATTGTTAAAGTTAAAGCTTACAGTCAGCCTTAATCTTTTATATGAATAATTAAACTATGCTTTGTACAGCTATTTACTTTGAAGAACACTACGTATTATGACTTACCTGGAAAAATCAAAGTGGATAAAAAAACACAAAAATCGTGCGGTAAAATTCAACAAGACATACAACCAGAGCCTGTGCTGCTAACCAAACAAACTATTATTTCCCTTTCAGCCTAAAGTATAGCAACTTAAAAAAAAATAATAGTTGCCACAATTTACCCATGGTTATGTAGGAAGTAAATTATACACAAAAAAATGAAGTTTCGTTTCTATTCACCTCACTGTTTCTATTCACCCCGGTTTACGGTATCGCATTCCCCGTTGTGTAGGCATCCAAATTCTTTGTTGTGAAAATTAGAAATAATAAATATTTTATTTTCATCGGGAGTGTTCCTATCTTTTCTCTTATATCTTTCAAAGTAATCAACTAAATCTCGTATGCAGCATCGATTGCTCTAGAGTCAATTGATTCTAATCTGGTTACTTTATCGTACTGTACCTAACGACCGATTTCACTCCACTATCTCCTAGTATCTGCCGTTTCATTTGCATGAAGTCAATCGGCGAGATTGACGAGCTTACCGTGTTCCGATGATCGACCAGAAGATGACGCCCTAGCGATTGATGATGTTGGTTATGGCGCGATACTATCTAAGGATTTATGATTACGTTTTTGTCTTTATTATTTTTTTTAAAGAACGTATTTAGACAATTTTTTCTACATTATTTTATAGATATTGTGATATTTCGAAATTTGAATTGAATTTCTTGGACTTTAGCGAGTCTATATCATTTATATTTCTTTCATATGTCAATATATCAACAGCATAATGTTTAGAACATTGAGAAGAATAGGAAAATTTTCGAAAACTGTTCTACTTCTGTTTATATTTCTTCCTCACCTTGGTATACACCTTGGGAACGGTCTCACATAAGTGCAATATTGATGTGAGTATATTGATATAATTGTAAACAATAAATACTCGTGCATTGCTTCTGTGAAAGATCACTATTTTATTTATAGTTAGTAGCCTCAAAAAGCGGTTGCTCAATATACCTTTACAATTTTTGAGTGATTCTTGAAGAAAAAATCTAAAGTAGTTGTAAATTTTCAGAATTGCAGTTGACACTTATACGCTACCGTCATAAGTCAATCCTAATGAAATATAATTGCCATTATTATTTATAATGATGGATTGAATTATCCAGTCAACTATTTTCCATTCATTATTATTCATTGCATTGCTAAGAATTAATTAATATTTTATGATTAATCTTACTAATATTATAAATGTGAAAGTTTGTATGTATGTCTCTCTTTCACGCAAAAACTACTAGACAGATTTGGATGAAACTTTACAGCAATATAGCTTATACATCAGAATAATAACATAGGCTATAGCAAATGCGGATTTATGGGGGGGGGCGCACGGGTGCACGTGCTCCCTATACAGTTTAGGTACTGTGGAGAATCAGTTATAGTACATAATTAAAGGCAAATCACATGATAATAGTGGTTAAATAACAGAAAGAACATGAGTGAAACTATTGTTTTGATATCCTTTTAATATTATACACGTAAATGCGAATGTTTGTATTTATGTTTGTTACTCGTTCACGGAGAAACTACTGAACGGATTTGGATGAAACTTATTGAGTAAAATAGGTTATACATCATAGGCTACAGCAAGGGCAGATTTATGTGGGGGCACGGGGGCATATTCCTCCCCCCCCCGTTATAGTACATAATTAAAGGCAAATCAGGAACTTACCTTCTTGAAATTTGTAGATAGGTTCTTTGTATAGTTTAAGAAAGAAATTTGGATAATTCCACCCCAAGAATCCCCTTTAATATAATAGGGGTTCAAAGGCTGTATGGAATCCGTCAGTTTTGAAGTTAAACATCTGAAATTTTGTACGAGTAACCTATAGTGAAAAAAATTAAATTATTTAAATAATTAAATTATTTATTATTTTAAATTATTATTAAAAAGCACTGTCAAGAAAGTTTATGCGGTAGTCCAAATTCTATGCGAGCGAAGCGGCGGGCAAAAGCTAGTATACTATGTATCTTAAAAATGTATAAATTGTTTTATTTTTTAAGTCTGAAATACGTGACAAAACAACCAGTCAATGGCATTATGAGGACTCTCACAGAAATAGAATTACTTCAAAGAAGACAAAGTATAGCACATCTCACGTTAACATTCGAAACAGACTCATCGAATTGAGACATCATCCTTGGTCCTAAATCCTTCGCTAAAACTCTCTTTCTGCCCTGATAATGTCTTAATTGGTGAAATGTCGGCTCAATATTAGTTTTTCTAGTATTTTATATTCAAAAGGCTTCGTTTTGGGATTTTTACTATAGCATAATCTATTTCATTTTTTTTTTTTACACGCGTTTTTAATATATTAAACTAAATGCCTAAACTATTGTAGATACAGCTGTTATTGTCCTAATAAAGACTAATTCAAATTATAAATAAAATATCAAATTGATAATTTCGAATCAACTTCAATATGCAAAATTCTTATTTATGAATGAAAGTACAGATAACATTTTCACGATCCTGTTAAAATCCTAGAAAGAAAAATTCACAAGAACTATGCAAATTTATGCAATTATTTATTGATAAAGAAGAAATAAAAATACATTAATTACCTTTATCCATTTGTTCAATGCTATAAAAGTAAAAGGAAGTTGAGAAAGTTTACATCTGTTCTTAATATGCATTTTATCGATTTCCATATCATGGCTCAGAAAGTGGAGACTGTAGTCATTGTTAGATAAATGTCAATCGTATTAAAATTCTTCATTTCTTGATACAATTTCTATCATGAGTGCATCATAAATGAATAGTGCAATTGCTTTCGCATAACCAATCGTAAAGAAAGCACGCATATGATTATCATGGGGTAGTTCTAATAAAATCCTAGATCCACATTCTCTCTCTTCAACTTTCTAAAAACAATTTATTTTCCTTAAATAATCACTGATATGTTTTTTAAAATTGTTATTACTTTTCCGTATCGGTTCGTTTTATTTATTATTATTTTTGACTCATTGTAAGATTTTTCTTCCCTTCTAGATTTTTCTCTTTCAACCTAATCCGTGCAGTAGTTATTGAGTTTAACACGAACAAACGCGGCCGAGGACATTGTTTTATAATATGTATAGATGCTATTTTTTTTAGATTCATCTTAAATATAAAAGACGTGTTAATATGGTATTATTACACGTTATAGGGTACCAAGATTCGGTATTTTATCATATGAATTACATAAATCACGATTTCTCAAACCTACATGATAAATGTAGTTTTAGGTTTTTACATGTTGTTGAATATGATATAAGGGTGTAATTGGCACAGAATCATTAAATTATAATTGGAATTAAAACCCTTTTGAATCCTTTCTTGTAAAGTTAGAAGTTTTATCTAATTATAATTATTACTCTTTTAATCCGGCGAATTCTATAGGGAGAAGTTAGCACGGTCATTCTTATTCCATAAGTCAGGAGCAAATCGACTTGGCAAGATAAAGCAACTTTCCCAGCTGTTGCTTCAAAGGTCAGTAAGACAATGACTACTGCTGATCATTTGTTATGGAGGAAAGGTCATTGTTTTATTTCTAGTGTCACTCCGTGAAAATAACAGAGTTGTAGATAACGTACATCATACATAATTACTTACTATCTTAGCAGTCACAGATGACGCCTTTGGGACCTCCTGACACTCTCCAGTCTCTATGCACCGTTAATTAGGAGCAAACTTGGCTGTTGAGCGTGATATTGGACGTTATCTCCCTGCACACCCGTTGCCATATAAACAGTACAGTCTCTGCCATGTCCTGAACCTAGAACCAAACCTTTCATGGGTCGTGGCAAAGGTTTTTTCGTTAATTTCTTTTTACTCCTAAAATTTCATTCTTTTGATTTCTTTGGGGTTATGTATTTATTTATGACTTCAAGTCCCTTAAGTCGCATAATTACTTAACATAATTAAGTAGAGTTTTACAGTTTATTTACTACTACTTACCACATCATTCATTTCTAATCTGATTATCATGCCGGTCATTATGATGGGGCGGCAATTAGTTTATTTATCAATTTTTTACAAATAAAAATAATCAATATTTTATCATTATATTGTTTTCTCGACTTAGAAACGCCATAAAATCCCTGAAGTGGTCCTCACCTGGAGAACCCGAATGGATAATGAGCGTTTTACCTCAGATACTATGAATATAATGACTATGTTTGGTAATTTTTAAGTAAAAAGTATTTGAATAGGAAGCTCAAACCTACGTCACTTCCTCTTGGAAGCCTGGAGAGGCGATATTTTTGTTACTGGAGTCCACCTAGTAGAGCTGGTTGGAAATATATTGGAGAAATATCCATCGACTCTTCCCACATGTACACTTGGAAATATTATATTTTCATTTTAGTTAACAAGTATGGAATTCATTTATGAGACCTAAGAGTTTGAAAGTAAATACCCGTTTTTTTCTATTAGCAATAAGCTGGAAGGTTTTTCCAGGCCACGAATAAATAAATAAGATTTCATAAGCTATCAGCAGAGAAATTTAAATTTATAATTAAAAAAATTGTAATTTAAAATATCATGTTAATTATATGGTCGCCCTAAGAAGGGTTAAGCGTTAAGTTATAAATACCATTATGTATATTTATTGCGATTTCAGCTAAGCCGACAAAGCGCTCATTACCTGCGAAGGCACCCACGATGTTGCGAATATTCGTGCTATGAAATATTCCCCAGGAGCGGTTCTTCATCATGCCCAAATTTCGAAAATCACGGATCCAAAAAGGCTAGAGGCACCGAAATAACTTTCTCGGGGAATATCCGCCGTGTAGTTGAAAAATTTATGAGGAGACTGCGTGTTTAATCACGGAGCGGTGATTAGAGCTGGGCTAGAGCAGGTTGTGGGCAGGGCATCTTAAGTGGAGGACTTTCACCGGATCTCCACCGTGGGGAGGGGGGGGGGGGAGGGGTGGGTATTGTGTCTGCCTGGGGAAGAGTCCGAGACCTTGAGCTGCCAGGAAGTGCGCTTCGCTGCTGCTACTCCTTGTCGTCGTCCTAGCTCGGCGATGAATATTTTAGTAGTTTACAGCCGGATAGCTTGACCACGGCCAGGTGGGGAAAAAATGGAACGCTGTAGTACATGTTGTTCACTATAAAAGTACATCATTCAGATGTATGATGACTAAAGAACTATATTGACTTTATGTATTTTATTATAGATACAGTTGTCTAAACAAGGCTTGTATGAATTCCATTACTAAATTATTTAATTACGTCTTTAGAGCACAGTAATAGGACAGTTTTCATTTCATGTACAATACCTACGGTAGTAAATAACCAAAAATGATAAACCTGATGGTTGAGTGTGATCTCGGACAAATCAGACAGCACAACGGTTGTCCTTGAAACAGTAGAGTCTCTACCATGTACTGGACCCAAGACCTTTCATGGGTTGTAATGGTACAGGGGGGGGGGAGTAAATATAGTTTGCTTTGATCAACAGCAGATTGAAAAAAGCGTGGTGAAAATACATTGTTGCGATTTACTTTGAACGACCTGTTAGTGAGAAAGGATTAAATAATGAGAAAATATGTAGGTGTGTGCGGAATATGTAAAGCAATCCTGGGTACCAGACTCGGTCAAAAGTCTGGTTCACGTCAAGAAATACCACCGGGCAATATAATCTACGTTCCTATAAAGAGGAAACAACGTCCACTAAGGATGACATTGCTGGATAGTGGAGTGGAATGTTCGGAATCCAAACTGGTGATCTGGGATAATGTTATTTGCATCCAGGATGGGGTATTCAGGATGAAATTTTCTAGGATTTTACCCATACATGGTAAAAGTCAGATAGGATGGTAAGAGGTAGTGTTTTCCGTTTTTTTTTTTTTTTAGGTTCAGGTATCATTTTTACAACGGATAATTTCCAGAGGTTAGGAAAAGATGTAGTATGGAGTACAGCATTATATGTGTAAGTGAGGAATAGAATAGTTTTTCCGGGAAGATGCTTTAAGATGTGGAACATGATGAAGTCGTGTCCAGGAGCTTTGCGAGAAGGTAATCTGTAAATACGAGTAATATTACATATTTGTGAAGGATGGAATGCTTTGGGAGGAAGGGTCATTTGGAGGGAGACATTTAACTCAGCTTTTATATATTGAAGGAGAGTTGGGTTTATAATGTAAGGGTGTGGATGAAAGGTTTTAAAGACACGTTGGCCAAATATCTGGGCTTATTTCATGAACTTTTTTCTGGTCATCCATAATGTTTTGTCAGAAGTTGTTAGATTTTAAGTTGAGTTAATTAAATTTTGAGTTATACATTTTAGTTGGTTATTCAATTTCGTAAAAATAGTTATATCCGTAGGGTATCGAGCTCTGTGCCACTTCGATCTTGTTCTGCGTTTTTCTCTTCATAAGATACGAATATGTTGTGGCAGGTCAGTCTTCTGAGAATATTATTATTAATTCTATGATTTGAGGTATTATCCTGTAAAGTGGTTTTTATTGATGTAGTAAGTTTTTCTATGGCAGTATTTTGTTTTGTCTTAAGTGAAATTGTTAAGCCCAATTTGTTCTCCAGATCATCATAAATGTTGTCCCAATTTATACGTCCTGTAATCAATGTAGAGAAGAAGGCTTGGGAGCGAAACTTGAATTTAAGAAAAGGAGAACTGGGCTATGATCTGATGAAAGACCGTCTAAGGATTCGATATTGGTTTGAGTTGTAGAAATCTGGGAGTTTACAAATATGTCCAGGATATCGGGACGTTTTTTTTTTAGATGTAGGCCAGTATGTGGGGTTATTTGGGGCAAGGATGGAGTAATTCTTAGTGGATGTTAGAGAAGAAAGGATGTTTCTCCGGGAGAGTTGGATGATCGACAACCCCATCGTTGATGTTTAGCATTGTAGTCTCCTCCAGCAATGAATCGCGGCCCAAGAGATTGGAATAAGGAATCCAGGAGATTATAGGAAAGATAATTTCCAAGAGGAGCTGAAAATGCGATATGGAATGGACGAGTAGTTATGCTCACTGAGGTTGATTGCTTCAGTTGAAGTGGGAGGACTAAGGGAATGGGATATATTTTCGTGAATGAGAATACAAGATCCGGCTTATGAAGTGTTGCCTGGGTTGTCTGATCTGTTAATGATGTAGTCCCTTATACAGAACTGTGTGCGGTGATGAGTGATGAGTGAAATGTGTTTCAGTCAGTAAGGCAATATCTATTTGTTTGTCACATGGAAATATGTCAAGGCTGGCAGAAAGATGAATGAAAGTAGTAGAAAACAAAGATACTTACCTTGAAGATTTATATTTAACAATGTGTAAAATATGCAATCTTCTATGCTTTGCTTATACAGAAGGACTTCTATGATTTAAGACTTCTATAACAACCTGGTAGCATTTAACAACCGTTATGTGAAGTTTTACAGAATCATCTATCTGTTTATATTTAATTATATATATTGAGGTATTTGTTGTTCGATATTTCAAAACAATTATGAATGTTGTAAAAATATTGATTTAATAAAAATAATTATAAATATTTTCGTCAGGTATTAGCTATACTGATAATTCTATACATTCCATAGATTTCAGTCAAACGAACTAATATCAAAAGAACTAATTTCTTCAAATTACTCCTCAAGAATGAACACTACTGATATTTTTCACACACATCCGGTCTTATCCTCTTTGTTTCTTTTCTCACTGTTTTTTTCATTCCCCTCATATAAATATTGCATCTTAAAACATTGACTTTACATAAGTGAAATTTTCATCACCATTCCGCTCCCCATATCCTGAAGGATGAGAAAGGAAAGAACATGGGAAAGCTGCTGTGTAACAAAGCCTGCAATGGACCACCCATGGGAATAAATGCACTGGTCACGTAAGTGACTAGCATCTGTGCCTGCGAGCTTACATGCGAAGAACTTTGGTCCAAGGTATTTTACGTGGACGTGTTTTAGCTTTAATTTTTTATTCTTTTTTTCGACTGGTAAGAAAAGTGGATCCAATAATGAGATAATTTATATAATAATGATAGTTCTTATGGTCAAGTCTTTGTTGACTATGTATAAAAAGCTTCTAATAAATATAAATGAATGAATAAATAAAGCCTTTTATTACAAAAAATTAACAGGGATTATTAAAATAATAATTTTTTTTTTTAAATTTATTTATTGATATCTACAACTGTATTACAATAATACAACAAGTAAATAGACTAAGTGATATATAATGACATGATAATGACAAGTAGAGAAACTACCCACTTGTAGTACTCAAATCAAAGTTCAAGTAAGGAGGTCACGTGGCCATCTTCTTTTCAGACGCCTCGGAGGATTATCGGGAATTGAAGAGGAAGCTAGGTTTGAAACTAGAGGGTTTGAGTGGGAATGAAGTTTGCTATGAAAGGATAGATACCGGGTTCGGGCCAAATCAGCAACAAAAGGGACATTAAGGTCGTTATGGATGACTTTATTCTTAACAAAATAAGGAGCATTGAGGATTTTACGAAGGATTTTGGACTGTAAGGATTGGATACGAGAGGAATTCGATGGCTTAGTGGAGCCCCAAAGCTCTACTCCGTAAGTCCAAATAGGTCGTATGATGGTCATGTAGATGAGTCTTTTGTAGTTAATTGGGAGCTTAGAGCGTTTGTCTAGTAAGTGTTGAAGTAGCCTGAAACGTCGTGCGGTTTCTTGTCTTTTCAGTCTTGTATGAGGATTCCAGGTTAATCGTTTGTCAAGGTGCAACCCTAAGTATCGGATCTGTTCTACAGGCACCAGAGGGATATTATTAAAGGATACTGTAGGGCAGGAAGTCATTGGTTTACGACGTAAGGTAAAAGTGATTTGATGCGATTTTTGAGAATTAATTTTAATTCTCCAGTTTTGACACCATTCTTCAAGATCAGTGATATTGGATTGGAGGCTTTGGGATGCAATAACTGGATTGGTGTTGACTGACAATACACATGTAAATAATAAAAATTAAAATAATTTTACTACAGATACTATATACAATATTTATATCTTTTATAATATTATGAACATTTTTTTTCTTGTTAATTTATGTAGGCCTTCCCCATAGGGAGTGATGGTCTAACTTCCCTGGAGACCAATTCCTACTTTTAGGATATAAATATATAAAAAAATTAATTATCAGTGTTTAACATACCGCGTATTTTTACACTTTTAAATATTATTATTTAATATTTAATATCATAAAGCCGCGGGTAAGCTGATCACCTTCAGTCTCAATCAAGCCTTGAGGAAGTCAGCAGCATGCCTGGCGAAACGTTGGCAGAAAATTCACCGACACGGTCTAAACCAGAAGAAACAACTGATATTTTTGTATAAAAGAGTGTTATTAATGGTATTTTCAAATAAAATTTAATTATAATGGTAACTAGCATGAATCATTTTTTAGTGATTTATTTTTTAATTTTGGAATTAAGAGCGCCTCATTAGTACATATAACAGCTATTAACTATGGAAACGTATTATGAAATAAAAAAAAATTAAATTAAATTGATAATCATCATAACATTTGAACATGAACATGAAGTAAAGGTTTTATATATATATATATATATATATATATATATATATATATATATATATATATATATATATATATAAGTAATTAAAGAAAATCTAACAAAAGCTGGAAACTTCTGGCCAGGTGTTTTTGTGGTTGCCATGGATACCTCCAGTGCGGACTGAATACTTTAGGAATGACATTCTCCCCTCCTAATAAGAAATCACTCACAATACACCCGGTATAGTACCGGATCCCCATACCGTTCAATAGGTATTTAAGTGCGGACAGGAAGAGAGTAATATTGTAGTGGAGGTGGACTTGTAGGTAGAGCAGGAGATTGAACACTAGTCTCAGGCTGAGTAACTTGAGTTACACTATAGAGTTGTGGAGGTGTTGGAGCAAATGTCACTGTCTTCTTTTGAAGTAATGACGAACGAAGTTGATTACTTACAACAGCTGGAATCTTCTGGTCAGGTGTTTTTGTGGTTGCCATGGATACATCCAGTGCGGACTGAATACTTTAGGAATGACATTCTCCCCTCCTAATAAGAAATCACTCACAATACACCCGGTATAGTACCGGATCCCCATAACGTTCAATAGGTATTTAAGTGCGGACAGGACGAGAGTAATATTGTAGTGGAGGCGGACTTGTAGGTAGAGCAGGAGATTGAACACTAGTCTCAGGTTGAGTAACTTGAGTTACACTATAGAGTTGTGGAGGTGTTGGAGCAAATGTCACTGTCTTCTTTTGAAGTAATGACGAACGAAGTTGATTACTTACAACAGCTGGAATCTTCTGGCCAGGTGTCTTTGTGGTTGCCATGGATACATCCCGCGTGGACTGTATATTTTAGAAATATGACAAAACGAAAAATTAATTAGCCTCAACGATAATGAAAATGTTTATGCTAACAAAGTGACAGAATAATAAATCATATCATGTTTTTAAATAATAGTCCAAGGACACAACTGCAGGTATCTGTTCACTTCAAAATTATAAGTTCAAGCTAAATTTAAAGAGGTGGAATCTTTACACTGACTATGAAGAGGCCTAGCATATTTCCCGCCATTAAACAGAATCAATGTTACTACGGAGATCAACAACTAATCTGATGTAGCTTTTTTTTTTTTTTTTTTTTTTTTTATTCAGACATTACAATCTGCCACTTGTGGGCAATAAGTAATGGTGCTATGAAGCTACAATCATTCCATAAAAAATCAATGATATAAACGAATAAATGCATAAATAAATACATACAAGCGAAAAAGTATATACAAAAATAAAGTAAAAAAAAAAAATATATATATATAATAAAAAAAAAATATAATAATAATAAATAAAACATAAAAGAAATATACTGTACACATTCATACTCTATTTACTATTTGCCTGGGGTCCCCGAACTGAGCTTCTTCCTCATGAATGAGGGCAAAGCAGGAGTCCGGGAGGCCTCAGCTCCCTTTCCCAGCCGCGTCACTGGCATTAAACACCAATGGAAGCTGGTTAAGGGCGCTTCACACACACACACAGGTCGTGAGTGGAGAATCTGGCCAGTGCCAGTACTCCAAATAGCATTATTATAACAAGTCTCGGGGCCATTGCCGGTTTAGGCGGCGGGGTGGATTGTATGGATGTGTGAAACTGGATAATGACTGAGCCAGGGGATTGGGATGACAGACAAGGTTTTGGTGAAAGTTTGAGAATTTAGTAGGGATGAGGTCGAGGACAAAAGGAATGTTGAGATCATTATGGAGGGTTTTGTTGGAGACATAATAAGGAGCGTTGACAATAGTTCTCAGCACTTTGGATTGAAAGGATTGAATGCGTCTGATATTCGATTTTTTTGCGGTCCCCCACAGTTCCAGTCCATAGGTCCAGATAGGTTTGATGATCGTCTTGTATATTAGTAGTTTATTGTCTATTGAAAGATGGGAGGCCCTACATAGTAATCTGTATAGTTGGCTGAAACGTCTGTTAAGTTCTTGTCTTTTGAGTCTGGTATGAGGATTCCATGTAAGTCTTTTGTCTAGGAAGAAGCCAAGGTATCGTACTGTGTCGGAAATAGGCAGGATGGTTTCGTTGAATTGGACAGAAGGACATGTTCTCCGGCGAAGTGTAAAAGTCACGTGTTTGCATTTTTCCTCGTTGACTTTGATCCGCCACTGGTTACACCAAATTTCAATGAGTGAAAGGTTCCTTTGGAGGTTCGAGGAAGCCATTTCAGGATCTGGATGAGATGATAGGATGGCTGTGTCGTCTGCGAACGTTGCAAGGAAGGTTTCAGGAGTAGTTGGGATATCAGCGGTGTACAATATGTATAGGATAGGACCCAGGACGCTGCCCTGGGGGACTCCAGCTTGAATTGGGTAAAGATTGGAGTATTCGTTACCACAGCGCACTTGGAAGTAGCGATCAGAGAGGTAGGATCGAAGGACTAGGAATAAGGATTGAGGTAACTGAGTTTTGAGCTTGAACAGCAAACCGGCGTGCCATACCCGGTCGAAAGCTTGTGCTACGTCCAGAAATGCGCCTGTGCAGTACTGTTTGCTTTCAAGAGCAGAGGATATGTGATCGACAACTCGGAGACCCTGCTGGACCGTCGAGTGCCTGGGACGGAATCCAAACTGATGTAAAGGAATATTGGATTCGATAATGGGTAGGATTCGTTTCAGGAGGATCTTTTCAAAAATTTTGGAAAGAATAGGAAGCAGGCTGATGGGTCGGTATGATGACGTGTCATTTGGTGGTTTACCAGGTTTAGGGAATAGAGTGATGATGGAGTGTTTCCACAACAAAGGGAAGTGAGTTGTGCGAAGGATACAGTTGTATAGATAGGTAAGGAAAATAATCGCTTTTTGGGGAAGATGTTGTAGGATCTGGGTGGTTAGAAGGTCATGTCCAGGAGATTTGCGGACTTTTAATTTTTGTAAGAGGAATTTGACCTCAGAGGGGTTTACAGCGTTAGGAGGTAAGGATAGTGGAATGGGTGAAGAGAGGAATTCATTAATATTGGAAACGTGCGTAGGATTGGTTTCAGGATGTGGAATAAATGTATTTGAAAGGTGTTTGGCAAATTCTTCTGCTTTGTCCTCATCTGATGCAGCCCAAGAACCATCTTCACGGCGGAGGGGATGGGAAATAGGGTGGTATTTAAGGATCTTTTTGGTAGCATTCCAAAGAGAATTATCAGAAGCGGATAGTATGGAAAGATAGGCATTGTAGGTTTCGGATCTATAGGTTGTCAGGTTCTGTTTAACTAGTTTGGTGAGGTAGTTATATAGTCTCCGATCGTGAGGATGCCTAGTCCTTTGCCAAAGGGATTGGTAACGGCGTTTGGTAAGGATAAGATCCCTAAGATCTTGTGGTAATGGATTTTTCTTGCGAGGTTTGAAGGAAGGACGAGGTGAAGATGCAGTCCAAACTGCTTGCTGGATCAAATTGGTAAAGGAATCGACTGCATCATCTAACTCTTGGGGTGTTTTTAGGGAAACTCTGAGGTCAATGGTGTCGGATACAAGCTGGTGAAAAAGGTTCCAGTCAACTGGTCCCCTAATAAATGATGGCGGTGGAAGTTTGGGTATTGGGAATACAGAAAGGATAAGGATCAAAGGACTGTGATCTGAGGAAAGTTCATCAAGGCGTTCTATGGAATAGTTTAGGGGACCTAAGCCAGCATGGATAAAAAAGTCGAGGAGATCAGGATTTCTGTTTGGATCAGTGGGCCAATATGTAGGAGTGCCGGGAGAAATAAAACTGGAGTTGTGGGAATTAAGTGCAGACAGTAGCATGCGGCCTCGGGAATTAGTCGTTCTTGATCCCCACTGTTGATGTTTCGCATTAAAGTCTGCACCTAAAAGGAAATGGATCCCTAGGGAATCGAGGAGAGAGCTGAATTGGGAATCGGAGATGGATTTATTAGGAGGACAGTACACCGATGCTAATGTGATAGGAAAGGAAAAGGTTTTGATTGAAACAGCTGTAGCCTGAAGGAGATCGTTTGAAGGTAGGGGAAATGACTGTTGGGAAAGGGATTGATGGACTATGACAGCAGTACCACCGTGAGCTTTTCCATCAGGATGGTCAGTCCGGTAGGTTTGGTACTGTGTTATGTTGAGCTGCCGTTTACTGGTAAGTCGAGTTTC
Organism: Arma custos; assembly: GCA_037127475.1. Classification (NCBI taxonomy): domain Eukaryota; kingdom Metazoa; phylum Arthropoda; class Insecta; order Hemiptera; family Pentatomidae; genus Arma; species Arma custos. The sequence continues at coordinate 29,100,368 of CM073763.1, read as the reverse complement.
TGTAATTAAGGCTACATTAATTTTTTTGTCATACAGTAAAGATGTTAGTTCGTCAGTGTGGTTTCGAATACCATTCGCATTCCAAAGGAGAATAGATAGGGTGGATGTCATTTAAGGTTGTTGTGGGACCGGAAAGAGATGGGAAACAAGATTTGTTAGGAGGGATATTAATGGTGTGACCATTGATTTGAATTCAGAGAGGAATGATGTGAGAAGTGTCGTGAGATCAGTAGCATTTGAAGGAGGAGGTATGTGTGGGGTAATAGGAATTTTATTCATGGAATATTGAGGTTGCTGGGACTGGTTTTGTGCTTGTATAGGGTTGATTTGAGGTAGAGGGATGTGTTTGGAGGGTTCGGGTTGCAGTGTGGCCCCGAGATTATTCGGCTGACCACCTGACATTTCTGCATAGGAAACAGTTCCATTTACAATTTTTGAAGGTTGCCTTCTTGACGTTCTCGCTTCTTCGGTGGGCCGACGTGCTGCCAGAACACGTGATTTTATGTTTTTGTAGGTTTGACAACCTTTATAATTTGCCGGATGCCCTTGAAGACATAATGCGCAGACAGCAGGAGTTTCTCGCGGCTTGATACACTCTTCGGTTTTATGCGGTTGTCCGCATTTGACGCACCTGGGAGTGTGGTGACAGTAGTGCCGGGTGTGCCCGTATGATTGACAGTTATGACATTGCACAATGTCTTTCTTAGGGTAGGGTTTTTCAACTTGAATCTGGGTATAGTATAGTCTGTTTACCTCGTAGATTTTTTCAACCCCGGGTGTTGGTTCTAGGTCAACGAAGAAAAGAGGCAGTGGAATTTTGTTGCCTGGCTCAGGGTGCCCAGTATTGTTTTTGCAGACATTTGTTATTTGTCTGACCTTGAAGCCCATTGCAGTGAGTTCTTCCTCAATGACGTCTGCAGGGGTGGAGGGGTGCAATTTCCTGATCACCACTCTGATGGCTCTTTCCTCCTTTAATTGGTATGTGTGGTAGTCAGCCTTGGTATCTGTAAGGTATTTCACAATTCTGCGGTATGTATCGGGCGTGTCTGATTGAATTTTTGTATCATTAGTCCTACTGGTGCAGTAGTATTTTCCAGAGCCTATTGTATTGTTTAATTGGGTGCAGAGGAGTTTGAAGTTTTTTATATGTCTCACGAAAATAGGTGGTGGCCTATGCACTTTAGGGGCCGATGTGGACTCCATTGCTTCACAAGTAAGATTTGTCAGTGGCTGATATCTGTTTGGTGAGTAGAATGGTGAGTCTTCAACCAGGGTAGATGACCCTAACTGGGTATTTTGATTTGATGGCCCTGCCACGGGTTCTAACTGATGTAGCTAGTAGACCAAATCTGTGGACTAAATTTTCCTTAGGAATTATACCCTTCTTATCCTTGTATGAAGTAGGATTACCCTCGTCAAATACTACGCAGCAAAATATATTCCAAAAGAGAAATGATACAAGAGAGTTATCCAGCATTAAAGCACTAAAAAATTGGATGTAGTTCTGCGACGGTAACTAACGGGACACAATTATGGCATTAGCTTGAATCGGTTTTTCTCACCAATCAGTTGAGAGCAATTTGAGCACTCGATATTCATGCTTCAGATATGTTATTTATTCATCATTTTTGTGTTAGTTGTTTGTAAATAAGCACGGAGAAATGAATAATTTAATGTTATTAATGTGGTTATTAATATCATCATGTACTCTAATCAAATGGTGTCTTGGCAAGTTTTACTTACATGATCCTCAATTTGGTATTGAAGACCTAAAAGGATAAGTATGTATTGGACGAACGAACATCGGTGATTATGATCTTATGTTTTTGAGGCCCTAAAATAATTAATTCAACTAGAAGAAGGAGACAGTCTTCTAATAAAATGCTAATGAGAAAGTATCCCCGCAGTTTCTAAATTATTATTTAAATATTCTCATTATGAATTCAATATTCGACGCTTCGCCTGCTCCAAGCCCGAACCTCAATGATATCCTGGAACACTTGACAAAATGCAGCGGGCGAACTAGATGCATATATTCATGCTATGGAACTGAATTTAATTCTTGCTGTTGGCATGCGATGCTAACAAGGGCGTCATGAATTTATCATCACGGTATTTGAATATTTCGTATTAGAGCTGAACTTGAACTTGCAGTTATTTATGGATATGTTTGTTTATATCTCACCTGGCTAATAAAGTTAAAGAAAAAAATACATGTTAGTGTAAAAAAATTAGATCTTTCCTTTATATAAATATGTGTGTGTGTACATATGTAATGTATTGATTTTAGAAATTTGGCTTTTATCATAACATTTTAAAGGACTTGGTTGTTAGATATTTCCGTTCTCTCAAGTGCATTTATACATTACACACATACATACATTTTCATACTCATGTTTTCTGCAAAACGTTCTAGTTTTAGGTTCACGTAGTTATGATTTTGATTAAGTATTGTAACTGATTACTACTACATTTTTGTCTGGACATTTCACTAGCTATAGATTACATCTTTCTGGTAATTTTATTTCGAAACAAGAATCTCCTCACTCTATATTCCCAATACATAAATAATAAATAAATTAAAAAGCGAATTTTCACTGTTTTTTACGATATTTAGATACATTTTATCTCTCATTAGGCAAAAACTAAGTTTTTTCCACTGGCAGAACAATTGGATAGTTTCAATGGCTGGATTGACCTGTCAACATTGCACTAATCTAAATAGGTATCTAAATGATAGGGGGTCCTCTATGAGTTGTAAGATATGTTGACATGTTATTAACAGTATAAAGTTTATGAACATCCTCATTTCGTACTTTATCATTAAATACACTGTATGTGGTATGTATCATAACTTTATCAGCCTAAGTAGTTCTATATGTAGATAGTAAGTCAATAGATATTTACACATTGATATGAAGTAATAGGGTTCTAAAAGGCTTAGGGGTCATTTTATTCGCGAAAAGTTTCCGAACAGCAGAAAATTGAGTTGTGCCCAAGATGAAGTTGAGTAAAAAATGATCAGCTTCTCGATTTAATTAACAACGGGTGAAAATAGTAATGAAACCATAAATCAGGAACTATATAAAGTGTATTTATTAGAATATTATTTTATTTTGGATGGAATGCGGGAGAGAACAATAATAAGGATAATGGCGATGTTAAGACGTCTTCAGTTGCGTCAGTAACGATAGTGCCCTCAATAATGTTTGTCCTAAATACCCATGCATGAGATGTTTTGCTAATTCGTCAGTTTTTTCCTCGCTTGATATGGCCCAGTTGTTGCATGTCCTAATGAAAAGTTTTGATGGTTCCTTCCAAACCAGTTGGTCATTCCATTAAAATACATCATTTAAAATCGGGTCGTTCCTAAAATAATAACTAAACAGTCGGCCTAAAATGATTTATAGTATACCAGTATCAGAATTATAAATTAAGAGAAATCTCGAAGTAAACAAATGGCAGAATGGGCCATGTCCAGAAGGAATTATATACTTAAGAGGCCATAGCGAGTGGTGAGGCCTATCAGAAAATAAATCGTTAGCTCTAAATAACGGTTGTTGAGAGGTAGATTTGAACCTGGGCTAGTTCTTCACCCTACACTAGCCTTGTTCCTATCCAACCCAGATACTGCTCCTGATTGGCTATCATCGACTGGGTCATTTGTGAGCTACCTGTTTTAGGAATGCGGGGTCCGATCCTAGGCGATCGGTGCGTGTTCGATTTAATTTCCAAAATTCTTGTATTCAGGAGATAAAAGCACCTCGAATGATTCAAATAAAATACGCTTTGGTATTGTTCCTGTGAATCACTATTAAACTGTTTAGCTGCTAAGTTAGGTATGACTGAATCCAATTTCCCTTTCCAAGGATCAGATCAGAGTTGTCCACTTAACTCAATGATGTGGAATTTCTAATTTGCTTAAAGCTAATTAAACTGGCAGTCGAGCGTGATCTGTGACAAATCACATACACAAGCGTAATCCTAGATACAGTACTGCTTCTACCATGTACCATCTACCTGAATCCAAGACCGGCTGAACCCTTCATGGATTATAGTGGTACAGTTTTTTTTTCCTTTATTAAGGCTAAATAACACGAAGTAAACTATTTGTTCATGTAAATGCGTTGGATGCTATTTAGTTAACATTATGTACCGAGTTTGAGGCCAGCTGAGGCAACCTTGAAACTAGTCAATATTTATTTAACTTAAATATTAACCTTAATATTTTATGCCCACGTATATTTATTCAATTAATCGTAAAATAAGTAAATAAACATTTCTTTCAGGATAGAACAAGAATCGAGAGTTAATAACATTCATGGTATAACAAAAACATTACATTATTTTCGTATTTGTATTCGATATATTATTTTTATTAGCATATTTTCTATAAGTGCGGCCTAATTTTATAAAATTTGCTCGTGAAAGCATTATAATTATAGTCTAGCTTATTATTATAAAACGACCTGCGCAGAAGTCGCCTCGGGCATGCTGCTCTCTCTATGCTGCCCTTTCCCGTATTACCTGGCTTGTTTTACTCGATTTTTGTCTTTACCCTAGTTATAATTATATTATAATAGGCTATAATATTATACCGCTAAAATGATAATGTAATAACTCCAAACTATATCTCTCCAGCCTCGACTCCGGTTCCGCAAAGGGTCGTTTCCTAAATTGTCGGACCCTAGCCACATTTATGTTATCTAAACTATGTAATTGTAATAGCATCTTTCTTAGGACAGTAATCCTCCAAGTAAAATAAATATGAAGGGTTTTCTGCAAATAGGAGGTAGCTGCATCCTATAGCTGTTTGGAGTTATAAGCCCTCTCTTGTGCCAAAAAAAACCCTCTTTTACTTGTCACAAAAAGGATGCAGCTCTGATGACCCAGATGTTACAGAAGGAGAATGTGACGATTGTAATGATGTTATTTTCTGTTTGTAAAACCAATAATTTTGCTGTACTTTATTTTCAGTTTTCTTTGAAAACAAAATACATAAAAATAGTACATTCTATTTATTTTTACACTTTTTTCCGAAACATTACATATTCCTCCATTCCTCATATTACGTTATTTTGGGCAAAAAAGAGGTAGCTCCAAGAATCATCCACGTACCACCGACATTTGGATGATATTTCTTTAATGAAAATACTTTTCTATTATGTAAACAACATAATCGAAAGTAAGCAACAACAATATTTTTACATAACTTAAAATTTGAATTTCTTAAACATTTTTTTTTGTTTCCCCAAAACTGGAAAAATTGTAGCTACTTCCTTTTTGCAGCAAACCCTTTATATATTGTCTATGAATCCTAATATAAGTTCCAATTATTAAAACAATAAAATAAAAGGAGACTAATAAATTCTAAAACTTAAAGTTGGTGTAAGAAGTAGTTTTCTACCACGTTAGACCTTTTCGAATTTGATGGCTAATTATAAATTTAGTACTTTAACCGTTTGATCCTCATTTCCTGGATTAGGTCATTTCTTTTCGCACGGATATTGCTGACTAGTTGTCCTCTTCAAGCAGATTATATGCTTTCGGAACTACTTAGGCTCCAGGGTCTATGTTCCATGGATTGTTAAAACCACCTAATGGTCAGTTGCATATTATGGCGTTTTCTTTTAATGAATTTGATAGCTCTTGTTATTATGGTATTATTAAATAAGATATCATAAAGAATCTATGAAGGAATGATCATGTGACCCCACGACTAGATCACTGCTACTCAAGAGCGCCTCACTCCTCGGAATGCGGCTAATTTACTTTCTAACAATGTTTATTAGGAAGAGTCATGAGGTGAAAGTTGGTAGCTGTGTTGGAGATCACCTGTGGGAAGTACCTTACAGGAGTGTCATCCAGTTCTTGGTGTAGGTCATGTGAGGTCCGCTAACTAGGTCGTTTGTAGGAGATAGGCCCGAAGGGATAGGCAACGATGAGGGGAGAAATCTAGTAAGTTAAGATTGTTTTTGTATTGTGGTATTGCATTAAATATCGTATGTATTGTTATACATCATACATCATGTAGTTCACATGTTTTATGTTGTGATAATTGTAAAATGTTATTCATTTTATTGTTAATATTGTGCTCTTAATATCTGGGAACTGAGTTCGATGTTTGTCAATTGTAGATAATTCGACCTAGTGAGACCTGGAGACCGTCCTAGGGTTCACCCAGACTTCATAAAGTAAACGAACATTATTTGGGGGAAAACTGGAAGCTCGCTGTGATTTCGGTCAAATAAAGAACATGCTTTCAACTAGCGATGTAAACTTTTTTTTAAGGTATCCCAATTTATTAGTTTGGGAGGCAACCCGTTTACTTGCAGGGCTTTTGTGGTGTTAAAGCGAAACACATATACTGTCCTCAGGTGGCCCATACAGTGAGGGAAAATAAAAGATATATTTTATTGATACGTATATAGTGACAAGCTATCCTGAGATACACCTAAAGTGCCTGGACATTATTACGTACTTGCATTGTATAACCTCGTAATAATAAAAATGATAACAGACATTAATCAATTAACATATTTATCACTTTATTTTTCAAATGGATAATAGTTGAGTGACGAGGAGATATTCAATAAATTAATATCTTTTTATATAAGAAAAAACAGGCTTTACATTCATTAATCTTTCATGATAACTTCATATTCTTTTTTCTTTCTCTTTCTGTATATTATAATCTCGTTCGGAACCTTATCCGTCCAATTTATTTTATGAATTCTATCCAAATATTATATATATATATATATATATATATATATATATATATATATATATATATAATATATATATATACACACACATACACAAATACACACACACATATCCATACATAGAAGGATTAGTAATTAAGATGCAGGAGAGAGACCATACTACATGCTATTATAGGATGCAGCTGAGCGGACTGGAGCTGGCCTAGAAGCCTCCATGTTATTAATTAGAGAGGGTTATCAGTGCGGCAAGTTCCACCTTGCAGCTTCCTCCATCTCCTCCATCTCCTGAAAACGAAAGTCAATGAGATTAGTCCCAGTTTCTCCAGCCACCATATAACTGTTTAGTTCTAATGGCCACTCTACTAGATTTAAATTCCTTTATGAAATATAAATTTAAAACACTATATATCATTGTTGGATTATGGCTGTAGGTTCTAGACAAAAATATGTAAACAATGTGTACATAAGGGTTTGGTGTGGGCGAGTAGGTTAACGCGATTGTAAATGTTGTTCAGTTTGAACCCTTGTCCAGGGGGTCCTCCTCAACCTTAACCACACCCCTCGCGTGAATAACGCCCGTCAGCCTACTGGACTCTACTAACAAAAACCAGGTTTAGGTGTGAGACCTTACCCCTGGTATATCTACCGGGAATAGTGTGGTGATTGCTGTCCACTGAATATTCCATGTTAAGAAATTCGAAAGTCTAATAAATTTTAACGAATCTATGTAATCTAATCCCGAATCTCCTAAAAAAAGGATAAATAAAAACAAGGAAACAATAAATTAATTTTGTTGAATACAAGTGACCAATTGAATAGCACTTTTCTCTATTAAATATCAACTATATAATAAACAAAACAGTAACAAGAAGCTGAAATTATCAATAGCAATAATAATCAATTTCAAACGGAAGTGTCTTATTTTTAAAATAATTATTTTTTAATTATGTAAATATTTTATTATTTGATAAATAAATATTACTGGACATTGTTCAATGAAAACTAGTGCTTAAATAATGTTATATAATAATAATGAATAATGCTTGACCATGTGTAACTAAAGGTGATTGCAATCATATTTGAAACAATGATTGATCCATTATAGTGACAGCAATGATGCTTTACCCCAATGGGTAAATGAAATACCCCAGATTAAGACTAGAAATCAGAATGATGATAACTGTTCGCATATCTTGAAATGGACAGGGTGACACACTAAATCCAGAAGAAATTTCTATATTTCTTTTCTCTTCTAATTTCATTCTCCATTTTAGGCCGTGGTGACCGTGCGTTTTAGGCTGCACCCTAAGCATTCTCGAGTCGAAAGCGGCGCCAATCCGAATCTCGAAGGAATCGTCTTTTATTTCGTCCAAAGGCCTTCTTGAACTTCACTCTTTGGCTAGAGTTGGTCGATAATCTGTAGAATAATCCGACTTTCCTGTTCTATTTACATCTTTTCTGTTCAAGTTTGTTATTCTAAAGGCTCCTAGAACCAGGATAAAGTTACCTACTTTTATATTCTTTTTTTTAGAACATTAAAATAAAAAATTAATCAGTTTTAAGTGATTCAGTTTTGTTTTCAGTCTATTCTAGATCCTAAAGCTGACTTGTTGAGCCATTTCTCGATATGCATTGGTCTCATCTCAAGTGCACCGTTCCAGGGTTAGCAAATGCCCGTTTTCCTATTTTTCGATCTGAAGTAAAATGTAGATCTATTTATGAAAAATGTTATTATTCATCTTGGTATATTTGTTTTCAATCGTCGTTAAATTAAATTATTTTATGGTTTGATCTTATAGTAAATACTAAGAAATTTATTTATTGATATTCACAACTAATAGGTATAATAATAGTACAAAAAGTTTTTTTATTTTTTAAACACTTTATTGAAACATTACAATCTGCCAATTGTGGACAATAAGTAATAGTGCTATGTAGCTTAAAACCATTCCATAACAAAACAATGATATAAACAAAATATAATAAATAAATCTATAAATTAATACATGCATGCGGTAATAGGAAGAAATTAATGTAAACATGATAATAAGTAAAAAAATATATATAATGTGCACATTCATACTCTATTTACAATTTTCCTGGGGTCCCGGAACTAAGCTTCTTCCCCAGGAATGAGGGCAAAGCAGGAGTCCGGGAGGCCCGTGCCCCCTTTCCCAGCCGAGTCACTGGCATTAAACGCCAATTGAAGCTGGATTAAAAAAAGTAAAAAGAATGAGTGGTACATCATGACATAAGATAAAGGCAAGTAGAAAAACTATGCACTACTAATACTGAAACAAAAAATTCAACTTAAAAGGTCACGAGGCAACTTCTTTTTAGGAGGATTATCGAGATTGGAGAGGTTGCTAGGTGATATCGGGCCAAATCAGCAACAAATGTGACTTTGATGTCATTATGAATGACTTCAACGGTGAAAAAATTAGAAGGATTCAGGATTTACGAAGGATTTTGGTTGTAAGGATTGGATAAGAGAGGTATTCGACAGTTTAGTGGAGCCCCTAGACTCTATTCTGTGCCCGAGTAGGTGTTATAACAGTCATGTATATGAGTCTTTTGTAACTAGTTGGAAGCTTAGAGCGTTTGTTTAGTAAGCGTTGAAGTATTCCGAATAGACAAGAAGTTTCCTGTCGTTTTAGCCTTGTATGAGGGTTTGAAGTTCTGAAACGTTTGTCTAGATGTAGTCTTAAGTATAGGTCCTGTTATGCAGTAACCAGTGGGATACTGGTAGACAGGAAATCATTGGTTTACGACGAAGGGTAATATTGATTTTTGGAAATTTATTTCCTGAAGCTTGAACTGGCACCTTTAAAACGAGGACCATTTGTTTTGTGATTTATTATCATTATTTCTGTTGATGTTAATGATTTTAATGTTATTATGTGGTATTTTATTTTATATATTTGGTTAACTTACATTGTTACCAAGCTGTCGGAGGTATAGGGCCAGCGAAGTGGTCTATGGCAGCAGAGAGAGTGGGTCAGGAGAACGGCTCCTTTCCCTGGGCCACATCCAGCCTTGTCTTTCCTAAATTTATTTTTTAAACAGCATATGTTATCCTGCTGTTTATTTCTTGTTGATACATAATGTATTATTTTCCTTATACTCATCAAAATAATACATTTAAAATATATATTTTATAATCTATTAAAGGGAAAGAAAGATTCGAGTTCTGCTCAAGTGAAGTTATTATCTTCCTACTATTCTTAAACGACATAAGCCCATAATGATATAAGCCCGGAATCCTCAGTAACTGAAATTACAATGTATATTATAATATAAACAAATAAATTATAAGTAAGCATTTGTTCGGTTACAACAATTAGTTAAAAGCCTATAAAGAATAAACTGTGCATGAATATCTGTTTACATCTGCAAAATTTAACCCAAAAACATATTGAAACTGCTGGTGAATGGAACGAAATTATTCAAATCCGGCTGTAACAGATAAATCATTGATTTTTTAACTGCAACTTTTGTATCTATATATTGTGAGATCTGCAGACCCTCCTGGGGCTCATCCAGCCTCTGTAAAGTCGTAACCTCTCTGCACAATCATTGTCCTACCAACATTACAGTCTTCCATGTATCGAACACAAGACCCTCCATGGGTTGTAGTTGTGCAAGTTATTTATTGTAATAAGTTATTAAGTTTCTAAATCAAATTTGATCGTGTAATAAGGAGTGTTTCTAATTTTTAATTAGAGTTTATACAGTTTATTTAAATGATATTCATTTCAACTTCTATTAAATTTGTTATTGCCTATTTTTACGTGTGTATATATTTTTTCTTTCCTATAATATTCATTCTATATGGGTACATAATATCAACAAGTTAAATGAATATTTTAGGATTCTAAGATTTATTATATGAAGATAGATGTGACACTCTCAGCACGACCAAGCTTTGGATTGCTTACATTCCTTGACTAGTTCTTTAGGAGGAACACCACCTTGACCTTGATTGACCGGCTTGCTCGTACTGAGAGTGCCTCATCTAAACTAATTCAATTTCTTTGATAATAGAATTACTTCTCTGATACTTATTGTTTCTCATATATAGGACATGCTTGAATCTTGTACTTTACAACTATGTGCAGAATTCGCTATCAATTATTTCCGTTCGATCTATACTGGCTCACAGTAGATTCTGTTCACATTACGTGTGGAAATTTCACTTTATTTAGTTTACGCTACAAAGAAGAAAAACTTTAAAGATTTCGAGGATTTAAATCATCTCCCTCAAAGTGAGGGCCTCAAAAGTACTTTAAGGGGCGAACTGTCTAATGGTTAGCATAACAATAATCTACTAAGCCATGATCGTGGGTTCGTAGCCCGGCGCGTGGCCCAAGGAACTTTTAAAGGGAGAAAAAAATCCTTTGTTTTACCGTCCTTCGGAAGGAGCGTAAAACGGGGTGTCCCGACTCGGAACGATGTCATGTACTCCTTGAAAATACCGATCCTAATTAAACCTGGATAGGCAAAATTTAGAGCTCCCACTGTAGCATTTACCGTTTAGCCATAGCAGCATAAATTGACGTTAAATAAACAAACTAAGATTACTTCAATTATTCGTTTCATGATTTACAAATCTATTCCTTTCTTGATCACGTGAAGTAAATTGAAAATTCTAGTTGAAGGTACTTCATTTTTATTGGTCATTGAGGAAAGTTCACCGGTGAAACAAGTCGGTTATTTCCTCCATTATTCCCAGAGCGCGCTCGGAATGGTAGCCGTGTGATGTGTGCTATCCAAACTGCCCTTGCTTTCACATCATAGCATGTGCCTCGTGAGGCTCGCGGAAAGTTTTAATTGCCGCTTGTACGCACGGATCTTGTTGCCTGTACGTCCTTTCCTTGGCCTATTCTTCCAAACCACTGTTAATAGTTGTCTTATAATTGTTCAAGACACTGTGGTTTGGTATGGTTGTCTCTGAACTACTTGAAGTTATTCAAGGCATTATAATTTGTAGAAGAAAAAAAAAATGTTCCATTATAAGTAGTGAAGGGTTTTGGATGCAGTGAATGTTTGTGACTGTTCTGTTTCTAGGGTAACGTTTGTACTGGTTGTTGATTTGGCCGAGATCACGCTCAACAGGTTTCAGGTTTTCCCTCCAATTGAGGGTATCCACTTTACAGAGACTCGGTAAGTCTCAGGACGGTCTGTAACCATTAGTGGCTACTACTACAAACAAAAAATAATTTATCTGCCTCAGCTGGAGTTGAATCCGGAACCTATTGCATAACAACTCGGAACTCGGAACTGTACACTGAGCTGCCACGTTTCCTTGTAGTTTGATGCAGCAAATATTAATGAAGCAAGCACTAATATGGAAATTGTGGATAAAGTATTTTTTTTTATTCATTTACTTGAAATTAAAATGCACTACCTGAGGTGAACGACTTTCCATATCTATCCCGGCTATTGCAAGAATAGTTGATAATTAGTACTCAGGCACTAGCAGAGCCCTGCTTCGATTAGCAAGTAAGATCCTGCATACAAATATGAAATTGAAACCATTTCCATGTCGGATCCGCGTATAAATAGCCAACTATATACCATTTCTCCTTACACTCTTCGTTCCAACTTCTTGAATATTGAAATTTTAATTGATAATATTCTTTTACTAAAACTGTTGGGTAGTTTCATATGAAGGGTTAGTTTTCAGGGGAGAGTTTATTTATTTATTTAAAAAAAATTTATTTATTGATATTTACAACTGTATTACAATAATACAACAATTAAATAGGCTAAGTGATACACAATGACATGATATAATGACAAGTAGAGAAACTACCCACTGGTAGTACTCAAATCACAAGTTCAGCTAAGAAGGTCACGTGGCTATATTCTTTTCAGACTCCTGGCAGGATTATCGGGAATTGAAGAGGAAGCTAGGTTTGAAACTAGAGGGTTTGAGTGGAAATAAAGTTTGTTATAAAAGGATAGACATCGGGTTCGGGCCAAATCAGCGACAAATGGGACATTATGTCGTTATAGATGACTTTATTCTTAACAAAATAAGGAGCATTGAGGATTTTACGAAGGATTTTGGATTGTAGGGATTGGATACGAGTGGAATTCGATGGCTTAGTGGAGCCCCAAAGCTCTACTCCGTAAGTCCAAATAAGTCTTATGATGGTCATGTAGATGAGTCATTTATAGATAATTGGAAGCTTAAAGCGTTTGTCTAGTAAGTATTGAAGTGAATTGAGGAAAATTGAGGAAACCATGCACGGTCATGATCTGGGGGAGGAAGATATACAAGACAGAAAAAGATGTAAAAATGAATTAAAGGAAATTGTTGATTGAAGGAAACCTCAATCTGAGGAAACCCTTAGAGAAAAAAATGCTTTTATTTTGAACGTTTTATTTCATAATATTTGTTATTTTTATGTAAGAATATTCATGATTAAGACAGTCGCGAAACTTGTAGAAAAATAAATCAACCAAAAATAAAATAAAAGAACATAAAAATCCCGATATTTTTATAATTGGAGTGTTATACTTTTAAACGGCAGACTTTGGTATTTATTGAATACCTTGATGTAAAATATACACGTACGAAATTTAACTTTCATAAATGGAAGCTTTCTCACCCTCTACTAAATCAGGGTGATTAGGATTTTACAACGTGGACGTTGATAGGTGTGTTGGGATATTAACCCAGTAGTTCTGGTTTGGTTTCCGGTTCCTCCCAGGAATCTCCCTTGTTTTGATCCTCTTCTGGGTTCATTCATCCGCGGATATAACCTGAGTGGCGGCGTCGGTAAAGGAATAGATTGGAGGTGTTGATTAAAGTAATTATATAATTGCTTGCTTAGAATCTTCACTTTCTGAAATATTAAAGTATTTACCTAATCTATCCTTATTACCTACTCTAACTTATAAGAATTTTTAATTGAAAACAATCTTGTTTTTTCTAAACATCCATAAATATCTATGTCAGGCACAGCCTTGTTACAAATACAATATTTTCCTTATGTTTATTTTGGATCAACCTTGTATCGAGTATGGATACCATAAATATCAACGTCAGGCATAGCCTTGTCACAAATACAATATTTTCCTTATGTTTATTTTGGGTCAATCTTCTATCGAGTATGGATACCAACTAGTTAACGCGGCTCCTTTTATGGAACATGGCATATGGTATTTGCTTATACCACTCCCTGGTATTTATCCCATATTCTCCATAAACCATAAAGATTTTACGAAAAAAATGGTGAACGTCACTCGCTGTACCTTACAAAGTAACGTTTTAAAGTTTGGAGTAACGCATTCCTTCAATGATTGAATTTTTCAGTAATCTTCTGATAAACTGACTTTCCACATTTATGTATTCTTCTCTTTATTGTATTTCCGGACGATATTAATATACAGTTATCAATTGGGTTGTCATTAAGGATCATGTGCTCAATTATGGCTTTATAACCTCTAAATTGTGATATTGTTCATTGCTTTCTAGTGCGAGCAGTGTAAACGTCAATGTCTCTTCCTCTTTTATGTGTATATATTCCATGTATAAAATATTGTAAGTAAAAAGAACAGTAGGAAGAAAAATTAGAGTACATTACGGATAGTTAAGAGCATAGATAAGATGTTAGTTCACAATTAAGAGCGTTAGTCCACAGTTATTAGTCAATCTAGTTAGCTGGTTTCAGAAAGTCTATATATCAGTGTAACGTTATTCCATTCAATAAAAATTAAGATTTCTTCCTTACTAGTCAAGTATCTGTTAGAAAACTGAAATGGTGTGTATGAATTCAATTCGGAAAATGCATCTCTCTCCATTTCTTCCGTTTTATTTTATTGGATATAGCATCATAACTTGTCTTCATCTTCTTACTAAAGTAATGGAATCCTCAAACCTATTTCTTCCATTAATACTAGTGGGTGTGTTGGTTCACATCTTTCCCTCAAGACTGCTGACATTTCGTTGAAACATTTTACTCAAAGAGTTAGGTATTCAAATTAAGTTTTTGGGCTTGACTTATGATTATCGTTTGCAATATATGTTTGGAATGTAGGCGAATATGGTCGCTACTATAGGGGTTAAGCCACATTCATTACTTTACTCAAATGAGATCTCTTTAAAGAAAAAAATTAAGGCTCTTTAAATTACTAATTGATCTACAAAAACACACTTATCTTCTTACCAACCCGATCTTGTTTCTTCATACCAGGAATATTTCAAATTTGACATGAAACAGAAAGCAGTGAAAGCCTTAATGACCTACATTCTTCAATTTCGTCGTTATAAACATATCAATTCTATTTGAGGATCCCATTTGGACTATAAAAGTGGAGAACTCGGGAAGCCGACAGATAGACGGACGCAGTAATTACCTATCGACTGGAAGGAAGGCCGTGGGAGCAGTCCCTGTTCCGGGATCCGCTGGTCATTAGCTCCTATCCTCCCCACGATCGGGTGTCCGTCCTCTCAGATCATCCTATCTCCGATGACGATGGGTTTTGTCTTGCCTTTCCTATTGTCTCTAGGAAGTGCCAATGCCTTATTTCATTATAATTATGTTTACTAACACCTGTAATAGTGTTAGTAGATGTATTATAAGCAGATAAATCTATAAAAAGAATTTTCTTTTTTTTAACTGATAATTATTGCATGTGTAGGGTACTAGGAGAACCATATTGAAGCCATTAGATTAATTGCGTATGAGGACAAAGTCACCAAATATAGTTTTTTTTACACATAAGTGTTTCTTTCTTTTATTTTACAATAAGACATATTAAAACTTTCTTTCATTTAAGTCTTTTTGTTAGTAGTTGCCGATTGTAATGTTTCATGTTGCATATTTTGTGTTGGCGTGACATATGCATATAAAAGAAAATTAAATTCTTCATTCGCTTTTAGTGTTTCAAGTTACAAGTTTTGTAATTTGTTGTGAAAATTAAGAAGAAGATGGAGCTCTGCTGCTCAAGCTTTTTTCCTTTAAATTGTTATAAGATTCACCATTATATTATATTTAGTGATATATTAAACCATTAAACGTGGTATACTAACTTTTGTTACTTTATATATTAACTAGCTTTTGCCCGCGGCTTCGCTCGCGTGGAATTTGGTTTGCCACATAAAGTTTCGTGACAGATCATTTTAAATAAATTATTTAATTTCTTTCTTTATTTATTAACTTTTTCCGGTGATGGGGCACACAGTGTCCTTTTCCTTTTATTTGTTTATTTTATTTATTTCTCAGTTCAGGCTGAGACTTTGTACGTGATCTTGCCACGTTTATGGCCGTTCTGCTGGGGTGAGTGCCCTGAAAAGAGGGTTAGTACTGTATTTCAGACTGTCAAAAAATTTAATGTGTCTGCGTTTTATGAAGTCTGTAACTGTCGGTAAGTTGAGAGTAGTGTGTTGGAGGTCCATTTTTGTTTTGTTTAATGTTGTGAGTCTCTTAGTGATGCGCTGCAGTACGCCACTTCCATTTTCTCATCCTCCTCTTAAAATGTGCGCAGTACAGTAAAAGAGATTCCTCTCCAACCTAATCCTAATCCAGATTAGAAATCTTCAAACTTATAGGGGCTAAGAGAAAAATAAATAAATAAAATAAATTATTTAATTTTTTTTTAACTATAAGTTTCTCTTACATCCAAAATTTCAAATGTCTAACTTCAAAACTGACGGATTTCATAGATCTTTGAACCCCTATTATATTAAGGGGGAAACCCTTGGGGGTGGAACTATCCAAATTTCTTTCTTAAATTATACAAAGAACCTATCTATATGATACCTATATTATACAAATTTCAAGATGCTATGTTCCTGATATGCCTTTAATTATGTACTACAATGGATTCTCCACAGTACCTAAAAAACTGTGTAGGGGGACACGTGCCCCCGTGCCTTCCCCCTAAATCCGCCCTTGCTGTAGCCTATGTGTTATTCTGATGTTTAACCTATATTACTTACTGTAAAGTTTCATCCAAATCCGGTCAGTAGTTTTTGCGTGAAAGAGAGACAAACATACAAACTTTCGCATTTATAATAATCATAGTAGGATAAATAATAATTATTTATTTGAGGTAGATTATACAAATGCCATTTGGCACCTATTGTGCTTTTACTTTGAAAACATCCCTTAAGGGATTCATATGGAAGCTTGGGTGAGGATTCCTCCCGTTGAAGGCACTTCTCTCGTGTTTGATCCTTCTGTAATAGAGTCCTGCTCCAGAGATGTTTCAGTCTCCTTGTTGGATATTCATACTTATTTCAATGTTTATATCAATAAGTATGGGTGTACAGCACTATTCCTTATTTTCTAGTACCACGGCTATGAATCCTTACAATATAATCTGATTTTTATTTTGATGAATCATTAAGTCCATATTAAGTAATTATTCATCATAATTCCTTTGTATGTTATTCACTTTATGCATTTCCTGTTACCCATTCAAATCTTCCCACCGCAACGACATAATGATGCTAAGCATAATAATAACCGTTGTATATGTTTAACGACCAGTGATATAATAGTTTTCTCACGTCACAATTTAACCGCTAGTGTTCATCAAGATACGACGAATACGTAAACAACATCCAAACTAGTTTCCTAGTTTCCAGTTTTAAATATCTAGGCGCCATTTGTTCACGTTTTAGGTCAACTAGTTCATTCATTAGGAATTTGGGACGTTCTTATTTAGTGTTTTTTTTCTATAGTTTCTAACAAAAAAATACTTATTCTTAAGACCGTGGAAAAATTCCAACGAAAAGCCCTTAAGTCTCAAAAACTAAAACAGAAATTGAAAATATTAATCTGATTTTTAGTTTTTGAGACTTAAGGGCTTTTCGTTGGAACATTTCCACGGTTTAAGATTTATGTAAGGTCTCTTTTTACCTTTCCCTTTTCAATTTTAAAAATACTTATTATTATTTTTCTTGACAAACCTTAACTTCTGTAACGACAGTTAGAAATATGATGATAACACGATTGCCCCGGTCAGTTAATCAGTTCCTGTCCACTAATTAACCGAATTATGTTAATTCCTTCTGTCGACTGGAGACCTAATTCGCTTTGGAACTCTCAACTAAGAGGATTATAGTCAAGATCAACCAATACATTATATAACTGATAGTTTAATGGGATCCAGTGTATTAAGAAGATTATTATAGTATCTAGAAAAACAGGCTTGACTAATTCATCTGGAAAGTATTTATTGGAATGCTGGATTGGAATATACAACTGCTTGATTGCTCACACTATTTATAACAATAAATTTGTAAAAATAAGTAAATTTCCTTGCTTAAGCCGTTTGATATGTGTGTTGGTCAAGAAGCAGACAATGCTTTACTAGCATTTTTACTTTAAATATTAGTAGAAATATTAAATGAATATAAGATGAGGAGCGGTGCATCTTTATATCAATTGCTATCCTGAAGGTCCTGGGTTCAAATCCAGCTGTGGCAGAGAAATAATTAACTAGCTAGAAATAATTAACATGGCTGATAACAGATATAATATCCTGCAGAGCCAATATCCTTGGTGGTCCTTCAAGCTCCAAATCCAAAATATGTTTATCTTATTAGGTAAAGGTTTGAATCTGAATTACTGCAGTGTTTGCCATTATAAGTAAAACAAGCCATTCCTGTCGTTCCAAAATAGCTTTAACCAAAAATGCCGGACAAGTCAAGACGCTGACCATCGCTAAGAATGAAGCTGAATCCAGAATAGACGAAATTTAACTGCGGCATCCCAACCGTTTAACTCAATCCTTTGCTTTTTAAAAAAATAGTTCCAAGAAAATTAACAAAGTTATACCTGTTGAAAAAATATGGCAAGCATTACCAGTTTCCTTCGAACCAAATTGTGTTACTTGACAGTTATTTGTAACACTAGTATTATATTTGAAGGGTATATTCTCTTTTCTTGATTTTGAACTAAATAATTATTAGCAGTTCTGAATATATTAGTGATACACTGAATCAAAGAAACGCCAACTGTTTACTTATTTATTGTAACTTGGGAAACACTTAGTTTTTTTTCAAGTTCTAGCAATATTTATAAACAAATATTGGGCAGATCATTCAACATTTTAACCAAACACTAATACTAAAAAATAGTAATAATTCCAGCATACTGTAAACTAAAAAAAAAATCATTATTTGAAAACAAACTTTAAATAAGATAATCGGAGTTCCACTAAGCCATCAAATTCCTCTTGTATCTGATCCTTACAATCTGAAAGACCTTTATGTCCCATGTTCATTGTTGTGACTATCTTTATTTTCACTCAAACCCACTAGTTTCAAACCTATCTACCTCCTCGATTCCATGGCATCTGAAAAATATATTATAGTATTTCCAAGTCTACTTGAACCTTTTCCAAGTCAACTGTAAGCTTTCCAAATCAAATGCTACCCTTTCCAAGTCACAAGCAGCCCTTTCCAATTTAGATGTAACCCTTTCCAAATTAGTTGAAACCCTTTCCAAAGACAATGTAACGCTTTAAAACTCAATTGTCACCCTTTTTATTTAAATTGTAACCGTTTACATTTCAATTGTCACTCTTAAAATTTTTTTGAAAATTGACCGTACTGGAGAATGGGCGAATTCAGGACCTCGGAACTCGCAAGGATAAAATGATCACAACTCTTGTTAGGACAAAAAATGGGGAATTAATTAAAAAAACAAATAGTTGATTTTTTATTTCTGAGAAAGTTTATTTTAAAAAAAATGAAAATATGTTTAGCATTTCCAAGTCTATTTGAACCTTTTCCAAGTCAACTATGATCTTTTACAAATCAAATGCTACCCTTTCCATTCACAAGCAGCCCTTTCCAATTCAAATGTATCCCTTTCCAAATTAGTTGAAACCCTTTCCAATGTAACGCTTTACAACTCAATTGCCACCATTTTGATTTCAATTGTAACCGTTTCCATTTCAATTGTCAGTTGTGGAAAATGTTTTGAAAATATACCTTACTTGTCTTTATCTCATTCCATTATGTATCATTCGTTCTATTTACGTGTTGTATTATTACAATACAGTTGTATATTCCAATAGGGAGCGGAGTGTCTAAAAGGTAGAGCGATGAGTTGCCATGATGAAGCATGTTAGCAGCCGGAGATGAATCCAGTGAGAATAAGAACTTCCTGGGGCACACCCAGCCTCCATAAAGTCGATACCAAAAAAGGGGAGAAAATCTGACATTTAATCTAGGACAAAGCACCTTCCTGAACAACCTGGATTTTCTCCCCTTTTTTTGGGTATGAATTTATGGAGGCTGGTTGTGCCCCAGGAATGTCCTTATTCTCACTGAATTCATCTCCGGCTACTAACATGCTTCAGCATGGACTCATCGTTTTACCTTTTAGACACACCGCTCCCTATTGGAATAGACAACTGTATTGTAATAATAGAATAAGTAAATAGAACGAATGATACATAATGGAATGAGATAGACAAGTAGAGAAACCACCCACTGGAAGTACTCTAATAACGAATTCAACTTAATAGGTCACCAGGTCATATATATATATATATATATTGTCTAAGAAGCAGAATAGTTTCTACCATGTACTGAACCTCTGAATTTAAAACAAATCAAATAATCAATTAAATCATGTAAAAATAACTTGGAATTTTCCGTAGACTTTAAAAAATAAAAAAAAGGTAAATAAATACAGAAATCTCTGATTTCTCTGTTCTCTAAACCCTCCTGGAAGACAAGGATGAAGGTGAAGGCCAGGTGGAGGTACACACATACCTTGGAGGTGGAGGTGGCCGGATGACACTTTCTAACAGAACAAGCAGGCCAAGGACTACGGCACCTGCTCCACCATTCACCTCTTGTCTCACCAGCAATGCGGAACTCCTTCCATTTTTTATCCATCATATTTATATGCTGAGCTATAAACATTATAATTTTTCTTTAAACTAAAAAAATGTTAATAATAGATTTGTTTTCTGTCAACAATTAATTATTTATACAGGATATATGTTGCGTTCAGGTTTAAAAGGATATTTGGAGTTTTAACAAAAACATAACGGGATAACAAAATAATCATCATGATGAGATAAACTAAAAATGCAAAAAACAATTTTTTACATCAAATACATTTATATACCACCCTTCCAAAGAAAGGTTTATTTCCCGCGTAAAATTTCTCATAATCTGAACGCGATTTTTTCGACGAAAAATGACCTTTTAAACATAAAAAAAATATTTTTGTGAAAGTTACATTATGGTGAATCCAAAAATTCATTTATTTTTAATTTAAAAAATAAAATCTTGGTTGTCCATTTAAGTTCCGGGAGTTTTGTTATTCGTGAAAAATATGAAAAAGTCAAGTTTCGAAATTTGGAGTTATCCGAATTTGTTCTGCTTGATATAGAAATATTTTTGGAAATCATTGGTTGTTGTACAATGGTTATTATTATTATTATTGTATATTTAAAAAAAAACTTGAAAATTCATAATTTGATTTCTAAATAGATAAGGAATAAGAGCAAAATTATACCATTCAAAGCAAAGGTTGTTACAGATGGGATTAAGATGATAAGTTAGTTGGTTTTAAATCCCTCATCTCATAGAAATTAAGTAAAGATATTTCACTTGTGCTATATATTTATATTGTTATTATTCCGTTTTTGTATTGTTAATTGGTTAGTGTTTATTCTTGACTTAATATTATTATTCCCTCATATAAAGACCCAGCCTCTACAGAGTCGGTACCCTTGGAGGTAGAAACCTAGTTGAGCGCGTTCAAATAATCCCCAGCGTAAGCTTTGTAGAAATAGTATGTACAATGCATATGTGTAACGAGGAGGGAGTTATTGGGGATGTAACCCCCCCCATTGCTTAGAAGAAATTTAAAAAAAATTGTAAGTAACAATTTAAAAGAAATAAAAGTTTGAAGGATTTTACTTTTTCAAAGTTATTATTGTGGGATTACAGAAGTAAGTGTCAATAATGCCAAAAAAACAACAAAGAAAGTGCAAACACAGTTATTTTAATGGATAAAAGGTATACTAAAATGACAAACCAAAACCTAATACTGTTTATTTACAGGCAACAATAAGATCGCAAATGTGAGAAGAACAGTTTAGACAATTCTTAGAATCTAGAAGTAAAGTCTGGATGGGTCTAGAAAGTTCGCTATGCAATTAACTATAGTAAGTTATTAAAACCAATAAATAGGGTTACTTGTATTTCAAAGCTATTTCTTGATTCAACTTCCAAAATAACATTTATAAAAAATTATAATCTATTTTTTACTTTGAAGCTACATCATTTATAGTATAATATATATTATACCTATATTACGAGGCATCTTTTTTGAAGGGAGTAATATGTTGGAGTGGTTGACTGGTGGGGGTTAACCCCCCCATGAGTCAACTCTAGTTACGCTAATGGTACCATGTACTGAACCCAAGAAACTACATGGTAGATAGTTTTTTATTATTATATTTTTTAATTAAAGGTATAAACAAATTTTATTTATTCAAAATAATACGCTTCCTTTAGAATGCGGTTTTTACATATAATTAGTTTTATAAATATGTGCGATGTGTATGTTTTCACATCGCGACTGATTGTTTATTGTCGCCCTTTACCTTGAATGATTGATAGATAATTATAGTTACTTAATTGGACTCAAATCAATACCAAAATCATTAAAGTCTAGGGAGATTGGATAATCTACTGAATGGAGGAGCAGAAAAGAGAAGGTATAGAAAGTAAATTCCTGCGAAATGACGATGGCCTGGGTTGGTCGCGAAGTATTTTTTAGTTTCACCTCATCCAGGCATATCCTCCGCAGGATGGAGGTAGGTCGCAGCTTGGAAAATGTATTTATCGCTCTCATGGGCTTCTTCTTAGGGTCTATGTACTTCCATATACGGGGTACGTGTGGTGTAGTGATAAGCATGGCAACGTAAACCCAAGGCCACAGCCCGGCAGCCCGGCAGGTAGCCCTATCCTAATTAAAATAGGAATTTCTTTCTCCTAATATATATATACAGGGTGTCCCGAATTTAAATGACAAAACTTCAGGAACTTATAGGGGACCGAAAAACTAAGACAAAAAGTCCTTTAGAGATTTGCTCGTTTTTGCTTTGTTTTAGAGAAAACAAAAATGTTAAAGGTAGCGATTATCACCTTTCAAAGTTCGTCAGGCTAGGTAGTGAGATATGTAAACACTCAATGTTATCCTTTACATTCTTTTATTTGTTTACATTTTGGCTTCCTTCTAGAATTATAATTCCTAAATCAGTCTTCAGTCAGTTACTCAGATATTTTTGTGTGAATAGCATCAGTCATAATGCCGCATACATATTCTAATGTTGAATACGCTGATATGATTTTTGTGTATGGTTTCTGTAACGGTAATGCTTTAGAAGCGGTGCGGGAGTATGCGCGCCGATTTCCAAATAGAAGAGTGCCTAATCGACGAGTCTTTTCGTTAACTTTTAATAGACTACGAGAGACTGGGTCATTCTTAATACGTAATGAAGGCGACCAATTCCAGGCAGCAGTAAGAGCAGATTATCGGAGAAGAAATTGTGTCCAACGCCACTTCGAAAACAATCCTGGGACTAGCATCCGAAGAGCATCTGAGACCAATTAAGAGACCGAATCATAGATGCTGTGCACCAAATATCATCAGAACAATGTTTAGCTGCAATTTATCAAGTGAGTGCTAGATGTAATGCTTGCATTGGTGCAAGAGGATAACATTTTGAGCAATATTTACATTAAAAAGAACATAACATAAATATAAATGTAAATAAATAAGTATAAAAATGAAAACTTGTTTTGTTTCTTTTTTGCGATTTTCTCTAAAACTAAGCAAAACGAGCAAATCTCTAAAGGACTTTTTGTCTTCGCTTTTCGGTCCCCTATAAGTTCCTGAAGTTTTGCCATTTAAATTCGGAACACCCTGTATATATATATCTCACCTTCTGATTAGCCATCGATGAGTATTGATCTGATAGTAGCATCAAGTGACGTTAAATGATTAAGCAAACTTCAAGGTTTTTTTTATTTATAATTTACTGATATTTACAACTGTAATTATATTACGTTAAGAAAATCTGCTGTATGAACAAAGGACATGAACAAAAAAAAAAAACACTTGTGGAGAAACTATCCATTAATAGCACTCCAAAAAAGTTGTATAGTTGAAGGTCTCGACGCCATCTTCTTTTCAGACGTCTTGGAGGGTTATCAGGAATATTATGGGAAGCAAGTTGAGAGACTAGCGGATTCAAGTGTATATAGCTTTTCATGTGAGGATAGGTATCTAGTTTTCGACCAAATCAGCAACATATGGGATATAAAGATCATGATGGATGAGTTTGTTTGTGGCATAATAAGGAGCATTGAGGATTTTGGATTGTAAGGATTGTGTGAAACGAGATGAGGATTGGATGGTTTAGTAGAGCCCCAAAGCTCAAATCCGTATGTCCAAATAGGTCTGATAACTGTCATGTAAATAAGTCTTTTTAATCAATTGGGAGCTTAGAGAGTTTGTCCAGTAAATGTTGAAGTTGGCAAAAACGTCGAGCAGTTTCTTGTCTGTTCAGTCTTGTATGAGGATTTATATAAGATTGAATTTAAAAAAATGAACGATTCATAAAGATCCGTTTAAACTTTATTATAAAACCATTAATATCAAGCCTTTTCTATACCCCGTTTCAAACATAAATTATTTTTTCATCACCTTAAATATTAATCCCCTCATCGAATTCACATGCTTGCATTAACTATATCGTCTTCTAATAAACTGAAAATAACATTAACATCTCATCTATAAAACCACTCAAAAAGTGGCGAAACCCTGCTCGTTGAGTTGAGTAGAGGGCAGTCGGCGATGTGGTTTCCAGTCGTTACGGTACTCTGCTGACTTTAATATTTTTGAATTGTCTTAGGAATATAAATAAGAGACGGTTTCCAAAGGTTCCTACTTCGTTTATTTTTGGTAAAAATGCAACTTAAAATAGGTGAATTAGTTGAACCCAACTACCCTTAGTATGTAGATTAAAAGTTTGCGTTACTAGTAAAGTACACCAAATAATTGAGTACAATCCTTTATGCATGTACCTGTTTCCCCCATCAACACGATTCCCTTCTTTAATCAACAATGATTCAAAATTGATTTTTTTTTTTTAACTATGCAAACAGTTTTATTTATCAACATTGCAATTTCAGAATAAAAAAATAAATTACTATGATCAATTGTTTTGAACTAAAAATGAAATGAACTAATACTGACGCTATTCACAATTTTAACGTAAAAATTTCAATAAAGGATTTTTTTAATAACAATAAATTACTTTAAAATCCATATTTTTGAATAGCCGTTATGTTCTTTTAAATTGAAAACAAATTAAAGTCCAACCGAATACAATCAATCGGAAATTATATCAAATTCAAATTATATTACATAATTATTCGTCATCCAAGCGTTACATTTTATTGCCACTGTCTACTGATAAAAATTAAAATAGAAAAACAACAAAAATTATCCGAACTGTATAATTGTCTGATAATTAGTTGGATTGAAGGAAATGCTTGAACAGATACATATTTATAGTTAATTGGAAAAAACCTATTTCCAGGCAAAATATAATAATCGTATTAACAATAGTTATAGTCCATTCTTTAGTTTCATTTCTGAATTAAAAATATTAACCTAAAAAAAACCTGTACCACTACGACCCGTGAACGGGTCTGGGGTTCAGCACCTCTTTGTTTTTATTCTGTACGTGCTAACTGATGGAACGTGCTATACACAAAGGAATTGGAACTGATCTGGGTAGTTTATGTGAGGGCTGGTTAGATTATGAGATTTGGGATTTGAATGCTGGGAGTACCCCATTATTTTTGTTATTGTTTATTTTTATTACAATAGAACAGGGAGCGGGATAGTGTGTACTGCTGGATTACTCTGCCGAAAGTCCCAGAATCAAATCTGGCTCTGCCAGTAAATTCATTACTCTTTTACAGTTACTCGGATGGACCCTGTTATCTACAGATCCTCCAAGGAATCATCCAGCCTCTATTAAGTTTATTGTGGGAAAAACCTGGCGGTTGAGCGCGATCACGGACAAACCACCGCTATGCACAACCTTTTTCCAAAACGGAGTACAGTCTCTACCATGTACTGAACTCATGGATGGAACTTCATGATTGTAGTGATACTGTTTTGTTTTTTTCTACTTTGTCGCTTAATAACTTAATTTGGCTTATTTTGTTTGAGTTTATAAATCATTTACGGAATTTTTATTATATTGATTTAATAATTTTAAGAGATTATTTATTATATTGATTTGGGGATTTTAATAGCTGATTGACTTGACTAAAACGACATGTTCGGACTTGTTTACATAACGAACCACAGTACTGGCTCCGTGGTGAGGACAACTCTTAAAAAATGGAACGGAATGACTCGACGAATCACAAATTAACCTACTTGAATATATTTTTGCTATTCAGGATCAATCAGTTTCTCTAGTAAAGATTTTGGACAGAGTTATAAGCGTTATTATATTCTGCATAAGAAGTACCGAGATGAATAATACATAATATTAAAATATTTAATACATAATATTAAAAAAAATGATGAAAACAAGCACTAGAGAAGAAATAATAGATTAAAGGAAGAAATTAACAAATTAATTGTTTTAATAAATATGGAATGGTATTAGGAAACCATCGTTCTTTATCAGAATGGCTGAGGGCCGAGGGAGGCTGCAAAAAGCAATTGCCTACATCCCTTAGGAAGATGTAACAAAAGAAAGAAGAGAGAATGGTTTATTAGAATACATCCGGTTTTCAGAGAGTGTCTAGGTTCATCTTAGCAGAGATAAGAAGACGAAATACATCCTCAAAGAGCAACTGTACAAATATCCTCGTTGTTGAAGGGTAAGCCTAGTCAGCCCTATTTGTTCAAGTCCTGTCAGAGCTAATTCGTGTTTGAGCGAGAATCGATCCTGACACATCGGGATGCATTAATATGACAATGACGGCTCCTCCTAAATATTCATGGCTCTGCGTTCCTCTCTAGAAAGTCTCCTCCGGTATTGTGAGTAGATCGCAGGGTACAATGCTCTCGGTAATTAGCTATTACTCTTCCTACCTTTTTCCTTCCTCTTCTGGGTTGGATCCATTGTCTGTTCCTCAGGCTACCTGTCATCTTCTGGGTTGGGCGCTTTCTTCTCCGGTAGATGTACGTATGGAAAATATAGCTAACTTATCGTTGTATGGTGTTAATGAATCGGTTTTAATTTGCTACATTTAATTGTGTCAACGTATATATCTATTTGTATGATACAGTGCATCGTACAGTTTTGTTTTCGATACTAAAAGTAAACATTAGCCAAACCAAATTGGACTGACGGGATACCAGGATGGAAATGTAATTAGCTCATGTTAAATACTATATGGCTATCATATGATAATTTAAAAAAAAAAAATCTGCACCACTACAATCTATGAAGGTTCAGTTCATGGTAGAAACTGTACTGTTTCATGGATAATGGTTTTGCAGGGAGGTGATTTGTTCTAGATCATGCTCAACCGCCAGATCCCCCCATATTTTAGGTACCCACTACACCTCCTAGATCTTATAAGACCCATCTCCGGCCGCTAGCAGATTATATAAAACTCCCAATAAGCGAGATTTGAACCCAGGACCTTCGACATGGTAACTCAGCGCTCTACCACTGAGGCACTCCGCTCCTTATGATTATTGTATAATCCAATTATAGTAAGAAATCAAGGTGTGTACTGGTACGGATTTGTTATACTAAATTTGTTATTACTGTCAGTTGCTACGGATTTTTAGACCCGAAGTCTGAGACTCTTTGACTAAATCAAAGTCGTCGGAAGGATGCCTGTTGTGTCCATCCTGAAGAAATTCTAAAGGAACTGATAGCTATTCTAGCTAGCGTTGTTAGACCCAGGCTGCGGTAGTTCGACTGTGTCGCATGTGACCTAAGACCCGTCGGAGTTTGGAATAGGATGGCGGCGGCACATAATCGAGAAACTAGGCGATTGCTGCTAGAAGCAGCCAACCCTCGTTTGCGGGTTGTCGAGCTTAGCTTGTAATAATAACAGCTCTATCATATTTAATCATTCTGAGAGGGAAATGTTCGAGTAATATTCTCGTATCCTACAGAGCCTATCAAGTGCTGGCCTGTTGCTGCTCGATACTAATTATAAATAGATTGGCTTGTCACAAAACAAGCCTATAATTACTTTAATTATTAATTATTAATTAATAATACAAACCTATAATTATTTTTATTTTTGTCTTATTAAATTCCCAAAAGGGAGAGGGGTAGATTAGTATGCTGAGTTTAAATGTGCTGGGTTCGAAAACGCCTATTGCAGATAAATTGAGGCGTTGACATTTAAAATTTAGTAAGCCATAAATAGGTAATTTTACAGGAGAATAAAACAAATGCTTTGAAAATAAAAAATGATAAGAATTGTTACCACCATCCATAGTAAACAAACCGCTTCCAGATTTCACTTGGGATCATAAATAAATAATTTTTATATGGAAAAATTGATAAATGGGCTTTTTTTAAACTAATATCTTTTCCATGTCAACGCCTCTAGTATTCATTCTGTTAACATTTGTGAACTATTTAGACTGTAGAGTTCTATAAAGTTGGTATCCTAAAATAGGAGAAAATATGGGGGTTAAGTGTTATCAATTCTTCACACAACCGTTAGGTTAGAAACAGTACATCCGCGTACAAAGTCTAATCTCCTCAAGGGTTATAGCGGTACAGGTATTTATAAATTACAAACGAAGGAAACACCTGCAATCACCGAATCATCAAGTGTAGACGATCGGATCAGATGACTTGCACTTCCTGATGCACCTTGAGTATTGAACTTGAACCTTCGATGCTTAGACTTAGACATCGAAAGCTCTCGCACTGAGTTGCTTAGAAGCCTGTTCACGAGCCACTTATACAATCTACTTTACACCGAGACGCCCACTCAGCGAAGACCTCTCATGTTCTCACGGGCGCCATTTCCCACGGAGACACTTTCACTTCTTAAAGGCTACACTCAAGCGTCCTTTCTCTACTCTATCAGGAATAAATTTGTGTCACTCTTTATACTGAATAATCGTTATGTTTAAAATGATTTTATGTTTAAAAAATGAAAGATAAGCAAAAACTCGAAAAGAGACATAAAATAGAATAGAAAACAAACTTTATTCTAGAACCAAGTCCATTTAGAATAGCAATCATGAACAAAAAAAAAAATAACCATCTGGCTAGAAGGCTACATAATGATTCGAATCATGAAGTAATTAAAAGTGAGAAAAAAATAAAAGTAGAAATGAAATAACTAAAAAGTTCGAAACTTGACAGGATTTTAAATAATTCACGAAAATAAATATATTTATACCTACAAAATAATTATAAACAAAATTATTGCCTCAGTGTTTTTTTTTGGCCGGCTTGGACTTAGTACTCGACCACTACAAGCCCTGTATCTCCTTTTCGTTTAAATGACTACAACGCCCGTGACAAATTAAATTCTATTTAGAGCAGGACAAATTATTTTTGTCATCACGGGCGATGACTTTGTTGCATTTAGAGCATACAGCCATTATGCGTATATAAATAAATAAACAGTCACTTATGAGGGAGAGTTTATATGGGCAGCAGATGTTTCTACTCCTGTTGGGCTTAAGATATAGCCCATTCAGTGTTTTAGCTCTAACTCGCTATAATTGGATATATAACTTCAATTGCCCTTTCACAACACTTTGTTGGAAATAGAAATATATATACATATGTATACATAATTATACCGTATGTAACAATTATAAACAACAGTAAACAACACAACTTAAATTGAGGAATTAACTAGAGCGATATACACTGGTGGGTGTCCCTGGTCAAACATAAATAAATTCAATCAAGCAAAAATCCAAAATCCAAAACACGAAGCCTAGGATGTCTGTGATAGATGTGGCTGTCACTCTCTGATTGACGAGTCAGTTTGGACTGGTGATATGAGATATGTGATCTTTACTGATGTTAATTTTTCCTGATGATGCCTGAATAAGCGCAATTAGCTGGTTAGTTCTTTCCCAGTATTGGAGAGACTTTGTGTTTTGTTTTTAATAAATAAGTATCTACTTAAAAATTGGTGATTGGTAAAATGTTCTGATTGAAAATGCATTCTTGCTATGATTAATTTTAACTTATGATTTTCTGTTTATTTTTATTATTTGATAACAACATTTTATGTACTTAACACAAATTATTCTGAGAATGTCTTTTATGAAACGTTCAGGATCAAATGCGGATAGCTCCATAATTTCAAAAATTGACTTATTCACGTTTTTCGCTGGTTAAGTCGAGCAATTTCACGCTCCCTAAACTTCTAGTTCAGAATCGGACTAAACTATGAGAAATAAGGCGGCAAAGTGTCGTGTTAGAGAAAATTGTTTGATGAAACTAGCGAAAAGTGTCAACAAGAAACTTTTGAAATTTCTGATTAAACCCGCTTTTGATCCTGAACGCATCATATGGTAACCATCATTATTTTTATTAAATCATCTTTTAATACACATGGTTTATTTTATTTTTAATGTTACCCATTAAAATATCGTATGATTCACTTTTATTTAATGTATGTACGTGTCAAGTGCGAATAATAATCTCTTGTTTTGTCATTAATCATGGTATTGTGAGTGCAAAGAAAAAATAAACAACTTTACTGTGCAGTGCTTAAAAAATATCCGCCAAAGATTTTGTTCTATACGAAAATCATAAACCTTGCGGTATAGATCTCATGGTATTGTGAATGACCGTGGTATGCCGGCAGGTGGTAAGCAGTAAAATATTTTTTGGTATGCCTTCATGCGGAGGAGAAATAAAATGGCTGATAAAATAAAAGATCCTTTCCTCCACCCCCTCAGTACCTGGATATAGAAAAAATTATAGAACTCCCAGTGTAGCATCGACCGATTAGGCGTAGTTGAATGAAGCGACATACATAAATAAACATCTAAATGTGCTGTATTAAATTTTTGTTGTTGTTTGTTTGTTCATTTAACTTCACGGACGATGCTACATTGGGGGCTCTAAATTTTGCCTATCCAGGTTTAATTAGGATAAGGATTTTTAACGAGTACCTGACATCCTGAGGACCCCCGTCCCTTCCGACGTTCCGTTTCCGAGGACGGTGTAACTAAGGATTTTTTACTCCCTTAAAAAAATCCAAGGGCTACCTGCCGGGCTACGAACCCGCGATCTTGGGTTTAGCAGTTTGTTACGCTAACCACTAGACCATAGATCGCCCCTTAAATTTTTGTTGATCGGATGGTTCTTCTCCGATCCAAAAAAATAATTTGCCATAATAATACTTAGAATGGTGGGTACCAAAAACGACTAAAAGTTGTATCTGCGGTATCTATATAAAGTAATGTTGTTAGTTTTCTTTCAAAATATTCAAATCATCCATAATAATTACTTGTTTTCATTCATCAACCCCCGACAAAGACAGAAATGAACCGAAAGTAGGCATTCGAGATGAGATATTATGATTAACTGTTGCCTTTGGAATGTTCCATTAAAACCAACTTAATCTATATTCTTATCACACCATCTCTACGCTCCACATACCCCAAATTCCATTGCTGACGTCTTTAACTTACGATGTTGATTACATTTTTCTTTAAAATTACTATACTAAATATGATAAATGTTTGCACTGTATTCAAATCATCCAAGTGGGTTGAAACTGTATAACAGTAACTGTATCAAAAAGCACTTTTTCAAAAATTATTTTTATATTTCTCTGCATCTGTTTTGATAATTTTCTTAACATGTTGACTGCCACGGCGATTTTCAGAAATCTGGCCTAAAATGAAAAATTGATTTATAATCACATTATATTATTAAAAACTCTAATTCTGATATATTTCGAGTTTAATCGTAGCTGGGACGAGATATACACGGGACGGGATAACTCGTAGTTGGCGTCCTAGAAAAGAACGCAATCTACGAGCTATCACGTAGTTGGCAGTCAACAAGTTAAGAAGAAAAAATTAGGATATTTCTCCCTGCTTTCAACCCAATCTATCACCTATCTCTTTAGTTTTATAGCATATACATATAATAAAAGCTACAACTATCCTCAGATATTTTTACACATATTCACTTCCATGATACTCACTTTTCAACTGCGTGGTCAAACACTAACACAATATCGAGAATATTGAAAGATCTTGTAAGATTAATAAATAAGATGGAGGAGAGCATATGTAAAATTGAAAAAAAAATTATTCTTAACTCCATTCCATCTTATGTTTTTAGTATATTTACATACTCAAGCACATTCTTTTTTTTCAAAATAAATATTGTGTAAAAGCAATTCGCCTACATTGTCGTTTAACAAATTATTCAATGTTCAAGTATCACAAAATAAGCTTGACGTGATCGATTCACTTAGTTTTATGAATATAGCATAATGTTAATAAAAACTTCCAGATGTTTAGTGGAGGCAAGTTTGGCCCTTTCCTATTGTCCCCTTGCCTTAGTCTTGAAGTAAACCACACACAGTGGAAGCTGAGGAGAGCTACTATTTAGAAAGTGTTGCTGACAGGAAGGAAACCTTCAGGGATAATTTCATGAAATTAATTTATAATTAATTTAAGTATTTAGGAGTTGTTTCTCAACTATACTTTCATTATTATTACATCTAACTACCTCTTCTTGGTTTTTTACATCTTAAAGTTGCTACATTATTAAAAGATGAATGACGACCTTGACCCCAATTCTCAAAGAAACTTTCGGATCAGGAGGTTCCGTTATATTTCTAAATTTCTAGTTTCCTGTACATCCTGGACCCGATGACAGTTGTCCTGGAGGGAATACGTTGAAACAACAGATTGTGGAGTAAAGCACACCTTTCACCGACTTGGAGAGCTGCTTTCCAGGCAGTCCTGGAGCTGGAGCTAGTCCGGCAGAAGAAAGTTCATCATCATCTATGTCTTTGAGTAGACCGCCCGGATTTCTACGCTCCTTTATTCCCTCTGCGTGTCACTGTATATGTGATTTTATTTTCTGGTTTAAATCCGATTATATGTGGTACCGGTTTGGACTAAGATCGCAACTTTGCACGTATGTTTACGACGTAGATCACCACTCTAAGCAGTTTTAAATATGATCAAAATCAAATAACTTTAGTATGTAAATGATTATGGACATTATCAGTCCAGATGAAAAATTTATATCATTAAACTTTAAGATGCTGTGCCCATTTGGAAGCGTCTGGAGGGTAGACCGAAGCGTAGGTTAACAATGATCTGACTGATTTGGGTTTGGGTAATGGACCTATGTTTGTAAGCAGTAGTGGTATCGGCATTGAACCTTCGGGTTCGCTAAGCCTTATTATTGTTAAACTTCAAGAACAAACACGTTAGTTAGTTGTTTTAAATTGAACAGGGTTTATAAATATTTAAGTGATTATTATAGTCTATCCATATCATATGTTATGAATGTTGACATAGAATATTAGTACATATAATAATTTTTAATACAATATAGTACTTATGACTTAGTCAATAGATACAGTAAAATTTAAAAAAAACACATTCCAACCCATGAATGGTCCTTTGATCTGTACATGGTAGCCAATTCAGTGCCATGAGATGATTTAGTCCAGATGTTGATCGCTGCTAAGGAGGCTGTGTGAGCCTCCTATAGGCTGCAGAGGCCCTATAAGCTCGATTTACTAAAGCTATTAAAGCCGTTAAACAATAATATACCTGTATTTTAATAGTGTACAATAATTTTACCTAATAGCGTAACAATAATTTACCTGTAGTAATAGCGTGTATTCTTTTTCGCTTAATGACCCAGCACCGTACCTACTCGGCTACCTATTACCAAAAATCCATATCTAGATTATTAGATTGCTATTAACGGTCATGCAGCGAGGAGCCTAGAAATGTGACCAATCGCAATATTATCTAAAGCAATGCGTAAGTGGGATACCTGATCAATTGTGAACTCCTGGATGAAAACCACATTGATATCTCCTCCAGATTTTTTCTACAGGCAGGAGGCTCTTATAAATTATAATCAAGTAAACTCCCTTTATTGTGCGTTGGACAGAAACTGTTTTTGTTTTTTTCGATTTGTTGGTATTACTTCATGTCATGACTAAGATGTTATTTATCAGCTTTATAAGCTCTTTTCCACCTTGAATAATTCTGAATACAGAGCGTCAGAGCCTGATGCTTTGTTATCCCTAAGCTTATCGATTGATTCTAGCTCACCATCTGGAATTTGAGTTAACTCTGTTGCTTCCAAAATGTATCCCGTGATTAGTTTTGATTGAGCATTCGATTTATGTGGCTATTCCATCTTCTTAGGATTTGATTCTTGTAACTTAGCAATGATGCATCGATATATCTACTGCAATAGGTGAGTATGGTAGGGGACCTGGGCCAGGTAGAGTAAAATGACCCTTAAGGTTTATTACCTTTACTCTCAAGAGAGGGGAGTCGTCGGTTAGCACCAGTCAAGTCAAGATGTAAGGAGGAGAAGGAAGAATGAAGCCACATGTATCACCTAAGTCACCTATAGCTTCCCCTTTTCATTGTAAGTAGTGTATAAGTTTTATTAAGTCTGTAACCATCATCAGCACCAATAAATATAATGTTATTCTATAATTATTCTTATTTAATAAACAATTCCTGGTCAGTCAACCACGTACACGTTTGGGAAGAGTATTTATGTCTCTTATTTAGTAATAACATAAAATTCCTATATCTTAAGTATAACGATCTCAGAGTGGCAACCAATTTTTGTATTTAAAAATATTCAGATCACAGGATCTGACTTTTCCCTGAGATCATAGTTATGGGCAGTAAAGTCAATATAGCACTACCTAAGGACAATCGCAGTTGGATGACTTCCATGGCCATTATTCACTCTTTGGTACAGGTTTCGACATTCATAGGGAATCGGAACTTATTTAGACGTTGCTTTTTTATTGTTATAAATATTAATACGATTAACGGCAACATAGCTTTATTTACAGTTTATCACGTTTATATTCTTTCATTATTTAGATTCTAAGATAAGGCTGTTTACATCCTTCTTTACGACAAAACTACTACATGTAAATCTTGTGCGAAACCTCGTTCACCAGGTTTCCTCAGCAATAAAAAATAAAGGCGAGTAAATGTTTTGCGCGCCTCTTCTTACTTGATCTATTTGCTTATTCAGGGTGACATCATGCCAAAGGATTAAATAAAGAAGGATGGGAAGGGGAACACATAAATTGTGGTGACTTGCTTTAAATTTCTAAAGCTACTAAATACACCTGGAAGGTGGAAAGTCATTCTTTTCGGTACTTTCTATAAAGACCTGATCCCCAAGATCCGCCAGTTATGGCTTATTTGCACCTTGTGCTTATTCTTAATATATATGTATTTCGTTAGTGTATTTTCAAATGTTATTTCCAATATAATTTTAACCACTAGAAAGAACCACTTTTCTAGTGCATATTATCGACTTATTATGTATTTCATATAAATTAATCCTATAAGCAATCGCCATAGACCGAAAGTGAAAAACGTGTTTTTTTCACATCCCAGACTTTGCATTTGTATCGGCGATATGATGCAGAACTACAAGTTTTCTCTAACCCAAATAAGAGTTAATTAAGACTGGCTATGCCCGACGAGAGATTAATTTTTTCGCTCCAATCAAAAGGGATATTAAGATCGAAATATTTTGGACTGTGAGTGAATTGAGGATTTTTATTGAAAGAGGTTGGTGACATAGGGAGGTTGTTAGCCGTTAATCAAAAAAGAATGTGACTAGAAAAGACCACGGAAAGTGAGGAAGACCCATCTCAACACGGGGTATTGATGGGAAACCCAGTGACAGATCTTATATAATGATCCATATGTATGTATGTGTATAATACAGAAATACGGGTGTATACAGGTGTATAAACATCACATATGTTTATAGTTTTCCCATATAATGTTTGACCAGATCTTCTGAAATCAGTTGGCTTTTTTTGTTTCGCTTCTTGCTGCTACAGCTAAACGGACGATGCTGCAGTATGAGCCTTGAAATTGCCTATCCAAGTACAATGAAGATGGGGATATTTTAATGAGTACCTTATAATGGACTGGCTCGGGATTTTGAGTTTAGGTCCCTTCCGAAGGACGCCAGTACCAAGGATTTTTTCCTCCTCTAAGAAATACTAAGACCTCCTGTCGGGCTGAGAATCCGCCACATTGGGCTTATAAGGTTGTTAAACCAACCACTACACCAGGGATGATCCTAACATTGCTGCTTATTTGTTATATATACGTTTTAGACTTCTTATACTGATGCGAAATATAAGAAGTATTTCATTTGTATTTTAACGCTTAATATCGTCACTACGCATTAATAAAATTGTTTCCTACCCAAATATTCGTTTATTTTATGTATTTATTATACATCATCAATTGAGCGACATTTTAATTGGCTTTGTAATTGAAAGTTTCACTTTACTGTTACCTAAAATTGTTATATATTCCAGTTATTTATACATTTAACGTCACTTTATGCTGCTTTGGCTAATAGGATGCTGCTACAGTAAGAGGCATAAATTTTGCTGGTAATAGTTTTTTTTTTCTTTAAGAAATCTTGCCTCAAGCCACTTACCTGCCAGGCTTCGAACTATAATAGGTTTTTATGTTAACCATCATAACTACCACTAGAACCATTTCTTTAACATATTCTAATTGCATTAAACCATGAAGACTGCTAATTTAATTTTTATAAAGTAACACTTTCTTTATTAAATCGCTTTAATAACTATTAAACCTCTTGGATGACTGGGATAGGATTTTTCCAAATAATGGCTAGAAACTGTATACCCAAACGAAAGCGAACCGAGACAGGTCGAAGAGAAGAACGGACGTTTTCAATCTGATTGCAATCACGTAGATGTGAAACGAAAAGTGTAACATTCGGATTTGCAGGGAGTTTCACTGGCCAGTCAGCTCGTTTCATGCTACTCTCCTGTGAAATCGGGAGAATAAAGTCGAGAAAATCTTTTTTTTTATGTTTTCTTTTTTTCCTAAACGCGCTATTACACGAAGTTTTGGATCATCTGACAAACTCTCTGTGTTACAAGTCAAAAGATATAGTTTCTATTTATTTAAATCGTCTCTATACAATTTCCCATTCTATTGAGTACTCTGAATCATTATTGATATTCAACGCGCACCTGCCAGTAATGGAATAAACTTGAAATATTTTTTATTTCAATATATAAATGAATTGCTATTTCGTTTTATTTTATCTTAAATTTTACTTTTAAATGTATTAAAGCAGAAAAAACTACCTGAAACCAATATAAATTTCAGCATCTATACAGATTTACTACTCCTCATGATATTTCACTACATACCTTCGGGTAATGAAGGGACTATCACCGAAGTATATTTTAGTTATTATTTATTTATAAATATAATCTTGGAGAGTGACAAATGAAATAGAATTACAATAAAGTTTTACCGAGATTTTGAGTCCTATAAGAAGCACAGAAACCTGGAAATTACGAAGCAATGATAAGGTATATCAAAACATAGAGAAAATAACAGAAACAATAAGGAAAAGAAGACTGATGTTTTTTGGACATTTGTCCAGAATTGATGACAACAGGCTGTCAAAACTGCATCTACAGACTAGATCCGAGAAGTTAGAAAGGATTTGGAGATACTCGGCATAAAAGAAGATTGAGCACAGAGACAGCGTTCAGAAGGATAGTGTAGGACATGAAATTCCAGGAAGGAAGCAATAAAAGAACAGGCAAGAGGTGGTTGGAGGAAAGATGGAAAAGACATGGCAAAAAGATGGGAGAATATTGGAGGAAAGAAAGCAACAGATGGGAAAGAATTGAAATTGGCACGTGGTCCCTAGTTGGCCTAAACGAAAGTAAGGTTTTACCGAAATGATTTACTCATCATCATAGTCCTCTCTATCTCCTTTGAGAGGATCATAGTCCATCCTATATCCCGGATGACACCGTATGATCCTCTACCATTTCTCTTCTACTCCATTCCAGGCTTCTCTTTGCGAAGTTTTCCTTAACACCATCTTCCCAGGTATGTCAGGGTCTTCCTCTAGACCTTATTATATCAACCTACACAATGTCATCTTGGCCTGCCTGTTGTTTTCCATTCTTAAAGTCGAGAAAATCTTTTTCTTTATATTTTCCTTTTTTCCTAAACGCGCTATTACACGAAGTTTTGGATCATCTGACAAACTCTCTGTGTTACAAGTCAAAAGATATAGTTTCTATTTATTTAAATCGTCTGTATACAATTTCCCATTCTATTGAGTACTCTGAATCATTATTGATATTCATCGCACACCTGCCAGTAATGGAATAAACTTGAAATATTTTTATTTCAATATATAAATGAATTGCTATTTCGTTTTATTTTATCTTAAATTTTACTTTTTTACTCTTAAACCTTGTCCGAACCATCTTAGACTGTTTTCTTCAGTGCCCTTTTCTGCAGGCTCCATTCCAAGGCTTTGCAACTCTAATGATCGAGTTGCGAATTCGGTCTCTTCTTGTTTCCCCTCTATCTTAAGAAGCCTGGATTCTACTTTCTGTCCTGGATAATGGCCTGGATGCTTTTATGTTTAGTGGTTAATGTCCAAGATTCCGAAGAACATATCAATATGGGGAGAAAAGTAGATGTATATACCCTTAACTCTGTGCTCTTTTATAGTTCTCTTTTATTTAGAAACCTTTTATTTAGAGGATGGAACCGTTTACCATTTTTAGAAAAGTTTTACTTATTTATTTATTCATTTTTTTTAACTAAGAAAATAATTCTTTTTTTTTTTAATTTATTTATTGATATTTACAACTGTATTACAATTATACAAGTAAATAGAAATAGTAAAGTAAATAGTCATGCGTGTTACATAATGACATGAGAATGACAAGTAGAGAAACTACCCACTGGTAATACTCAAATCAAAGTTCAAATAAGAAGGACACGTGGCCATCTTCTTTTCAGACGCCTCGGAGGATTATCGGGAATTGAAGAGGAAGCTAGGTTTGAAACTAAAGGGTTTGAGTGGGAATGAAGTTTGCTATGAAAGGATAGATACCGGGTTCGGGCCAAATCAGCAACAAAAGGGACATTAAGGTCGTTATGGATGACTCTATTCTTAACAAAATAAGGAGCATTGAGGATTTTACGAAGGATTTTGGATTGTAGGGATTGGATACGAGAGGAATTCGATGGCTTAGTGGAGCCCCATAGCTCTACTCCGTAAGTCCAAATAGGTCGTATGATGGTCATGTAGATGAGTCTTTTGTAGTTAATTGGGAGCTTAGAGCGTTTGCCTAGTAAGTATTGAAGTAGCCTGAAACGTCGAGCGGTTTCTTGTCTTTTCAGTCTTGTATGAGGATTCCAGGTTAATCGTTTGTCGAGGTGCAACCCTAAGTATCGGATCTGTTCTACAGGCACCAGTGGGATATTATTAAAGGATACTGTAGGGCAGGAAGTCATTGGTTTACGAAGTAAGGTAAAAGTGATTTGATGCGATTTTTGAGAATTTATTTTAATTCTCCAGTTTTGACACCATTCTTCAAGATCAGTGATATGGGATTGGAGGCTTTGGGATGCAATAACTGGATTGGTGTTGACTGATAATACACATGTATCATCAGCATACGTGGTAAGGATAGTATTAGGATGAGTTGGGATGTCAGCTGTATAAACTGTACAAAGGATTGGGCCAAGGATACTACCTTGAGAGAAAATAATTCTTAAATATTTTTATTTTGAAGAGAAAAGATTTGTCCTGGCCGGGATTCGAATGATAGTGATAATAATTAATAAATAAATGAAAATGATTTTTGTAAAATATTATAGTTGAGTTACTAATATAAAACAACGAAGAGAAAAAAAAAAATAACTTGACAAAGATTTCAACACCTTAAAGTAAGATAAGTATTTATGTAGAAAAATGTGACTACAAACACGTTTATAAACTTGTATTATAGTATTTATTACTGCAAATACTATAATAAAATTAAATATGGCTGTAGCAGATAATTCATACATTTGTTTAATCATCATTGTAGTTGGAGTTTGGTAGACCCTCGGTAGCCACAGCCTGTCTCTTCAAAGAAGATACCCTTAATTGGTGGAAGAACTTGGTGTTTTGCTTTTAAATCATAATAGTTGGTCCTTACTGTAGTTTATTCAATATCCTTGATTTTTTTTGGGATACGTGTAATGTTATGATTGTTATTTATAACTAATTGCCAATCCCTAATCATTTCTATTATGATACCATCTCAGGTATTCTGTTATTAATCTCATCCAGACTTAATAGAATCGCTAACTAAGACGGCAGTGTACAATTAGAAACTACACAGCCTTCAATAATGGCCATATTACGGCCAACACACACTAACCATATGGGTCAGTAAGGAAGTAAGTTAGTCAGCTCTCGACTGCCATGCACCACAAACCCTACCTCATTTAGTGGCCTTTTCTTCGTAGTCTCATTTTGTGATATTTTCGTTGGTATTGACAGGGTGTAGGCTTCTTTGACCGAAAATAGATTGATTATGCCGGTAATATAAGTAGTACTGAACTGGAAAATTCCAAAAAGGAAGCTCTAAATAGGTCCAAAAGTCTCCAAAAATATGACTTATACCTTGCACGTCAAAATACCTCTGCTAAGAGATTTTAAGATCAGTTGGGATGGATATGATAGTATATACTTGAGTTATGCAGTAGTATAATATAAATCAGCTATCATTTTTGTTTGGCTGGAACAGACCCGCGTAAACGAGACGAGAGTAGATGAGAAAGGTGGTAGTAGGTGAACAAGACGTCTCTAAAGGTGACGTCCCTAGACCTCCTTTCAGTCTCCGGAGAAATCTTCAACAACTATTGTTAGTAAGCAACAGTTGAGCTGAACTGATGAGCTCAACAGCACTCTTAGTCTTAGCTTGTCTTCATTTTATTATTATCAGGATATCATCAATGAAAGAGTTCATTCAAGGATTAGGTCCCTACATGCTGTGAGACATATTATAATATGTCTCATTATAATTATCAGCTGCGTCACCCGCAACCGTGTGAAGGAGCTACGCTTGCATCCCCCGTCTTGGATTACCTTCAGGCTGCGTTTGCGTATTGAGTTACATTGGGTTTTATGTCATGACCTCATTAATTTGAAAGCATGTTGGTCAAGAGTATCGCCGTGCTTATAATTTCTATGGGGCACCGCATCCTTCTTACATGAAAGTCACCGAAAATGCTGTGATCTAAGTTAGATCTCCCATGGTTTTCGAAATCATCTTTTGGGTCTTTCCCCACTTATACACACTACATTCTCCAGAAACACTGAGCATTTTTCTAGAAAATAAGTATACTTTGCAAATAGAAATGTGCTTAGTTGAGAGTCACCAAAAATGCCAAGAGTCTCAACACATTCTGAGGTATATAGATGTATGTAATAGAGGTTTAATGTGTTTGGAATCTCCAACCTGACTAAATCCACAGATAAAACATAAATTTTTCAATCAAATTTATTATTTTTCTGCGGTCTTGAATGTTTCGTTGTGTTTTAGAAAATAGGTTGGTATCAATAAAAGTTCATTCAATTTATAAGTAACAGTAATTGGTTACTTAAACACTAACGTTACATTTCTTACGCTAAGACTGGGAGAACCTATCAAAGCATACAATCTGAATCGAAGAACACGTTATAAAAATAGGCTAGAGGTAAGGTAAATAAAAGGGAAAACTGTACATTTTACTTTTTTTTTATAAGAGGCAGGTGAGAGAGAAGGAAATAAAGAATCTGAGTCTGTATTTTATGACAAAAGGTGAAGAGACCTACAGCTCTAGAAGCTGAAGGTGGTCGTATGACTGGGTTGAAACCTAAGCTTCTAATACAAAACAAAACTCAAGGCTTTTTTATAGTTATATTTGAAAACAGAAGGATATAGTTCAAGCATAAGAACTGTCCAGTAGGCTGTTGTAGGAGATACTATTGTTTTCCTAATATCTATTCTTTAACTAGCACAAACCTACCTCTGTCCTGTCCACAGTATATATTCAGATAATAGAGTATGGACTAGTACTTCGAAAGTGACACAACCCAAAAATCAGTTGTTTTTTCGGTAGTGAGTCATGGCCATGATAGAAATGAGTATCTCTTTATCACACATCAAAACTGTATCAACCTTAGCATCAAAGCTTGTCTGTCAGAAGCCACTGATTTCCTAATGCTAATCCAAGCTATATTTCAAGTAGGTTTTTGACTTTTATCACTTATGAAATACTAGTGCGAAATGTTGCTATATTCGGAGATAATCTTTATGACTGAGTGGAAAAGTTAGCAAAAACAAAACTAAAGATTTATGGCTTTACTTTAAATTCTTGTCGAATGCAGAAGATTATTAAAATTTGGTACTCACCTACATCTTTGTAGTTTGATTCAAAACATATGTTTTTTCTCAGCAGGTTGTAGGTTGTAATTTTGTTTTTCTATTATATATGCCCTGTCGACAGTATATATTCACATTATTTATTTACAGCATATGTATTATTTACTGTTGATTGATTTCAGCAGAACCTAACAAAATTATATTCACCGTCATAACTGTTAGGTAGTTAAGACAGGAGGTGAAGCCGATAGAGGAGATGCCGAACCGAAAGGTCCTTCACAGCGCGGAGGTATGCAAGATGCTGGCCACTTTCACTGATTCCTTCCCCATTACTTTCTACCGCCGCTAACCCGGTTAGCTCCTTCTCTCCTGTCGGGTGTAGGGTGTCCGACTCTCGGCACTGGTTTCACTGCTCCCGGGATCTCTAATATTAATGTAACATACATACGGACACGTGTATTTCACAAGCCATTAATTAATTATAATTAGCCTGTATCGCTGGTGGTTCAAAATTGTCTATAATATATACATATATAAGACACGATCATAATGACTAAAGTAGGTTGGTAGTTTCGTAGAGCATTAATTTACTGAGCTGATGACATTCGAGCTCGAAACCAGCTGTAGTGTAGTTGTTAGCACGACAACTTTCTTGACTAAAAACTGCGGATTCGCAGACAGGGTAGCCCTATGGTTGTTTTAAGGGAGTAAAAAATCCTTGACTGTGCCGTCTTTAGGAAGCGACGTAAAGTGAGGGTCATGAGCCTGTGCTCTGTCGGGTACTCATTAAAGATGCCAACCCTAGTTATACTTGGATAGACAAAAATTAGGGTTCCCATTTCAGAAATGTCCGTTTAGCATCGACCCTATCCATTCTTCTTTGGAATGTGAATGGTATTCGAAATGACACTAACGAACTAACATCTTTGCTGTATGATAAAATATTGATGTAGCCTTAATTACAGAAACTCGACTGGCCAGTAAACGGCAGCTCAATATAACACAGTACCAAACCTACCAGACCGACTATCCTAATGGAAAAGCTCACAGTGGTACTGCTGTCATAGTCCATCAACCCCTCTTCTAACATTCATTTACCCTACCTTCAAACAGTCTTCTTCAGGCTACAGCTGTTACAATCAAACCTTTTCCTTTCCCATCAATTTAGTATCGGTGTATTGCCATCTCCCATTTCCAATTCAGCTCTCTCCTGAACTCCTTAGAGATCCATTTTCTTTTAGGTGCATACTTTAATGCGAAACAATGGGGCTCAAGAACCTTAATTCCGGAAGCCGCATGCTTCTGTCTGCATTAAATTCCCACATTTCCAGTTTTATTTCTCCCGGCACTCCCCTGATCCAAACAGAAATCCTTATATCCTTGAATTTTTCATCCATGCTGGCTTAGGTCCCCTAAACTACTGCATAGAACATCTTGATGAACTGTCCTCAGATCACAGTCCTTTGAGATTTACCCTTTCTATAGCCCCAATATCCAAACTTCCTCCACCATCATTTATTACGGGACCAGTTGACTGAAACCTATTTCACCAGCTTGTATCCGACACTATTGACCTCAGAGTTTTCCTAAAAATACCTCAAGAGT
Source organism: Arma custos (assembly GCA_037127475.1). Lineage (NCBI taxonomy): Eukaryota > Metazoa > Arthropoda > Insecta > Hemiptera > Pentatomidae > Arma > Arma custos. The sequence goes on along the minus strand of CM073763.1, from coordinate 29,056,553 downwards.
TAGATGATGCCGTCAATTCCTTTACCAATTTGATCCAGCAAGCAGTTTGGACTGTATCTTCACCTCATTCTTCCTTCAAGAAATTTGCCAAAAAAATCCATTACCTCAAGATCTTAGGGATTTTATCCTTACCAAACGACGTTTTCGATCCATGGCGGCATATGGCAGAAATGCCACGTACTAGCATTGGATAAATAAAAAAAATCCTTTGGCAAAGAACCTGGCATTCTCACGATCGGAGACTATATGACTACTTCACCAAACTAGTTAAAAAGAACCTGACAACCTATAGATCCAAATCCTACAAATCCTATCTTTCCACACTATCGGCTCTTGAGAATTTCCTCTTGAAAGCTACCAAAAAGATCATTAAACACAACTCTATTTCCCATCCCCTCCGACGTGATGACGGTTCTTGATCAGATGAGGACAAAGCAGAGGAATTTGTTAAACACCTCTCAAATACATTTACCTCTCATCTGAAATCCACTCTACGCACGCTTGCAACATTAATGAATTCCTCTCTTCGCCCATTTCTCTATCCTTACCTCCTAAACGTGTTAACCACCCTGAGGTCAAATTCCTCTTACAAAAGTTAAAAGTTCGCATATCTCCTGGACCTGGCCTTCTAACCACCCAGATCCTTTAATACCTTCCTCAATAAGCGATTATTTTCCTTACCTATCTATACAACTGTATCCTTCGTACAACTCACTTCCCTTTGTTGTGGAAAAACTCCATTATCATCCTATTTCCTAAACCTGGCAAACCACCCAATGGCACTTCATCGTACCGACATCTTACGACCAATCAGCCTGCATCTTATTCTTTCCTACGTATCCTAATTTAAACGTATCCTACCCATAATCGAATCCAATGACATTCCTTCACACCAGTTTGGATTCCGACGGTCCAGCAGGGCCTCCGAGTTGTCGATCACATATCCTCTGCTCTTGAAACCAATCAATATTGCACAGACACATTTCTGGAATTGGCCCAAGCTTTTGAACGGGTATGGCTTGCCGGTTTGCTGTTCAAGCTCAAAACTCAGTTACGAAAATCCTTATTCCAAGTCCTTCGATCCTACCTTTCTAATCGCTTCTTCCAAGTACGCTGCGGTAATGAATAATCCAATCTTTACCCAATTAAACTCCCCAAGGCAGCGTCTTAGGTCCTATCCTTGACATATTGTACACCGCTGATATCCCAACTACTCCTGAAACCTTCCTTGCAACGTTCGCAGACTACACAGCCGTTCTATCATCTCATCCAGATCCTGAAATGGCTTCCTCGAACCTCCAAAGGTACCTCCCACTCATTGCAATTTGGTGTAACCAATATCGGATCAAGTCAACGAGGAGAAATGCAAACACGTGACTTTTGCACTTCGCCGGGGATGTCCTATGTCCAATTCAATGGTACAGTCCTACGTATTTCCGACACAGTACGATACATTGGCTTCCTCCTAGACAAAAGTCCTGCATGGAACACTCATACCAGACTCAAAAGACAAGAACTTAACACCCAACTATACAGATTACTATGTAGGACCTCCCATCTTTCAATAGACAATAAACTTCAAATATACAAGACTATCATCAAACCTACATGGAACTATGGATTGGAACTATGGGGGACTGCAAAAAAATCGAAGATCAGACGTACTTAATCATTTCAATCCTAAGTCCTGGGTACTACTGTCAATGCTCCTTACTATGTATCCAATAAAACCCTCCATAATGATCTCAACATTCCTTTCGTTCTCGACCTTATCCCTACTAAATTTTTAAACTTTTATAAAAACCTTGCCTGTCATTCCAATCCCTTGGCTCAGTCGCTATCCAGTTCCACACATCCATATAACCCACCCACAAACCGTCAAGGGCCCCAAGACCTGTTGTAATAATGTTATTTTTAGTACTGGTACTGGCCATTTACTTTCCATTGGCCTTTAAACCAGTGAAGTGACTGAAAAGGCCGCAGGGGCCTCCCGGACTTTTTGTGATTTGCCTCATTCCTGGGGAAAAAGCTTTGTTCGGAAACCCAGGCAAATTTTAAATACTGTAATTATGATATGAATGTGAGATATTATTTTACTTTTATTATCATTTTCGCAAGTATTTATTTTGTTTTTATTATTCGCATGTATATATTTTTATTTTATTTATTTATTAATTTTTTAAATATTCTTGTTTTTCTTATTGAATGATTATATAGCTATTATCACAATTATTTATTGCCTAAAAGTGGCAGATCGTAATATTTCAATAAAGTGTGTATACATTTTTTAAAAAAATTATCGAGTATGTTAACAGTCATGGATCGTCATTATGGAATCTGCTGAATCACTTGGGACTCACCCAGACTATCAAGTAGTTATCCTTAATTGGCGGGAGAGGGACTTGGCAGTTGGTGACATTTATAGACTTACAAACGACTGGTCACTGATACCCAGTGATATGGAAGGTAAGTTGAGTCCGGTTTTAGGTGGATAACAACAATAATAAATAATCACAATAGCTTATTTTCTAGGAACATAATATGTTAGTATATTTAAAACCTTCACACTAACTATTACCATCATAATACCGATACTATTTATAGTGCTTTATTTGTCATGTAACAGATGAAAGATAATGTCTGGCCAATGATGCTTAATATCATCTCTGCCTCTTAAATCATTGATGTTTAATAAAACGATTACAGCCGCGCAGTGGAGTATTAGCCCTTAAAACCTCGCCAAAACTAGAAATACCGAAATTCAATAAATGCTATCAAAATTGGTATTTTCATAACTACCTGGCCTATTTGCTCGGCACAATATCGGGACGTTAAGCCGCTTTTGATTTATCTTAAACGACAGTTGAACATAAGCTTTCGACGACGCGACGGATCATTCTGTACGCTTTTTATGTTCAATATAATTAGTTATGTACCTTTTATGGTTTGATTGAGTAATATATTTTCCTCAGTTGTTTGCGAGGCAAGTAACTAATGTTTTCATGGTTTATTGGAAATCAATATCAGTACTTAATGGCATGCTTTACTGTTTTTTGTATAATCAAGAAAAAAAAACAAAATTATATATGGTAAGGTTTTTAATAATGTTCCGAGTCTGTCCGGGATAATTTTTTTATACCATATTATTCTACTTTTAACACTTAAATAATCCATCTTCCGCATGCAGTTGCCATTTTTGTAGAAATGAGTTTATAAAATCTTATTTTTAATGGGGTTTAAAAGAAAAAAAGACAAAAGCTCAAATAGCTTTATGTTTTTGAACATTTTCGACCTGTTTACACTTAAATCTTTTGATTAGTGGCACTAATTTAAAGGTTTGGCAATTTTAGAAGTGCGTTCCAAATTTTAATTCGGAACCAGCTTGCTTATCACTTTGCTTTTAAATGAAAAATTAAATTTAAAAAATCTAAATTAGTTTTTTTTAGGCTTGAAAATGGAGCGAGAATTAACTCGCATACAATTGTTTGAGCATTAAATTCAAAAAGTGAATTACTATTGATAAAAAATACAAGAAACTTCATTGTAATGAGTCGGTAGTTTTACGAGTTCTAATCCAAATATATATTCAGGTAAATTTGTGCTGTTTTTTTTTTATTTTCAAATAGATTAATAACTACTGTCCAGATGGTTATGTTTGTTATCATTCTTTATCATTGTGGTTGAGAAAGAGAATTATATTCCGAATATTGCACTAAATGGTTTTGAATAACTACAGTAGGCTATATACATACAAATATACATGTACATAAAAAAGGATGCTATAAATAATTTTAAAAACTACTAAAAATTAGTTAAAAGATTTTTATTGATTTGATTAACAACCTACCCTGAGCCTTTTATCAAGGAAATTGAAGTTAAATGAGAATAGTATTATTAATAATAACTTTTTAGTTTCTTTAGCTGTGAAAATCTGTTGAGGCTTAAAAATATCCTTAAATATATAAACAAGCATAAATAAACTTATTTTACCACTTAAATAACAGATATCAAAAGATTAATATTTTAAGGGCTAATACTCCACTGTAAGCCGGTTCGATTCCCACCTGGGATCATTAGAATGATTCACGCCCTCTCTGTTTAGTACGCGGCGGTATTCTCCTAACAAGCTGATTGGACGTTACCTTCTGACCGGAATAACAGTCCCACATTCCGGAAAAATACCCTCATTCATTCACTGGGTTACCAGCACCTGTAGTTTACCTATACCACTGCAATCCATGAATGTCTTCGGTACAGTACATGGTGGATACTTTACTTTATCTGAGGCAACGGTTTTCAGGGAGGTGATTTGTCCGAGAACACGCTCAATCACCAGATGTTTTCGCCAATTAATTGTATCAACTTCATAGAGGCTGGGTGAGCCACTGGTGGATCGTCAGATATCTCATGGTACAACCACGGCTGTTAACAGTAATGTATCTGCCAAAGCCGGATTTGAACTCGGAACTTGTGGAAACCATAATAATTCAGACCTTTAAAAACTGACCCCTATATTACTACTTATAAATAAATAATAATAAAGCGATAATACAACGTTCGTGTTTGTTAATTGTAATAATACTGCATAGAAATAATAATTAAATTGAAAATACTTATAATATTGATTTATTTTAGTATGGTCGGGCTAGCTTAGTCTGTAGGCTGAGTTACTAATCACTGAAGTCCAGAGTTTAATGCCGGTTGCACAAAAAAAGAAAAAATATTTTTTTTTTAAGATCCCTTAATCTACTTTATGAAATTTGAAGAGTCTCCTGGAGTTGTTCCAGTATCTTTAAAGTAAGTCCTCTTCATTAGCTGACCAACTCACCCTCTTGCATATCCGTTGTTTTAGAAACAGTACGTTTCTTATCATGAATTGACCCTATGTTTATGGATTGTATATTGTATATTGTATATGTTCTATTATCAAAAAAGCATACACTCTCAGAAAATATTTGATATTGAATGAATGTAATAAATAACTTAAAAAAACAAATAAATTAAAGAAAACAAACGAACCTGCTGGTTCTTATCCTCAAAGATTATACAATATCATGCGTTTGTAGGGTAAATTAACTATGTAATATTAAAATATAATTAATCAAATATAGATTTTAAATTGTAACTCTAAAACCATATTACTAACAATGCCAATCAACGATTAATTATTGAACTGAAAAAATATATTAATTAATAATGTAGGTAATGGGAGTGAATCACCTGACCCTAAACTTGTTTACGCTCTACTAAAAATAACGTGAGGGAATTGCATAGTCCTGGGGTTAACCTCGTTCGTTAATTGATACCTTCTTAAATTAACTATTTATATTAGTGATAGTAGGTCTCCTCTCAATTAGAGTTGTTCCTTTAGTACAATAAGATGCTGGAATAAGGCTTACTCGTACTCGAAATGTACTTCGTATCAGTCCCTCCGATTATGGTCGGTGTTATGTTGTTATAAAAAGTCGGCTATAATTCCATTTATAAAAAAGGAAAAGTATAACATCGAAACTGCTTAATTTACATAAAACAAGAAATTGTCATTCACAAATAACATGTTTCATCATTCATCTTTATACTGAAGAGTACATATTTATCCCAAGTTTACTAAGATTTAATATGCGTAGAAAAATAAAGGGGACCAAAAAACTTTTTAAAAAAACTAGTAACCTACAAGCATATTGGACTATAATCAAACTACCATAATAAACACCGCAGATTCTTAAAGCGTGGAGAATGTAGTGTGCAATTCATGATGCAAATACGGGCTCTTCGATTTTAAAGTATGAGAAGTTGAGAAAGTCTTTTTGTATCTCAAAAACAACAATGTTATAAATAAACATTTATAATAAACAACAAGATCCAGGCTACGTACAATATAAATATATAAATAATATAATATGTGAATTTCCTGACATACTTACAGCTCTCTCTGATGAAATCTACGATTCGGGTATAAACTCCAATGACATAAATGTACCTAGGAGCAATATTTTTTTTTAAGATTAATTTATTGATATTTACAATATTACAACAAGTAAATCTGCTAATATGAGCAATATGACATGGAAAAACATTTGTGGAGTAACTACCCATCAGTAGCACTCCAATAAAGTTGTATAGTAGAAGGTCTCGAGGCCACCTTCTTTTCAGACGCCTCGGAGGATTATCAGGAATAGTATGGAAAGCAAGTTGACAGACTAGCGGATTCAAGTGTGTATGGAGCTTGTCATGGAAGGATAGCTATCTCGTTTGGGCCAAATCAGCAACATATGGGATATTAAGATCATGATGGATGATTTTGTTTGTGACATAATAAGAAGCATTGAGGATTTCACGAAGGATTTTGGATTGTAAGGATTGGATACGAGATGAATTGGAAGGTTTAGTAGAGCCCCAAAGCTCAACTCCGTATGTCCAAATAGGTCTGATAACTGTCATGTAAATGAGTCTTTTTAATTTATTGGGAGCTTAGAGAGTTTGTCAATGTTGAAGTAGGCGAAAACGTCGAGCAGTTTCTTTTCTTTTCAGCCTTGTATGAGGATTTGATGTTCTATTCAATCACATAACATGGTGTATTCAAATGATCTGTGTAAGATGTACGGTATGCATATTATATATATATATATATATATATATATATATATATATATATATATATATATATATATATATATATATATATATATGAGTTATTTCACTTTAATTTTTATTTTACTTATTTTTTGGAACTTGTTAAATACTTCAAGATTTGTATTATTTTGTAGCCTTCTAGCCAGATATATATTATGTTTCTTTTTCTGTGCATGTTTGTTATTCCAAGGGCTTGGTCCCAGAATTATGTTTCTTTTGTGTTCTATTCTATAATTAGTAGGTACAAAATAATATTGTAGGGAATGAAAGTTTCTATTTAATATGGATGAAAGCCATTGAGGATGGACAACAGAAACTCATTACCTAGTTAATGACAATCAATCTAAGTTTCCGCTTTCTAAACAACCTTGAGCCGGCCTAGGATCTCGAGTACTCATAACGAGGAGGCGCTCGACTGCTACTAATTCCTATTCTTGCTTATGCTACGAGCGATTATCTTCATTAATTTTTAGGCGAGAAAAAGGCTGGAGAAAGCCGTGCATCTATGTACCAAATCCCATGCTTCTTCATACTTAACGGCCTGTATCCGAGAGCTTGAAGTTGGAAATTAAGCTCGCCTATCTTAAATCAAATGAGAATGTAATCGCCTAGCAAATTTCCGATTTTCTAAAATTCCCGAATCACAGTCATACATTCCCTAGCTATATTTTTAGTTCTGATAAACAAGACTTTGCTTTTAAAAGTTTAGATTAGTATTATGATCATCATCTTCGTCATTTTATCCCTATTTATCGCTGCGCAGAGTGGAGTCACAATTTGTAGAGTCTGGACCAGATGTTTCGTTCCAGGGCGTACTCTCTTCTCTTGGCGTTCCGTTCTTTATGATAATTTGGTTGAAGGTGAATGGGGTATCGGCCCACTCCCCCGAGTCAGGTGGAGGGATTGCCTCCTCATAGCTTCCCCATCCAGGATGGCTACCAATGGGATGTGACCCTGATCTACTGTATCCTTTAATAATATACCACTGATGCCAGTCAAACAGATACTTTTGGAAATACTAGGACTCCATCTCGAAAAAACGTCTCACTTGGAATCCTCAAACAAGACTGAAAAGAAAAGAAAACAAAGAGAAAAGAAACGTATCCAATACTTATAATCCAAAATCCTTGGTAAAATCCTCAATGCTCCTTATTATGTCACAATCAAACTCATCCATCATGATCTTAATATCCCATATGTTGCTGATTTGACCCAAACTAGATACCAATCTTTCCATGACAAGCTCCATACACACTTGAATCCGCTAGTCTCTCAACATGATTCCCATACTATTCCTGATAACCCTCCGAGGCGTCAGAAAAGAAGATGGGCTTGAGAACTTCTATTGTAGATCTCTATTGGAGTGCTACAGATGGGTAGTTTCTCCACAAGTGCTTTTTTTATGTTATTATTTCATATTATATTACAGTTGTTAATATCGATAAATTAATCTAAAAAAATAAATAATAAATAATAGACCATCGAGTCCAATGGTGGGATTCGCCTTTCATTTAACCATTGAAAGAAATTATACATTTAAGTAACCTGAACTACTCAACAGAGCAGTTTTGTAGCGATAAATATTCATAACACTGAATATTTATAACAATAAATCTTCATTATTTTTAATGTATCGAACACAGTTGAAGTGAGGTTTTTAAAATACTATACTATATTTCGGCTTTTGTGATCTTATTCCGGAGAGTTTTTGTGCCTAGGCTTTATCAAATAACTCATACTTAAGTAATCCAAATAATGTTATTCGTGATGTGTTATTAAATATTTATTTTTATCTTTATTTTTTGTAATGAAGATATACACTGAGTAAAGAAGTTTCTTTCTTTGTTCATTTAACGTCACTTTATGCCGCTGTGGCTAATCGGACTATGCTACAGTGGGAGCTCTTAATTTTTGTCTATCCAGGTTTAATTAGGGTAGGGGCTTTTAACGAGTACCTGACATCGTACAGGCTCGGGACCCCCGTATAACGTGCCTTCCGAAGGACGGCGTAACTAAGGATTTTTTACTAAGTAAAGAAGTTATTATCATATATAAATATCATAACTCATATTTTTATTTTCTGATATTCATTTGTTTATTTTTTTCATTTTAGTCCCTAGATTTTATAAGAATTTTGTCACTTTTTTGACACTTTTATAACTACTTTTTGATTGATTTCATGTAAATGTAGATGTATTTTATATTTCTTATTCCGTTCATGTTATCTAAAGAGACTTATTCCCAGAATAAAGCTACTTTTTTATGCTACTCAATTCTATTCTATGACAGACATGAAATATAGTAAAGGTGTCGGTATCAGCCTAGATTAATGAGGTGAGGCTCTTATAGCATTTAAAGCATTAAATGTAATTTCTTAAGCTCTTTAATATTTCGGTTCATAGTTAATGGAAAAAAAAAAAATTATTTTCTTTTTAAAATGAAACGTTAGTTATTTAGTAAGACGAAAATCTTGTTTATTTAATTATGATTAGTTGAATATTTTTTTAATTGAAGAAAACACCTGTTAATGATTTAAATATTTCTTTTTTTTATATTTTTCAAATACGTATTTTAATATCGTATTTATCACTTCGAATCAAGCTATAGCGTTATTTATTTGATTGTCTCTGCTAGAGTTTTTTCTGTGTCCAATATTCCTTTATGTATTCACCGGCGTATCCCCTTTGATCCTCCGTCCAACCTTATCCAACCTTTTTTGGTCTTTCTTCATCCTCTGAAACCCTTCCAGATTTGTCACTTTGCTTTTAAATTCCCTTCTTTCTAAATTGTAAGACCTTGTGATGTAGAACTTTTCTAAATCATTCCTTATTTATTTAGTCCACGGTGTTGTGGTTCTTTTCTTCCAGAAATAGTGGGATATTTAATTGGCCAGTCCACGCTAGTTTTCACCCACTCACGGACGGGCGCTACAGTCTTTGTAGGACCATGCCCACCTCCAAAAATCTACTGCAATGTTCCCTGTCTGCGGACTTCTGTATCCTTTTTTTTTTTTTTTTTTTTTTTTTTTTTTTTTATTTTTTTTTATCCCCCTTCCTGCCATTTCTGGCATACGGGGTACGGCGGTGGTGGGTTGATACGTTGGGTTTACGCACGCCCACCACCGCCAAAAAACAACTCTTTATTTATAAATTTCTTATTCTACAGAACTTTGGGGGGTACCGTATAATCTCCTGGGTACAATTAAATAAAAATAAAAATAAAAATCTGTGGTGCTGCCCAGTGCACGGATGCGCACCTTACTGGTGGGGCAGCACCTTTAAGGCCTCCTGGCCGGTCTGCATCCGTCCGGTTGCCGTCCAGCCCTCCTGGTCCGCCGCATCCGTCCGGTCCGCATCCGGCCAGTCCTCTCCCTCAGTCCTCTGCTCCTGGGGGCTCGTCCTCCTCCGAATGCCTCGGTGTCTCCTGGTCTGGTGGCTCGCCGGGTGGCCGTATCCTGCTGATGGTAAAATGCGCAGGACCGACCACCTCCTTCCACCCGTATACATACTCCCTGAAATGGGGGTAGTTGTCCTCCTCCATGAGGCGGGGGAAGTCTTCCTCGGCGAGGACGAAGATCCCGGTCTTCCTCGACAACCTGGCACGGTGTCCTTCCATCGCGATGCAGGTGAGCAACACATGCTCCGCCGTCTCTGGGACTCCACAGGTGGGGCACCGGGGGTCGACCTCTCTTCTATGCTCACTGAGCTTTCCCCGGAACCCACCGTGTCCCGTCAGCATCTGCGAGACCCAGTAGTCCGGGAGGACCCATGTCGCAGACAACCTCGACTGGACGGTGGGGAAAAAATTTCTTCAACGTAGAGCCCTTCTGGCTCGTCACCCACCGTCCATTCCACTGCTCCATCGAGTCCTCCCTCAAAATCCTCTTCCACAGGTTCGGGGTCTCGCCGATCTTCTGACGGAGTCCCTCCGGGAGCGTCTCCAGCCCCTGCCTCTTCGCCTCGTACTTGAGGGCATCCTCCTTCAGGAGGAGGTCCAGGGGCATGGCTCCGGCAAGCACCTGCACCGCCTCATGCGACACCGTTCTGTACGCCTTCGTGACCCGTAGCAGAGCCAGTCTCTGGATCGTCGCCAGTCTCCTCTTCTGCTGCTGCGTGAGGCTGCGGCTCCACACCGGGGATGCATACCTCAGGATACCCAAGACCACGCCTTTATAAATGGTCATCGTTGCCGGGTACCTGAGGCCCCAGAATGCACCCCCGATCCTTCCCAGTCCGTTGAGTGACAGGGTCACCCTATCTTTCAGGTATCCCAGGTGAGGAGTGGCGTCGAAGTTTTTCCTAAACCTCACGCCTAGGTATGTCACCTCCTCACCTAGCCTGACCCTCTCCGTCTGGATGTCCAGTGTGATAGGGTGAGCCCTGTCGGTGGAGCCTCTCAGGAGTATGGCCTGGGTCTTGGCAGCGGCCATACTCAGCTTCCTCCTCACGCACCATTCCGCTACGAGACTGGCGCACCTCTCTGCTTCCGTCTTCACTCTGGCTCTGCTGTTCGCGGCCACGATGACTGCCAGGTCGTCGACGTAGGCCGTGGCAAGGAAACCATGATCTTCCAGTTCCCCCAGCAGCTGGTCAAATACGAGTTTCCACAGGGCCGGCCCGAGGACCGACCCTTGTGGACAACCTCTCTCTATCTTCTTCTCGACCTCGTAGTAGCTACCTCTTATCCTGACACTCCTTTCACTGAGGTAGCTACTTACGAGGGAGTACAGGTTGCTGGGGGCGTCGAACTCCTGCAGCCGCTGGAGTACGCAGGGCCACCACACGCTATCGAAGGCGGAGGATACGTCGAACAATATCAACATGACGTACTTCTCCGCCCTCTCTTCTACGTCCCTGCGCACTCTCAACAGTGCATCGGTCGTTCCCTTGCCACGGGTCGAGCCGAACTGCCGTGGATGGCTCGCCGCATCAAGGACCGGCCTTAGGCTGGTGACGATCAGGCTCTCCAGGACTTTACTCATCACCGGGAGGAGGCATATCGGCCTGTACGCCTTCGGCGTCTCCTTATCCTTGCCTCCTCCCTTGTAGAGGAGTCTCAGATCCGCGATCTTCCACTGTCTCGGGAACCGCCCCTGGTGCGGACTTCTGTATCCATCGCCTCACTGCCATTCTTCGCAGGTCTTCCTCCACATCATCCAGCCATCTTAAGCGTGACTTCTCTCGTTTTCTCGCCCCCCCCCTGGATGGCCACACATCAGTTGCTTGGAGAGTCTAAACTGGTTCATCCTTTCTACATGGCCAAGCCAAGCCAGCCTTCTCTTGTTTATGAAGGCAATAATGTCGGGCTCTGCAAACAACTCCGTTAGCTCGGCATTTCCTCTTTATTCTAATGCGTTCTCCGTCATTGGCTGGTCCTTAAACCTTTCTTAGAATCTTCCTCTCACAAACTCTAAGAGCTTCCTCCAATGACTTGGTAGTAGCAGTAAGTGGCTGTTATTATCATGATTGTTATAATGAAAAAAATAATATTATTTGATATATAAAATATTCAAAATAATAATAACGTGAGATATGTACTCGAAATCATTTAGCTGAAGTTAGAAAAAAAAATGTATATCGCAGAGGGTCGAGAGTCGCATAATTTAATTTTAACAATGAGTTTGTGTATATAAAAACGGAATGAAAAAAATCACAAACAATGGTAGATATTCTTATAAAATATATTAGAAATCTGAGATGAAAGAAAGATGTAGCAGGATACGTTCTTTGGTTCAAATCAGACTTAAGCTCCAAGAAAAAATTCTGTTTAGGCAAGATTATGTCTGATGTTATACCAAGTCGTAAATGACCACGAGGGATCTCTGACGATCCAGCCTGTATAAAGTGAGTACCCAAAATAGGGGAGAGAATATGGCGGTTGAGCGTGGTCTAGGACAAATCACCTCCCTGCACAACTGTTGTCCAAGAAATAGTCTCTAACATGTAATGACCCCCAGACCCTTCACGGGTCGCAGTGATATAGGTTTTATTGTTATTTATTTTTTGATGATTGACATTGGCGATGGCATGCATAGGCAATCAAAGACTGCATAGCTTTAGCCGATGCCTATCAGTGAGGTACATTGGCATTTCCCCGACGAAGTTGAAGCCATGGAGGAAGTCCCGTTGGGTTAACTTGGCTCCGTTCCCTGGGGGTTACGTACACGAGGAACTGACGACGTGCTAGCACCTCGGTTGGCCGCCAGCCCGAATTTCTGTCTCCTCGTCCTTAACCGGGTAAGCTAGATAGCCTGGCATCGATTCTACTCGCCCATTAGCAATCGAATCCATACCGCTTTGGGGAATATAGCCAGCCTTTCACGGCAGAAATGTGTCATACCAGTGCGTTCTTGAATTTCTAAAATCTAGAAAACCTATCTTCTAGCCTCTTTATTTATTATCTCAGAAGTATTTTTTTTTTTTATTATTCTTTTGAGGGTTTTCCCATTGAAGACTGGTAGAAATGGCTCCAACGTTTGAAATTCGAATTATATGACCCCCAAAAGGAATTATAGTATTTAACCCTATAAAAATTCGTAATCTTATAATGTTCAGATTAACAATAATATGAGCTCATCATAGATTAACAAATAACAATTACTAATCTAAAAAGGAAAATCTAGCCTTTTTAGACTAATTGTTTGATCACAAACTAAATAGTCAGGCAATATTTGTTTTTATCAAGAGCCCTATTTATCATTTTATTTTGATGTTATCCTCGCCGTTTCAGACTACTTCAGCACTTACTAGCAATTGCTCAAAGCTCCCAATCAATCTCAAAAGATTCATATAAAGTACGATTATACGATCTTTTTGGACTTATTGGGTAGAGCTTAATGGGCCCATCAAGCCATCGAATTCCTCTCGTTTCAATTCTTACAATCCAAAATCCTTAGTAAATTCCTCAAAGCTCCTTACTTTATTCATGCTCCCTACTTTAATAAAATCATTTATTATGACCTCAGTGTGCCATTTGTTGCTCGTTTAGCCCGAATCCGATATCAATTTCTTCTTGACCAACTCTATTCGCACATAACTAGTTTCAAAACTAGCTACAGTTTCAATTCCCGATAATCCTCCGAGGGGCTGAAAAGATGATGGCCTCATGACCTTTTAAGTTGAATCTGATATTTATTATTATTTAACAATAATAACACAATGGGTACAACCAATGGGTAGTTTCTCCGCTTGTCTTTTACCTCTCTCCTTACTTACTATGCCTAATGTCATTACGTATCACTCATTCTAACATTATAATAAATTACAATAAGTACGTTTAAAAATATGTACCTTTGATTGTATCCATTGCGTACTAACCAGCTTAACTTCTAGTGTTGTCTACAAGAATTTTTTTTAATAATTTTAAAAAAGCTTAGTTCTCTAATTTCTAATTTGTAAATTACAGATGTAGATATAGATTGTATTTTACTAACAACGGGCTAAAGCTCGCAAAAAAACTAGATATTTTTCAGGTAGAGTTTGTTTCTATAACGTTATTATTTGACAAATGAATAAATCAAAAATCCGATGTTAGTACATTTGTTACCTAATACAGTAAAGTTTATTATAACGTGAATCGTAATAAATATGTAACGTTTATTTTTTTATTTTATATTAAGTCACGCGATATACGTATGGTTGCCGCAAAATTATAAGCCATTGTTAGCAGGGAATAATGATTATTATCCTAAAGCAATAGCTATATATATATATATATATATATATATATATATATATATATATATATATATATATATATATATATACAGGGTGTCCCATTTCAAGTGGATCAAACGCTTTTAACTTTTAAACGAAACAAAATTAAGAAAAACGATTCAGGCAAAAGTTGTAGTTATTCAGGCCTAGTTTGAAGAAATAAAAAAACATTTTTTGTTTTTTTACTTTAAATGGTCAAAATCGACCTTCAAAAATGTAGTTTCCTCTTGATCCTAATTTATTTTTATTTTTCTGAAATGTACAATCCAAAACATGGAAAAAATGTTTGTAACATTTTTTTCTATCTTTCGTAGTTTAAGTAGAAAAAGCATTCAAAGTTGACTAGTATACCTCCTTTACGAGGAAAAGTAATGCAGCATTAAGTTATTTTATTTAAGAGTTTTTAGTCGAAATAACTTACTAATCAAGGTATTTTGAATCTTTCAGAAAATGTCTGGACATTTAAAAAACCTTCTGTGAAGACAGCGTACTGAAGTAGTGAGCTTCAGATACTTCTTCTACTTGACCTATGAAAGATAAAAAAAAGTATTACATTTTTTCCATGTTTTGTATTGTACCTTTCAGAAAAATACAAATAAATGGGGGCCAAGAGGAAACTACATTTCTTGAAGATCGATATTGACCATTTAAAGTGAAAAACCAAGAAATGTTTTTTTATTTCTTCAAACTAGGCCTGAATAACTACAACTTTTACCTGAATCGTTTTTCTGAATTTTGTTTCGTTTAAAAGTTAAAAACGTTTGATCCACTTGAAATGGGACACCCTGTATATATAAATAAATTTGATAATATAAATACATAAAAACATATGTATACATATAGACAACAAACTTAAATCCGTTCTGGAACAGCTTTAAGTGGCGTAAGGACATTTAATGCTGTTATTCGTTAGTAATTTATATTGACAATTAATAATCATTTTTTCTGAGTAAAATTTCGTCCCATTTAAAAAAAATGAAACGTAGTAGTTAATATTAATAATTAGTGTCACCTAAATTTGTGCGAATTGTAGGAGGAATTGAGAAAGACATTTCGTTTGCTAGAACTACCAGGTAATTGGTGGCTGATGATAGCTCAATGGGAAAATGAGGAATGAACGAAAAGAAAGCAATCAGGATTAAATGGGAGTTAAGAAATTCTATTAGAGCTCGGGATGAGACTTTCTAGAGGAGGTCGACTAGTAACAGAAATATCCGGCTGTGGCTGACCCACATCTTCCACTTCTTCCTATTCCAGAGGATCCCGGTCTCTCCGTCTTCTCTGTCAACTGGGGGAAGGTTCTGTCAACACCATCAACACTGTAAGCAGGAGGCTTTATATTACATAAGAATAAAAATGTAATTCATCTATGTCAAAAGTGAAATTAGAAAGCGGAAATCATACCATTTAGCTACAAGGTACATAGGATCACAGTGAAATTTATACAACTTGTGGAAAAAAAAAATTGTTACAAAAACAACACCGAAACCTCCTCAACACATTTATATATAACATCAATTTTAATATCACCAAACAATAAAATTAAAAATATTCAACCACAAAGTACGTTATCTCGGACTTTACTTGGACAAAAGACTTACATAGAACATACAAACAGAAGTAGAAAGACAAAACTGACAAGACGTTACAAACAACTATCGCATCTTCTTGAGTACAGTTCTTCACTTGACTTACGAAGCAAACATCAAATCTATAATATTATACTTAGATTTATTTGGTCATATGGAGCAAAAACTTTGGGTTTCCGCAAAATATGCATACATAACATACATACATAAGATACAAACAACACAGTCAAAAATTCTGAGAACATTGTTAATGCTCCTCTGTACATATCGAATCACACCATACACAACGACATAAACATTCCCACTATAAAATCATACATTCATAACAAATACATAATATTCCACTCATCGACACAAAATCCACTCGTCCTTCCGATTTCCTACTCCCTATTACCCGGCCTTGATAGGAAAAGATTAAGAAGACAATGACCAAGAGACCTAATCAACTACTGATGTTTCCATTTTCAAAACTTGATATGCCTGTAGAAAAGCAAAGAAAAGAACACTTGGATCAGAATTGCCGGATGCGCAATTGCGCAAGTTCAAATAAAAATTAAAAAATAATAAAATAAATATATTCAAGTTTGTTAATTAAAAATAATAATAAAAAGTGAATGAATAATTTCACCTCACATAAAAAACTCTCTTCATGTTATCTTTTGAGCAGTATTAATTTATAAACTTCATATTTAGGCTAGTTCTGTGACAATTTTTATTGAACTCATATTTTCTTTCTCAGACGATCCAAGTTTCATCCTTATAACTTAAAATTTGTCTTGAACTTCTAATTTTTTTAATCTCTCCGCTCTATACTGGACAGTTAATCGGCTTTTTAGAATTATTTCGGCTATTCGATTCAGAGATTTCACTTCATTAAAATGGTGAATGACAAACTCAAGTTTTATAAACGTAGTGTGCGCTCCCATTACTGATAAAAGTTCAAATTTTGTATATTTTTGTGGAACTAACTTTGAAAAGAAACCAACAGTTTCGTCACAGGGATGTAACTAAAGCAAAATAGTTTAAGGTTAACAAAAACCTCTACTACGTCTTAGGTTCAGTAAGTGGCAGAGACTGTACAGTTTTTTGGACTAAGGTTGTGTAAAGAGGTGATTTGTCCTAATAATAGATTTTAATGTGCCAACGTTTAGGCCTAGGGTGTAGGAAAAGAAACAGAAAATAACTATATAAATCATTACAGTGCCAAGAAAGAATAACAAATTGTATAAACATAGTTAATTAGAATGAAATACAGAGAGTAAGATAAATTATGAGATAAGTAGTAAGAAAACATTAAAGAGTAAGGTACATGATAACTGGTGAGACATAACAAAATATAGTTAACTACAGGCCAACGTGATTGTAGCTAATTAGTAGCAGTTAATTAGTAATTAATTATTATTATTGGTACGGTACAAAAGCACGATGACGCGTCCAGGCCTCCTCAATCGGCTTCCGCCAGTAGTCCCTGTTGATTGCTGCTGCTCCCAGATTCCTGGCGTCCTCAGCCACAAACTCAGTCTTCGTCGGCCGACTCTCCTCCGTCCGTGAACTCCGTCAGCAAACACTTTGGGATTTCCTGGATCGCTTGATAAAACTGAACACGTCAGGCTCACAATAGAGATCGTACACCTCCTCATTTTTTCTTCTTCTCCATCTTCTATCAACACAGATGGGCCCAAATATTCTTCGGAGGATCCTGCGCTCGGAGACAAGAAAATTGCAATATGCGTCTTTTGTCATTGTCCATGTTTCCGCTCCATATGTAAGCTCTGGGCGAATAAGGGTTTTGTATAGGATGATTTTTGTTTTCCTTGTTATAACCCTACTTGCTAGGTGTAGTCTTAGCCTTAATTAGTAGTTAATTATAGGTCAGATTTTCCTCCAGTTTTGAGTGCCTACTTTATAGAGATTGGGTAGACCCCTAAGGGACCTAGATCCCATGAAATCCTTCTCCGATCGATTACAGATTCAATAAAAGTCTACCTCTATTGCCTCAAAAGAAAAGCAAACTACAACACATGGGACACACAATGCTTGGAGTTAAGTGTGAGCTGACAGTGCAGCGAAAAATACAAGGCAGAAGAAGAATATGAACGGCACGACATTCCTGGATGCAAAGCCTGAGAGAATAGATCAAATGCTCTACAAAACACCTTTTCAGATCTGCCGTATTTTAAGTTCGAACAGCCCTGATGATTGCCGGTTCTTCGGAACGAAGGAGTACTTGAAGAAGAAGAAAATATTGACAGAGGTACCATCTTGTCACAACTGGATGTTAATATTTGTCACATTGATACAGTATTATGAACAGGTTACTAGATCGATAGGTTCAAACCCCTTATCTCATTTAATACTGTTTTTTCGGTGGTATTGAATTCAAAGGACTCCTTAGTGGAAGAATGTAGGGTGTGTGGGCGGAAATGCCTGAGGTATAGGTTTCTTTTTTCAGCTTTTAAAAATTCTCCGCTCGTTCCAAGACATGTCGTGAACGGACTCTTCCTAGTCGGATTTCTATATTTAGCTCGCCCAAGTTGGCTTGAGTTACACTTGAAACGTGAGGTCATAAGGAGCTCAAGGTGTTTTTTACTTGATTATACTAGCTTAGCTTAGCGTTTAGTCGTAAAGTTTAGACATGATTATGCTTTCAGTTATTATAAAGTTTGGGTTCTTTATTGTTGATGGACCATGTGGGATCTTCAGAGCCTCCTGGGTCTCATCCAGATTCTGTAAAGTGGGTGCCCTTGATTGGGAGAAAACTATCCTTAACAATTTTTATTTGCGGAATGATATACGAGCAATGAACATACATGTAACTGTAGACATTTATTTCTAAAATGTTTTGACACAATGCGGGTACTTTCTCATATTGAAAAATCTATGTTTACTAGAGACATTATAGACTGCTAGGAATGTGCGATAGTGAGTGTAAACGTTTATAGGGGGTGTGTAGATGCAGGTGGTATTGTCATTCAGACCAGAATGATCGCGGTAGTTATTGCAAGTGAAAGTGTACAATGCACTCCACATGCTGCAGCCTACATTACTGGCCATTATATCTTTCATGCTCTATTATTCACTGTTAATTTGTTTATAATTATATTATATTGTCACTAATAAAAACACATATATTTATTGCTCTTTTCTCGACTGTGTTCCGTAGATTTAGCAAATAAATATGAAATGGAGAAATTATTGTATTAAATTAACTGGGTTATGAATTTTAGTTATTGTTCGACCACATTCGAATTCCGAAGAATCGTAAGCATGATATTTAATTGTGCAATGGTTATTTAATGTATTTTAAAAGTTTACACATTATTGTTATTTTTATAATTATGAGTTAGTAAAAATAAATCGTATTCTTCACCCAATTTTTAATGAATGTTCGCAGTTTTCACTATCATTTGCAGTTTTATTTATCATTTTTAAGTCAATTAATCTAATAATATTACCTTTCAGTAATGAAGTTAGATTAAATTTAAAGTTATTTTAATTCCCACAACTTTTACTTGAATAGGTTTCTTATGTATCTGAAGGAAAGGAAAGTATATGAGATGGGCTGGGAGATAGTATAGTTCTTTTCCTATTCAAAAAAGAAAAACATAGTATTGATTTCAATTAAACTCTACATGAATGATTCTTATGATATATGTTCCCATCATAGGCGTAATGAGGGGGGTTATTGGGGATATTACCCCATTGCTTAGAAATTTATTTTAAAAAATTGTAACAATTTAAAAAAAATAAAAATTTGAAGGATTTTGCTTTTTCAAAGTTATTACAGAAGTAAGAGTCAATAATGCCACAAACACAATAAAGAAAGTGCAAACACAGTTATTTTAATGAATAAAAGGTACACTAAAATGACAAACCAAAACGTACTACTGTTTATTTACAATTAATTATATTATTATAGCGGCAGTAGTGGCATCTAGCGGCAACAATAAGAACACAAATGTGAGAACAGTTTAAACAATTCTTAAAATCTAGAAGTGGGTCTAGAAAGTTCCCTATGCAAGTTTAGTAAGTTATTGTAACCAATAAATATGGTTGCTTTTATTTAAAAGCTATTTCTTGATTGCACTTCCAAAAATAACGTTTATGACTTCCAAAATAACATTTATGAAAAATTATAATCTATTTATTTAATTTGAAGCTACATGATTTTGTAGTATAATACATATTATACCTATATTACGAGACATATTTTTTGAATTGCCTAATTATTTTGATTACACTATATACTTCAAATGTGACTTCCTTGATCGGTACAAATTTATTTAATATGGCCCGGATCAGAACTGCTGGAAAGAACTTTGGAAAAATTAATTGCGCTGTGCTGACTTATTTTGTATGCAATATTAATTACAGGTTTATTTTAAATTAAAATTTTGTTTTTCTATTTAATTAATAATTTTATAAAAGTGGCCTTGTTATCCAATTCATTGGAACCTTTTAGTCAATAAACCATTTAAGGCTCTTATTAAAGTAAATGAATTATTGAAAAGTATAAAAGAGACCTTACATAAATGTTAAGACCGTGGAAAAATTCCAACGAAAAGCCTTAAGTCTCCAGACTAAAACAGAAATAGAAATTATCTGTCCAATATTTCGCCCATTCAGGCATCCTCAGGGTAGAAAGACAGATTCTCTTTCTACCCTGAGGATGCCTGAATGGGCGAAATATTGGACAGATAATTTCTATTTCTGTTTTAGTTTGGAGACTTAAGGCTTTTCGTTGGAATTTTTCCACGGTCTTAACGTAAATGAATTATCATAATTATATTTTATGAATCTTGATTGTTATTATTGTTTTTTAATTTTATCATCCCTGAAGGTGAAGTGCTGTGCCTAAAATCGATTTACGGTCGAGATAGGCTCGAGAAAGCTGAATGCGGGATGGAAAACAGGCTAGATAATTGTCATGTGGGCCCAATTTCTAAACAAAGAGAAAGACAAAAGCAATAATTCCGTGGTTATAATCGGTTATAGGTTCAGTGTGTCACCTTTTAGGGTCTGGACCCACTTTATGAACAATGCTATTATTTTCAGAGTATTGAAAAATTTTAACCAGCAATATAATTGGTTATTTACACTTGATAAAAGGTGACCTATTAATAAAAAAAATACCATGGAAACTTGAATTGAATTCTTTTTTTTTACTCTGATTATTTTCTTTCATAACCATTAATAGGCGTCTGGCTACCGGTTTGTGGCAATGACCAATATAAAAACCATGTAATACCTCTAAAATTCTAAAAACGAATTATGTAACTGAAGAACATTTAACTTACATGTTATGTACTTATTAGTCGATTAATAATATTTATGTAATATTTAACGTAAGAATGTGTTTTTTACATAAGCAGTTATAATAACTCCTTATAGTTTCAATTCATAATAATTGTGAATTTATTAATTCTGTACCTCAGAGGTAAACTATCGTAACTTTAAATTTTCCTTTTTATTGTTGTTCACGGTTTTCAATGATAATTAGAGGTCATCATTGATCTTGATCTTAATGACCTCTAATTATCATTGAAAACCGTGAACAACAATAAAAAGGAAAATTTAACATTTAAACTGCTCTCCTGTAAAGTTTGAAAAACGTCAGTTGCCATAGTTTACCTCTGAGGTACAGAATTAATCTTAGTACGAGCAATTTTGTCCGCCCCGTCAATGTGTTGTCTAATCGGACAATTCGAGGTCACTTCACAGATGATTTTCTATTCCTATAATCTATTTATATATCATGTTGTATGTATATATTATGTTATAGACTTACTAACCGATGAAATAATGTAAAATATTTAATTATATTATTGTAAATATAATTTGGGTAATTTTCTTAGTCACTTCACGAACTCGACTTATTCTATAAAAGGACCTTTAATCAGGTAAGACCAAGATTGTCTTCCTGCTTTCCAACCAAATATTACTTATCGGCTAGTCAGTGCATAGCATACATATACATAAATTATAGTAAGTAAAATCAATTATGAGTATATGTGCAAGTTACTACATAACAAAGAAGTATATAAAATCACAAAATCTGTTATTTTTTTCCAAATGTAAAGTTTTAACAAACAAATTTTTAGAATACCATATAGTTTATTTATCTCTCTTTTCTTCAATCTATGAATTTATTAATAAAACTTAGGGAATAAATGAAAGGAATCATAAGTCGCTGCCCTATATTTTTTATTAAAATTTTCGCTCAGCATTAGGGGGGTGAAATATTCACTGAAAAACAACTAAATTTTAGGAGTATACTTTAATTTACGAACGTCTTATTTGTGTTACGAGTGACTACTTATTTGATAAAGAATGTCAATCGTTTTTTTGTGATGTCAGTGTTAAGATATATTGAATTTGATAGGTTTTTGGTTTTGACAATTTTTGATAAATTTAGGCCATTTTTTAAATATTTTTAAATTTAGGAAATATTTTTCTTTCCAGAAAGGGTATGGAAGGTAAATTATTTAATATATTAGTAACTTTTTTTTTATCAACCATTGATGAATCCTGAGTGATCTCATGATCTACTTTAAATGGGTTTACCCAGCCTCTATTAATACCTGCTTTAGGGATAAGAAGTAGGTAATTAGGGAAAAACCTGGCGCTTCGGCTACGTCATCTCATAAATGCTGGCTCGAAAAACGAATCTTCCTTAGCAAGTACTGAACTCAAAAGTTCTTGGATTATAGCAGATATTTCTTTTTAAATGCCGATTTTATAAACGAACGGTATTGAGGAATATAAGGCTGTCACATTCAAGCATTTAAGGCCGTTCATAGTCTTGCTGTCAAAGTTGGTGAGAGCTTCTGAAATGACACTAATTAAACGACTACTAGATGCCTTTAGCTACTACCAAATCCAAGTTTGAAGCTATACCAAACCATGGTTGTATATTTAAGACTGTGATAATCATATTTCAGCTCAGGTTATTGTTCCATTTCGTTCGATTTTATCTGTAGTTTGAGGCGTAATCGTTTCTCCAGAGAATCTGAAATAACTTTCACAAACGTAGGAAATCCCTTCTCTCCAGTTCTTTTGCCTTCTCGCGTTCCTCCTCGGAACCAGTGAAACCTAAATAGTGACGGTGGCTCCATTACAACTGGCCCTTCACCCAGCTCGACGTTAACCGCCAGAAACTCTAGGGAACAGACCGCAAAGTAATTCGATATTAATGTTATCTGCTAACTCGCTCTAGTTTACAAGGACTGCGATAGTGCCATGTTTGAAACGAGAAAGTCTTTAAGAACGTTTAAATTCGGTTTAAAAATGTTAATAATTCGTATATCACTAATCTAAGATTACACCTTATTCTTCTCTGGAGAGGCAGAGATCAAACATATTTCATAGGATGGAACAAAAAAGTCCAAAACAAAACCTTAAGTACTAGAATACTGGATAAACCATTTAATCAACCTTCCATCAATCCAGGCATTACACTGGTCTACATCAAATTTTCCTATTGCATGAAAATGCACTATATTAATAGTATTTCACTCGCTGAAGATAAATATACAAGTTAAAATTCATAGT
Source organism: Arma custos (assembly GCA_037127475.1). Taxonomy (NCBI): domain Eukaryota; kingdom Metazoa; phylum Arthropoda; class Insecta; order Hemiptera; family Pentatomidae; genus Arma; species Arma custos. Next base: position 29,033,065 of record CM073763.1, on the reverse strand, counting down.
AAGCTCTTATTGTTCATTTGTGTCATATTTAATATAAAAGCGGGTAGCGCAATAGATTTATCACGTTAATAATGATTCTCATTCAGACTGAAAATACAAGAAACTGCTCGACGATTTCGCCTACTTCAACATTTACTGGACAAACGTTCAAAGCTACCAATTAATCACAAAAGACTCATTTAAATGACAGTTATCAGACCTATTTAGACATACGGAGTTGAGCTTTGGGGCTCTACTAAACCATCCAATTCATCTCGTATACAATCCTTACAATCCAAAATCCTTCGTAAAATCCTCAATGCTCCTTATTATGTCACAAACAAACTCATCCATCATGATCTTAATATCTCATATGTTGCTGATTTGGCCCAAACTAGGTACCTATCGTTCCATGAAAAGCTCCATACACACTTGAATCCGCTAGTCTCTCAACTTGCTTCCCATAATATTCCTGATATCCCTCCGAGGCGTCTGAAAAGAAGGTGGCCTCGAGATCTTCTACGATAGATCTTTATTGGAGTGTTATCAATGGGTAGTTTCTCCACAAGTGTTTTTTTTTTATGTCCTTTATTCATACAGCAGATTTATTTGCTGTAATATAATTACAGTTGTAAATATCAATAAATTATTCTAAAAATAAATGATGATAATTCCAAATATTTAGGGATTACCTGCGGAAATATTATTATTTCTTATTTTTTTGTTTACCTGTTTACAGATGACTGTGTTTTGTTGCAGTTGTTGTGCAGAAAATTGTTGCTGAATATATGGTAAGGTGGCCCATATTAACCAAAGATGCTCAATAACTCAACGTTTAGATCTTTACATTACAAAAAAAAAAGATTGGAATCCAAAACTAAGCCTGAATCCTGGAGAAAAGAACGTCAAGCTAAAATGGAACTAATGAAAAACTTATTGAAGGCTTTCAACAAAGATGGACCAGCATTCAACTACTTACGAGGGTAAAGATTTCCCTGTATGAGCGACGCCACAATAAAAGAAGAAATTACCATCGGACGTGAAATAAGAGAGATTCTAAAGAACCAAAACTTTCGTTAGACTTCTAAAGAACCAAAAATCCTGATTCAGATTTACAGGGCTTTGGAAAATAAGCAGTTGTTCATGGGTTTTTGGGCAATAAGAGAAACGAAAATTATGTCGAACTTGTGAACAATCTCCTTCAAAAGTAACAACAGTTGGGTTGCAATATGTTCCTATAAATTCATTTTCTTCATTCTCATCTTGTTTTTTTCCCTTCTAACTGCGGTGATGTAAGTGGCGAACATGGTGAACGATTCCACCAAGATATCTCGACAATGGTAAACAGATCCCAGGGTCGATGGAATACGTCAATGGTAGCGAACTACTGATGCTATTTGAGAAGCTGTAAGCAGATACCCCTGAAAGCCATTACAATAGAAAAACAAAAAAGAAGAGTAAATCCTAATTAAACCGGTTTAATTATTTTTTTATATTTCAAAATTCCCAATTTCATATAAAAAGTAAAAAATAATAATAAATAAATATAGTTTTTTTTTCAAAAATTGTTTTGTACTTTAACATGTTACTTAAAGTCAACTTTTGTATATTAAGTGTATTTTCAACATAAGAGCTAATTAAAAAAATATATTCGTGTTTTCGTATTCAGCACCTTGGTATTTCAATAACAAAACTTTGCATATGGACTTAAAAAATACAAACGGTTGACGGACACATTCGAACACACTAAAAATACTTTGAAGAAAATCTACTCAGACATCCAAACCTATTAATAGAACAAATGGCCACGACTCACATGCCTGAAAACCTCAAAGCAGTATAAAAATATAGTATTCAATTGAAAGGCACACAAAACGTTAAATTTTATAGACCAGTTATATATAAATATATGATAATTGGGGTAATCTTCCTTAGCCACTTCACGAACTTAACTTATCTTATAAAACGACTCATGATAAGTTTGTTAATAATTATCAAAATGGATGATTTTTTTTCTTCTTTCAGATAAATATTAAATGACTTCGATTTCATAACTGACCTGACGATAGAGTAGTGATTCATTGTTTTATATTCTTTAAAAACAATGGGACACCTTTATGAAAGAGGAAAAAGAAATTAAGATGTGACGAAACATATTTAGAAACATTGTGAGGTTGATGACACTAAATCATATAAAGAACAATGAATCTAAAAAACTACTCCACCTTCATTGTTAGGCCGTAGCACTATGGCGTGGCATGGTTCAGCAACTCCTTATATCATTGCCAGTCCATTGTCAACGTGCAAGAAGTTGCAACAGGATTACAAAACAAGTTATTGTAAATAATGGTTATACATGGGGTAAATTCGATTATTTACATTGTTATTACTAACAATGTGGTCATTATTGATGGACTGATTCATTCCAATCATACAGTATAATTTTCTAAACCTATTAAGTAAATATAAATTACTAACGTACGGATGATCATTAAATCTTTTCATATACATATAAACAAGCAGAATATATACAACTTTGAAGTACATTTACTGTGGAATCTCTTTTGGTTTATTGAAAGAAAAAAGTATTTTTTGTTCTTCAATATTTGATTCTTTTTGCTTCCGTGTTCCCTGTGAATGAGGTTATGACATCTTTAATATTTTAGGTATTCAGATTTTAATTTAACTGGCGTGCCAGTTTTGACAGTTTCTGAATTCAATTTGGCTAGTTTCGAAATGACGATTTTACGTTTTTATGTCCTTATTAAGTGGGTCAAAACTCAGTAAAGGTTAGATCCAAACAATTTAAATTCCTTAGTTAGGGTTGGTATATGCAACCTCTTGTTGTAAACCTTACTTTTTGGTACATACATATGACACTTCCCGGGCACAGAAGTAATGACCGTTCCTCGTGTATACCTATCGGGAAGAGAGTTATGATTTTCCAGGATGTCAAATAGCCCCCAGAAGTTTGATCCCTAGAAGTGCTGCTTCGAGGAAAGAATTATCAGTCCTTGTGCGCCTGCTGACCCCGAGCAGTCTTAATCCTCGGATCTATACCGTTTTGTCTTGTCCTTGAGATGATAGAACAAAGGTGAATCATCCCCAAAAGAATTAGTTATCTAGCTATAGGCAAGTCCGCTGTATCATGGAAAGCCTTGTTCACAATAACATGAGGTGTTTTAAGATATTCGTTACATTTCATAAATACACACGATTCGGTAGTTTTGTTATTGTCGAATTAATTTTCATCATTTATGTCGACAAAGACCAAATTAACGGTAGGCGGATTAAGCTGAAAGCGGACTACCTATTGGTTAAGCTCCCGAAATGGGCTCCATACAAGTACGATTGGGTAATTTCAACAAGGGAACTTTTGAGATTTTAAAATTTTGAATTTTTAATAGAGAGAGAAGGCATCGTTTACTACAGAAAGGAGACTTGTCGGTTAAATAGCAGAGTATTGTATACACTGCTTTCAATATTTTTTTTAACTGCAGATAGAGAACTTTTCCAGGGCAAGATGATTTTTTTTTCTCTCTTGTAAGTTTAAGTAAAGTGGACTAGTTGCCTTCATCTGGTTTGCGATCCATATACTAAAACTTCCAAGCTTGGGAATTGGTTCAAAAAATATTTATAAAAGAACCTAGAAATTATAAAAACCAATAAATTATACTTATGGATTACTAGGAGAGGATTATGTCATTCACTACTTATTTGTATCCGCCACAGTAGGATCAGTGCTAATTTTAACCCTTAGTTTAATAGTTATTTTTGATTTGATATTCAAATTTTTTTGTTGGGAGATTATTTTTTTGCATATGATCCAATTTAAAACAGTTGAGAGAGAGGAGTAGCCACCTGATCCGCGCACTGCCCTGATTCCGGAGGAGCGCTGAAACCTGTTGCCGGCAGAAAGGAAAAAGTGGCCAGGGTCAGTGGGCGAATAGGCCTTTCTCCTCCCGCCCGGGCCATAGCCCACCTCGCTCCGGCATCCCAGCATCAACACGTGCCAATCCCATGGGTCAGCCAGTAATGGTAATAATATTGTAGAGAGTACTGTCTAATCTTGTATTATAGTACTCAGTTCTACCATAATAATGTAGTAGAGGCTTGTGCTGCTCTCTTATGAGGGCAACTTCGGTTTAAAAATATTTATAAAAAAATCTGAACCACTAGCTCGGTATGGGGTTCAGAACATGGTAGAGACTGTTCTGTTTCTTGGACGAGGGCTGTGCAGGGAAGTGATTTGTCCTATATCATGCTCAACAGATCTCCCCCCTTATTCTGAGTACCCACTTCATAGAGGCTGGGTAAGCCCCGTGAGGGTCTTAGATACCATATGATTCATTCCCGGCTGGTAACAGATTAAATAAAAGTATTGCCGGCAGCGGGAATTAGACCCAGGACCTTCTGCATGGTGACTTATCGCTCTACCACTGAGCCACTCCGCTCACCAAGATATTTATGCTATCTATCAATTAATTATTCAACAGTCAACGGGCAATTGTTAATGATAAGATTATAAGATAGTGTTGAGGACCTATGATTAGTGTGTATACTTATGGATTCCTAACACTTAAGTTGTGAAATATCTTCCGTGCTGTCAGCAACTCCCTTGCCTCCAATCTTCTTTAAAATGTGTAATTATATCTGCTCTAAGATATTGGATAGAGAAAGAGAATAAAGAGTAAAGAGGAGATGGTATGGTTAGTTTGTAGTATGTTATAGTAAGGAGAGAAGTTAATAAGTTATAATTTTAGTCTATTGTTAATAAGTCACCACTACTTTAATAAGTCACTAAGTTAGCTCATATAAGAAAGTCTCTTGGATATCCATGTTATATCTGTTACATATAACTGTAAATATATATATTTCTTACAAGGCGTTTACCATTTGTTAACTCCGCGTGTAGCTTACCTGCACTGAACATAATACTCGACATGACAACTATTTATTTACCCCTCATAGGTTTCTAAATTTCCTCCCTAATTTATGTAGAAATCAATCTAATAATAATAAGAATGAAAACAAAAATAATATAACTCACAACCAGGAATTAATAAACGGCAAGTCAAGCTTTATTGGAATTAGGCGGGTCTTTTTTTTGCTTTAAGTTCACAGTTACTTTTATTTTATTTAAACAGTTAAAAAGCAACTTTATTTACGGGATCGCTAAACAGACTCAGTCAAAAGTTATTAGACTGATCACCAAAGCACCTTGGTATGTCAATAAAAAAACTTTGCATATGGACTTAAAAATACAAACGGTTGACGAACACATTCGAACACACTACAAATGCTTTCAAGAAAAACTACTCGGACATCCAAACCTATTAATAGAACAAATGGCAACGACTCACATGCCTGAGAACACTAGGAGGAGACTAAAAAGAAAGTGGATGAGGGATCTATTATCATAGGAAGTTGAACCAAGCCCAGGGAGAGGTAGCGTTGGGTACTGTTCTTCTCCATGCCTCTTTTGTCATTATTTATTATTTTACTGTCAGCCAATCTGATGATTGTCATTGTTTTTATTTTGAGAGTTGTGGATAAATATATAAAGAGGAAAAAAAAAGCAACCGATTGAAAAGTAGCTCTTTTTAATTATTTGATAATACAGTTATATTACAGTTCACATCTTACACATCATACGAATCATGCATTTTTAGAACTAATTTTCTTAAACCGAAACCCAAAAAGTGCCAAAGACTATGTAATAAGTAAAAGAAATTTGACAGAAAGTGTACATTACAATTACAAGACATTTGATCAAATTTTCCGTGTTAGTGGAGATCGTAATTACATAAGGCCAACTAATATTATTGAACAATTATTTGTTTCATTTATACTTGAATGAAGGATTACATAACCACTAAGTTTGCTCATAACGAACTTAATAATCTATATATCATTAACGTTTTACCACATTGTGAAGATTATCACCTACTGGCACTCCTATTTCAATGGTACTCCTTTAAATGATAACGATCGCACTGAGATAATGGGTAATATGGAAGGCGGTCGCTTCTGGGTGGTCGTCATTGTTTTCTTCAAACAACAATTCATCTTGTCACTTCAGAAATCAGTACAATCATCTCCGCGTAGCTCAACTTCCTTTCTATTTGGGCTGGTACCGACTTCATTTGAAGTATTTTTTCCCTTTAATAAGCACCTTTCGGGTGACATTTCCCTCATTTCAAATTTAATAATACTTTCACTTCTCTAATTTTAGAACCGCAAAATGGCACAGGCATTTCTCATCCCTAAACACTCTCGTCATAGTCACGACCAATTAGGATTTAATAGTGCCATTTTGATTTCACCCCTCCCCCTCTCGACTAGGTTTAATGGAATCCCGTGATCCTGCTGAGTGGCCATTTCCCTTCTATTTGGTGTGACAGAGCTCGCCGATTTGATGGCTAGTGCACCTTTCACAAATCCTAAAAGCCGGGTCCCTCATCCATCGACAAGACTCGACACTGAACCATTGTTGTCGCAGGAGGTACACAGCCTCGCGTGTGCCGGCTCCGAAGGATGCAGTGAAAGCTCCGGCAAGTATGGAAAGCCATTGTCCTCTTTTACATTCTGTAGCGATCCTATCGCATCTCCTTCTACGCCATTCATTGTTGTCATAAATATCTCAAAGATTTGTCTTAAAATAAATACTTCTCTCTTTAAAAAAGAATTTGAAAAATTCTTTGTGTTCGACCATAATAATAAACTACACAATAATAATTAAGTTGTGCATCAGTTACTTTCGTTTGATTAAGATCTGACTCGTCTTGCTGATTAAGCTGGCTGAACCTTAGATGCTCATCATATATTCATAGGGATCCCGCGCATTTTTTATTTTTTATTACTTTGTTATCTTATTAGCTAAACTGAGTAGTATAAACGGAATAATATCACGATTTGCATTTTTCAACAGAGTTATGCTTTTCAGAAAAACCCGAGTCTGAAAAAAGATATTTTGAGTATGAGTGCGTATGCTCAGGAATAACGGAAGGCTAGGCGGAAAGAAGAAACGAGGAAGACCAAGTCTACGAAGGATCCATGACTTAGAGCATGATCTGAAAGACATGGGAGTGAGAAGGTGGAGAGAGAAGCCGAGGTTTGGAGGAGGCTCGTCAGGGAGGGCTGGGTCCTGCAGGACTGCAGCGTCGAGCAGATAGTTAGCTAGTCATGTTTAGAAAGATGTAATTCAGTGCTTAGGTTGCTGGGTTACTGAGCTCTTGGTCACAAGTTCTAAACTGGCTGAGGAAGATAAATTGTATATTCTGTTTTTCAGAAAATATATTTTTTTAAAAACCAGCCTTGAACCGACACAGTAGAATCTGCGGTGTACCCTGCATCTATAAATTTGTTACCCTTGATTGAGGAGAAATATGGTGGTTGAGCGTTGCGATATTTTATATCAAATGAAAACAGCACCTGTAGTGTTGTTTTGTTTCATATCTACCTATTTAATTTGAATCAGTTATCTAACGACACTATAATTTATGAATTATATCAATAGTCCCCATGGTGGTTAATACCAATCTTGTACAAAATAAGTTCATTGTGCTGAAGGAAACAGAATTCAATCATTCTCGTAATCTTTGATTTGAAATGGAATTACAATATAAGCAACTTCATGTAGAGCCATTTCCTGACTTCCCATTATGCACCCATTCATCCCATTACGTACCACTAGAATGACACAACTCCGGTTCCCTAAGGAGTTTCCTAACAGGAAACTCATTTTGGATGAAATACGACTTAATCACTTGGTCACCGATGGCCTTACCTTACAATCTTCTAAATTTCCATTATATAAATATCTTCCTGTGCCACCCTCTCTCCTCTCCCACGATACTTACTCTTATCCTAGAGGACTTGCAATATTCATGGCGAAGTCGAACTCAACCAGGATCCGAGCAATTTCCTCCTCAACGGCCTACCATCTGCGGCCTCCGAGTCCTCCTTAGCGACTGCGATTTGTCATAGCGAAAGCAATCACATTGTCCCGGCGAAACCCCCCCGGCAGTTAGCATCTTCACGTCCATTTTCTTCAATCCCACGTGGCCTACTTTCTATCCGAGTATTAAAATTTCAAATCTGAACAGCTCATGGCTACGTGTGTGTTCCCGCTTTAGAGCCAGGGCAGGCACTTTTGGGAGAAAGGCATAGTTGAAAGACTTATTATATAAAATATAATAAGTCTTTCAATTTATTATATAGTTATTTAATACTAATACTTATTTATTATATAAATTTAAATGAAGTGAAGTATCTAACAGCTTATAGATCAGTGAAAGTATATCCTGAAAGAACAGTTAGTGGAAATAGGCACTAGAAATATTTATCGGTATATTTAAAATAGAGTCAAATCTTATCTAGATTTGCTCCTCGACTTGAGCTTAAATACTTTAAAAAAAAATGTTTAGACATTTTTTAGATATTAAATTATATATTTGAGCTCGATACATGCTAGGAACTTTCCTACTATTGCTTATTAGAAACATTTGGATCTACATTGCGGATCTTCTTCAGGGCTGCTGGATAGACAATATACAAACATTTTAATTTATTCAGAAAAAAATGTAAAGAACATTGTTTCATTGTACATTTTACTATCATTAAAATATTATTTAATGATAATAAGTAAATATTACTTATTACATTATTCTCATTCTTTTATTTACTTATTATACTTATGTTTCAAATTTACTTACATGTTTCTCATCATTGTCGCTAGGAACTCATATCCCATAGTTCTAGTTCAAATATTTCAAATTATTCCTTTATTTTGTAGATTAAATCATTCCTACTATTGTATCTGGTTTACTCCATTAGTTCTTTATTTGTATGTATTATTTTATTCCTCTGTTTTATCTTTCTGCATATAAGATTGGACGATCTCTCAAAGCACGTCTCAAGTATCTTGGAGTGATGATAGACAAGTTTGTTAGTGATACAGAAAACCAAATTAGCAATGTTAAAAATATGGTAGAACTCTTGAACGGGATATTGTGGAATAAAAACGTTTCTATTGAAATAAAAAGGAAAATTTACTACTCTTTCTTGGTCAGTACAAAGTTATACTGATCAAGGTTATACTGGAATCAAGAAGATTCCAATGGTATGGGGACGTCTTGAAAATGAATGGGACGCGGTGGTTTCTTCGAGCGCTTAAATACTGTGCTGAGAGGGAAGAAGGCGTGGGAGACCTCGAAAGCAGTGGATAGAGGAGGTGAGAGAAGAAACGGCAGTTGGAGGAATGACGGAAGAGGATTGCATGGACAGGAGATAATGGAGGGAAGGTGTATTGGCGGTCGGGATGTGATATCTATTGAAAAAGTATTATTTTATATATTTTATCTTTAATAAATCCTCAAGGTAGTATCCTTGGCCCAATCCTTTATACAGTTTATACACCTGACATCCCAACTCACCCTAATACTATCCTTACCACGTATGCTGATGATACATGTGTATTATCAGGCAACCCCAATCCAGTTATTGTATTCCAAACCCTCCAATGCCATACCACTGATCTTGAAGAATGGTGTCATAACTGGAGAATTAAAATAAATTCTCAAAAATCGCATCAAATCACTTTTACCGTACGTCGTAAACCAATGATTTCCAGCCCTTCAGTATCCTTTAATAATACCCACTGGCGCCTGTAGAATAGAACCGATACTTAGGGTTGCATCTCGACAAACCTGGAATCCTCATACAAGACTGAAAAGACAAGAAACCGATCGCAGCTTCTTCAACACTTACTAGACAACGTTCTAAGCTTCCAATTAACTACAAAAGATTCATCTACATGGCCATCATAAGACCTGTTTGGACTTACGGAGTAGAGCTTTGGGGCTCCACTAAGCCATCGAATTCCTCTCGTATCCAATCCCTACAATTCAAAATCCTTCGTAAAATCCTCATTGCTCCTTATTTTGTTAAGAATAAAGTCATCCATAACGACCTTAATGTCATATTTGTTGCTGATTTGGCCCGAATCTATCCTTTCATAACAAACTTCAAGTTTCTAACCTAGCTTCCTCTTCAATTCCCGATAATCCTCCGAGGCGTCTGAAAAGAAGATGGCCACGTGACCTTCTTAGTTGAACTTTCATCTGATTTTTGGGTGGTTTTTCTACTTTTACTGGTCATTATCTCATGTCATTATGTATCACTTAGCCTATTTACTTGTTGTATTATTGTAATACAGTTGTAAAAATAAAAAAAATCCTTAATAAAATATAATCCTTAATAAGGGTTGGAACGTCGGTTTCTAATAAGTAATTTATCTCTATTTAACAAAGTCTTTATTTGATCTCCAACTAATATCCAAAAATCCAATAAATAAGCAAAACAATTAGAATTGTATTCACAAATAAAAAAAGTTGTATGAATGAAACTCTTTGTTCTAAAGGATGTTGAATTTTAACGAGCTTTAATTTAATAAAACCGGATAGTGAATGTGTAACAGCGATAAAATTCTCGGCACTCGAACTGAAAAAGAACGAGTTTGTTGACAGAGCCGCTAGAGAGTTGGAAGTATCAACCTAAATAGGGCGGGATCCAAACATTAGCCGAGTCCTTAAAATACCTCGAGACCAAGACCAAGGTCTCATTATACGACCTGGTATACCATTTATCCCCTACTCGTCATCAATCATCGACGGCAGGAATACCAACCACACATCCCCGCCCTCGTAATTCCCACTCATCTTCCCCACGGCGGCCGGTCGTGGTAGCATCTCGTGTGAAAGTACTCGAGGAGAAGGCCCAATTTTCCAGGTCAAGGTTCCGGAGCTTTCTTGGGAGACGTCTCTTTCACGCTTGTCACCCGTTTCTATCCATTCTTCTCTCATTGTCTTCTCATCTTCTGTGTGTCGTGTCTTGCCAACTGCTGAGAAATTTTCTGCGTGTTTCCACAGTAATGTGAGAATCAAATTGCTTCCATAGTTATGTCTTTAGCAGTTTTAATTTGCCTGACTAAATAGATTGGCCTGGAGGCATAATTAAAACTTATCTATTTTATATTAATTTTTTTTTAAGTATCTGTAACTAAAATACAAAATGAAAATACCATAATTGCGACTCGAGGTAAAAGCCTGAATTGAATACTTTAATAGCTAAAACTCAATTTTGTATACATTTTCAGTTTTATAACTCAATTTGGTAAGGTTTTGAATATTTATATCTTGGAAAAAATGTTTAAAATGATAGTGGTTCAATAATTCCAGCCATGTTTTCGTTAATTTCACTGTACCTGCATATAGTGAGTTGCTATAGTGATGTATCAAGCATTAAAATCCGAGGTATAAATGATTAATATAATGTTAAAGGGCCCTTCTTGAAGACTACTGAATTCAGTTCATTTCAGGGGCTCTTGGAAGCACCTTAAGAAACACACACACACACACACACATATATATATATATATATATATATATATATATATATATATATATATATATATATATATATATTATTTATTTTGAAAATATTTTATTTTAAAAGAAAAGATATGACCAGAACCGGGACGCGGATCCGGGTCTCCCAAGTATCCTTCGTGGTGCTAAGCCACCTCAGCCATCCTGGTTCGCTTCTCGGTCAGACATGTCTTTTCCTTTCATTGATCCTATTTCTCTGTGTTCTCGCAATTTGCGATGCATACACGGGGAGCATGTTAATTAAACATTACTTTTATTTTTGGATCTTGTTGAATTACATCATTATATATTTATATAATTTATTTCTTTTATTTTATTTTAATTTTTCAAATAAAATATTTAAAAAATTATAACATCTAACAATAAATTAAAAGAAATAAATTATTTATTTTGGTTGGCCTTCTTCATTTTCTGACTGTGAGCTAGCTTTCCCTCTTCAGTCCACTTATTCCCCGTGGTCTTCTTACTTGTAAAGCGACATGGGATACAGGTATAATTTTTTCTGATTCTTGAGGTTCAATCAATTTTAATTCTATTTCATTCAACATAATTGCAGTCTTTTTGTTTTGTTATAATGAAAAACATTTAAATCAGTAAACATTTGTAAAAATGTCAATCAGTTCTTAAACATTCTTTTCAACACATTTCTCAAATAATTATATTGTTGTACTTATACATATGTTAACAAATAAACGCTCTGAAACAGACTTTTCTATTTATTATTAATTTTTAGAGGGAAATTAATCTACTCTTAACCACAAAAGGTATGACATATTTCCAAGCTACCCTAACATTATTTTCTCTATATTTATTTTATGACTCTGTAAGTTCTCGAGTTGTTTTAGCTAATTATAGTCTAGTTCTACAGTAGTAGAATAGTTTCTGTAGTGTATAGAAAATATGTATACCTCGGTAATCATTTTATTTCTGGATGATATGATTATCGAAATCTACCAATTACTTATAATCATTAACGTTACTAGAGTTGACTCATGGGGGGTTAACCCCCACCAGTCAACCACTCCAACGTGTTACTCCCTTCAAGAAAGATGCCTCGTAATATAGGTATAATTTATGTTATACTATAAATCATGTAGGTTCAAATTAAATAAATAGATTATAATTTTTTATACATGTTATTTATTTTATAAAAACAGTTTATTCATTAAAATAACAATAACAAAGTCTGTCTTCGTGGTGTTTGCAATTTCTTTGTGGTGTTTTTGACATTATTGACTCTTACTTCTCCCATCTGTAATCCCACAATAATAACTTTGAAAAAGTAAAATCCTTCAAATTTATATTTCTTTTAAATTGTTACTTACAATTTTTTTTTAATTTCTTCTATGCAATGGGGGGTTACATCCCCAATAACTCCCCCTCATTACGCCTGTGCTTATAATTATATTATCTTTTCCATACTAAAGCTCGGAAAATATTAAAATAATGAAAAGTTAAAACTAGTGACTCAACTCGAAGCGACAACCTGCGGAGTAATTATCCAAGTAATAATTTTGTAACCATGTAAGAAATATAAAAATTAATGGTATTTCATTGGCATCATTGGTTTGAAGTGTTGGCCCATGACTTATGCTACGGAAATACTGTTTATTTAATTCTACATCTGTTTCTTAATGAAGTTTCTGTCTTCATTACTTCCAATTCCCTTTCGTGACCTCTCAGATTTTATTTATTCAATAGATACTAAAAAAATAAAATTAGTTATATATTAGTGCTGCCCCAACTTTAATTCTATACTATGGAGGTTGTTAATCAAAATATACTGACAGCTTTCGTTTAGAAAATTAGCGTTTCTTTCATTAATATAGACAAGATAATGAGATTACACGTAAACTCGTACCATAAAGACAGGCAGGAAGTATGAAGGGAGGAAAATCTCGATGTTTTTCTCTCGCCCGTGGCCAAGACAAAGCCTTCATCTGCTTCCTCGTGTTTCAGTTTTATTGTATAGGGCTTAGAAAGCCAACGTACGCAGTGGAAACTTTTAATCCGGCTTTAATGACCTTATATAACCTAAGTGAGTGAAACCGAGAGTGTTCTTAGGCCCCATAATGCGTTCATAAATGCCTGAAGAAAAAGTAATGACAAATAAACCACAATAATAATTGTTAATGTAATCTCTATCTTTTGAGGACACAATCCATTTTCAGCACATGTTTCACGAAAACTTATCTTTTACCAGATTTCATTGGTTATAACTGCAGCCTAGGCGATTAAGTGGCTAAATTTACAGGAAGTAAACTGTATCAAGGGAGCGGAATCGTGTCATTCTCGCAGTTTTTGGCTTGAAATGGATAGATTATCTCCATTTTAAACCAATGCCTGGGTTAGCCCTATATTCACGATAACGCTTCCTTAAGTACAAAAAGCTCATTTCAGAAAAAAAATCTACTTAAACAGACATTTACCTGGGCTGTAGATATATCACCAAGACAGTTATCCTAACATTATATCCTCCACAGTTCATTTTAGTTCGTACCAGCTGTATCATGATGTTCTAAGTATTTATAAATTTGTCAAAGTAGAAAATAATGTAGGCTGTTTAAATTTTGTCTCATGATGACAAAAGTAGGTGAGGATTTTCCCTGTTGTGTGCTGCTTTAGTCCCTTATTAACAACGAAAAAAATACAATTCCACTTCCCTGAATAAAGAAAGTCATTTTGAAGATGATTCGACGTCACTTGTTCAGTGGGGCTGTAGATGTAGTAGATTACAGATATGCACCATATTTCTTTGCCAATAACCTCTTTCAACAATTTTTTACTGTAAACTGGAGTGGAGAGGTGATGATTTTTTGTCTGATGTTACCTTTAAGGGCAACCAAACGTGGTACCATTCCTGTAAAGAGTTCAGTAGATCTTGGCTGATAAATATTTATGTTAATTACTGCCGTATTTTATTAATAAATCTTTTTGAAGTGAAAACCAATTATTTTTTCATAAATTAACAATCCCGAAAAACACACCCACAGAATAAATGTGATCCCACAAGCCCTGTTTAACACATCAGTTGACCTGTGTGAAATCTTAAAGGATCCTATTCTTTATTGTAAGATAATTTATCCTTCTGTGTAGTTTTTACTTCTGCAAAAATTACAGATGCATGGGCTTGAGGATGATGATGAAGAAGAAATGGACCCAGAGAAGCTAAAGCAATTGGAACAGCAAAGGTTGAAAGAAGAGAAACGATTACAGGCTCTGAGAGATGAGGAAGAAAGAAGATATAATCTTAGAAAGGTTCATTGCGAGATTCATCCATAGTAGAAATCTGTATTTCTTATTAAACAAATTATTCTATCAACATAATAAAATCTGTTGTAGGACCTATTGTCTAAAGAGAAAGATTACTACCACTCCATTGAGGATCAGATACGAGACACTGTAAATTTCACAGCTGAAGTACTGAAAGATGACATTATGAAGACTGAAAATGAGGTTTGTTTATTTTTTGTTCAATAATATATAAAGTGTAAGTGTTAAGACTATTGTTTTTGCAGAATTCCGTTACTTTAATTATTTATTTCTCGTTACTAAGTTTATTTATTTTCTCCTTATTATATTTGGTTTTCTTACCCTCAGCATTGAGTATATATAAAAGCAATTGGAACAGCAAAGGTTGAAAGAAGAGAAACGATTACAGGCTCTGAGAGATGAGGAAGAAAGAAGATATAATCTTAGAAAGGATCATTGCGAGATTCATCCATAGTAGAAATCTGTATTTCTTATTAAACAAATTATTCTATCAACATAATAAAATCTGTTGTAGGACCTATTGTCTAAAGAGAATATCGCTACCCATACCATCTTCAAAAAGTTCAGAATTTATTACCTCAAGATTATGTCAAGAGATTGAATTTTAGTAACTGGTTTCTTGAAAAAATTCGCGATGATAATTTATTTCCATTAAAAATTATAAGGGCCGATGAAGCTACCTTTACAAGAGGAGGAATTGTTAATCAAAGAAATTATCATGTATGGACTCTTGAAAATCCCAGAGCTATTAGAGATAATAGGTTTCAGCATGAATTTGCTATTAACATTTGGCTTGGAATTTGGAACGGATTACTGGTGGGACCATATTTTTTACCTGGAAAATTGAATGGTATCACATTTACACATTTTTTGGAGAACGACTTTTCTAATTATTTAGATGACATTCCCTTACAACAGCAGATTGAAATGTGGTTCCAACTCGATGGATGTCCGGCTCATTATAAAAGAGTTGCTCGAGCTTGGCCGGATATAAATTATCCACAACGATGGATTGGAGGGTGGAGGAGTAGTACCTTGGCCACCCAGATCACCTGATTGACACCCATGGATTTCTTCGTATGGGGAACCTTGAAGCAGAAAGTTTATTCGGTGTCAATCAACTCAAGAGAGCAATTAAGAGACTGAATCATAGATGCAGTGCACCAAATATCATCAGAACAATGTTTAGCTGCAATTTATCAAGTGAGTGCTTGATGTAATGCTAGCATTGGTGCAAGAGGACAACATTTTGAGCAATATTTATATTATAAAGAACATGACACAAATATATATGTAAATAAATAAGTATAAAAATGAAAACTTGTTTTGTTTCTTTTTTGCGATTTTGTCTAAAACTAAGCAAAAACGAGCAAATCTCTAAAGGACTTTTTGTCTTAGTTTTTTGATCCCCTATAAGTTCCTGAAGTTTTGCCATTTAAATTCGGGACACCCTGTATATTCTTAGAATGTCTTATAGAGGGATAATTGAGCAAGCTGCTGCATAGTTCAGTGTGACTCTGCATGGCAACAGAGAAGACTGGAACAAAATTGTAAAGGAAGCCATGGCCCTCTATGGGCTTATAGTGCAACATGGCTGTAGGAATAGGTAATAGTTGTAATTGATTATATAATTAATTAACACCTTTATACAAATTTTTTTTTCAAAAACTTATAGTATGAGTCATAAAAGTAGACTATTTGGATAAATTAAAATTGTACCTACATCTGGAAATTATTCAGTTTATTTCAAATTGGAGTTATGCATCAACATTATCTTCAATTATTTTCCTTTTCTCCAGTAGATGACTCCGTAACGAATATAAATGTATCCGTTTTTGGTAGATAATTCTTTTATTGTAAATGTTCTCATAAAACTAATAAACATAAAATTTCTGAAAAAGTTAATATGCCTAAACTGTTTTGTATCCCAGTTTAATCTCTATTCTTT
Source organism: Arma custos (assembly GCA_037127475.1). Taxonomy (NCBI): domain Eukaryota; kingdom Metazoa; phylum Arthropoda; class Insecta; order Hemiptera; family Pentatomidae; genus Arma; species Arma custos. The sequence continues at coordinate 29,016,415 of CM073763.1, read as the reverse complement.
TTTTTTGTAGCACTTCTGGGGGTTATTTAGAATGAAATCAGAATGGAAAGATTTTCACAGATATAAATTATTGGAAGATGTAAAAGGTAGAACTGCTGGAGAAGAGTTTGTCAACCATGTTTATTTGGAAAGCTTTGACCAAATAATGGGCAAGTAGATACTTTTTTGTTTTTCTAAATTACAATTTAAAAACAAAACAATGAATAATTTGTTAGTATCACATAATTTCAAATTTTAACGTAGTAGTTACTAATTAATTAAGGAATTAGTTTAGAAAAATATTATGAATAGAAGATATGTTTCTTAAAATTCCCTCTAGAATCTCTCACATAACAACGGTTCCAATTTATGGTTGTTGGTCGGCTAGAAGGGCAAAAAACTACTAATTGTTGTTTTACTGGGCATAAGAGTAATAGAACATTATGGAAGACTAAATTGAAATTAAGTCAAAATACACCTTAAAACATTAGTAAAAACAGAGCTCAAGAACTCAGGGTTAATTTCTGACTAGTTTTCAACACTATTAAATTGTATTAAAACAATTTAAAGTTTAATGCTTATTAAAATAACTATAAGAAAATGAAGTTAAAATATTACTAGATTCAAATATCTGTTATAAATAACATATTCTAGTTGAGAACTCACCAAATAAATATTGTTAATAAAAAAGAGCGATTGTTATGTGTCACTTCTCTATGCCCAATTTTTTAGTTTTCATTAGCTAAGGATTATAATATATTTGTAAATATCTTTAAATAATCAGAATTTATTATTTTATACTAAAAAAAATTACTATAATAAGGTGGTAATGGCTAAATACCTAGTTAAATTGTTTAGTTCTTAAATTACATCCTTTGCAGGAAGTTATCAAGAAATAATGTTGCAAATGTTGAACGATTTTGAATTCCAAAGGGACAGAATGTTGAAAAAACATTGGTCTTTTTTAAAATATGCCAAACTCAAGGGGATGGAAATCAGAGATGATGTTCGGGCTGTCTCCTATGGCATTTCAGATAGATATGAAAAAAAATGTAAAGTGCTTGCCAAAAAGCAAAGAAAATTTCGTATGAAACTCCATAACAAGGTTTTTGTCTGCTATATTGAAACATGATTTGAAACTAATTATGTATACAAAAAAAATGGTACCTCTACAACCCATGAAGTGTCTTGGGTTGAGTAAATAGGTGAGACATGGACTGTTTCTTGGATAGTGGTTGTGCAGGAAGGTTATTTGTCCGAGATCACTCCCAACAACCAGATTTTGCCCCTAATGAAGGGTAACCAGTTTATAGAGGTTGGGTGAGCCCCAGGAGGGTCCCCAGGTTCCCAAATTCCACAGAGCCCGATCATGGGTGTTAATATATTATAAAATTAATCTCCCACAGCCGGATTTGAACCTGGAACTAAGTACTCTGCTCACTGAGCTATCACGCTCCCAGAAACTATTTATGCTATATCTAAAAATAATTTTATTTTAACTAGTTGTCTCCATATTTGCATTAGAGGTAGATTCAGTTCTTGAAACAACCATTCCACAAAGTGCATGTTGAAATTGTACTGATTGTCTAGTGGCCCAAGTCTTAGCCCAATCTAGATTCCTTTTGTTCAGAATACCAGTAAATAAATGTTCAATAAACAAACAAGGAATGCCTTGATTTTTTTATAGTAAAGGTAAGATCAAATATTGTTTCCTGTTTAAGCATGCCCGAGGGTTTGGTTTTAATAGGAATAATTGTTTGTTCATTTAACATCCTTTGAAGTTTTTCTTTACAAGTTAAGACAAAAATAAAAGACATTTAAGTAATATTTTTTTATTCCAAAGATTTTTCTATATAAATGATAAACGTGCACATATATTTCGTTTCAACAGCTCCTAAATGATACTGCCGAGACAGCCTACGATTTGGAAACAAAAGCTTTTAATCTTTGGGTCCAATTCAGAACTGTGTTTGGAAGGTTTAGAAGAGATTGGAAACTTGCTAAAAGACTTGTTATTTTTCTGAAGCTCAAAGACCGAGAGGACAGAAAAGAAATAGGAAAGCAGAGAAAATTATTGGATGAGGTTCAAGTAGGTATTGTAATTAAAATGTTTGATAGATAATCTTTTGAGCTTTATTAAATTTGTATGCAGCATTTGTTTTCTGTTTTTTTTTACTCTTAAAGGTATTAAACAATGCCAGTAATAGTGGAGAGAAAGGTTTTTGGTATGAAAAGAATAAAGAGTTGGCTTTGGAACGAATAGAATACACTAACGGTTATGCTCACCTATTGCATAAATTTCAAGAGAATATGAAGTTTGATATAAATAATATTACTCATCTCAGCAGCGTCAGCCTGGATACCATTAAGGTTAGTTTGCCACCTTTATTAATATATCTACTGAACTGCTAAATGATCTATAAAAATCTTAATATATAACATATTGTGTATAGCAGTATACACACAATTCACCAAAACATACTTATACACAAAATGTTTCAACTAATCTTTAGCGTGATAATTACCATTAAAAGTGTTGAGGGTTTTCTATTCATCAATAAAATTGTAATTTTCATTTTAATTGTAAATTTTATAAAAAATTATAGTTTTTGAGAAGGTTATTATGATTGAGTTATTTGAAAGAAGAAATTTAGTGTTGGCAAAATCATAAAGATGGGAGCAATGAAGTATCAAATATAGTTTGAAAATAAAAATTTATCTAGGTTGTCTATGATCTGAAAATTGTTGCAGAAACTAAGTTTACCTAATTTGTATGTACTTATATTTTTATTTTTAGAATTATTCCAAAAGTATTTTTAAATGTTTGCATTTTGAATTTATTTACTGAATCCAATTTTATTTTGCATACTGCACATATATTTTAATGTTCCAGTAAAACAAATTTTATTTTATTAAACAAAATCCAGTATAATTTTTATATAGGGATAGACAGACGATTAGGTGAGAGGATTGCATTAAGGATAATCTTGTGAATTTGGGTTTGCGTGAATTAAACCTTTTATTATTATGTTATTCTTTAAAATGCATAGTTTTTTAAAAATAGTATTGTTTTCTCATTTATTGAAATGTTTATATATTTAAAAAAGTGCCGCAAATATAATTTTGTTACTTTTGTAATTTCTTGAAAAAATTTTTTTTTCCAATTTTTTGTTTTTTTTTAATTGTTTTTACTAAATAAAAATGTTATCCCTTATTATGTTATCTTTTATGTATTTTTGTTATTCCTTATACATCAACTATCACTCTTCTGCACCTATGTGTATAAAAGTCTATTTCCTTTTAAACTATTTAATTAGTTTGATATAATATATTTTGCTTTCAATAAACTTTTTAGGGGTTCTTGTTCTACATTGATTTCACATAGTTTTTTTAATCATAATGTCTTGTGTTTATTCCATCTATTTATATCTTTATAGAATAAAGGTAAAATTCAAGATTGTTGATAAAATAAATATTAACTTTTAATTTCTATAATTTTGAAAATACTTTCATTAAAACACATTGAACATTCGTAAGGTATTATTATTGTTTATTATATTTAAATTTTGTAACACTATTAATGTTTGATTAATTTGCCCAAGTTTTCTCTGACTATTATATAATATTTCTCTCACTAATATTTGAACCTGAATTCCAATTTCCTTAGAGGAAAAAGAGATTAAACTGAAGGTTATCTTTAACAAATACAAATAAATCATACTTAATTTTAAGTTATTGGTTTTTTTTAATGGTTATATTACTATTTTAAAAGCTTTTGATATAAATAAAATTCCTCCTGATTTTGCAAGAGATTATAGACGCCTCATTAAAGATATTTTGAAAAATAATATTTCTTTTAATAGGAACTTGAAAAATTAAAAGAAAAAGTGGAAAAAGTATTAAATGTAAAGAAGATGTGTTTTAAATATGAAACTGAAGAAGAGAAAATTTTACCGAGTGAATATGTAGAATTATTTAAACCAATCATAGAAGAGGTAATTATAATTTTTATCTGTTTTTATTTCCCTTTATTGTTGATTATATTTATCATCCCTTTATAATTGTAATATTATATTATATGCAGTATAGTAAACTTTGTTTTGAATTAGACACCAAACTGTAAATGTATCATTTCCAGACCATGGTTCGCAAGGTGACCTTTATTATATGTTCAAAAATTTTATCATTTATTCTAACGAGATAAATCACTATGGTAGTAATGGAAGTAAAAAAAAAAAGCTTTATTTTTTTCCAGCAGTTTAGGAAGAGGATTAATTGAATCATAGAAAGAAAAAAAATGTACTTTTCATTCCTTTTTCAAATTAATTAATTAAATAAAATGTGTTCACAGTTTTTTTATTTGAGCGTGTACCTAACATATACTTTATTAGAAATTGAAAAATGGATTTTCGGCAGTTTTTTCAATTATCCACTCCTTTGTATATAATCATCTCTCCTTTTACTATTATTAACGATGCCATACTGAAAGCTGTACTTAGGCAGAAAAAAAATTGTTAATTATACTTATTTAATGGTATATCAAATAAACTATTGACATATAATTAATAAATTTATACATTCCATTCAGTTAATAAGAACATTTTCAGGATTTTGATAGTGTGTTTTGTATGGATAAACTATCCTATCGTACTGCATTAGTACAAAACCATTGCCATAATATGCAAAGCAAACTGGATGAAGAAATATTAATAAATGAGAATCTAAAAGATAAACTGAAATATGTGTTATTACAATTGCGGCCTAATAGGGATCTTGACCTAACAATGGAGTATTATAAAGACATTTGAAAAAAATAATAAAAATATTTAATTTAAATTATTATTTTTGTTTGTTATTATAATTGTTACCTTCATTGAGTTGCAAATAATCATAATTTTTATATATGCATCAGAAATTAAATTTTAGAATTAATTTTTAAAATATGCTGAATATCAAACCTCTCCAATACATGTGAAGGGAAGGTTATGGAGCCAGTCTGTGAGTGAAAAAAATCTTTTCAATCAGTATTTTCCAATAAGTCAAAAGAAGATACCCATTTTTTTTTCTGCACATTACCTAGTTTTGATATAAATAAATTGGAATTTTCTTCTTTTGTGTTAAGACTAAAAGTCCAATTAAATTCTTTAATCAGTTACACCCATTTTCAAGTTTTGAAAATTATACATTAAGTGAACATAAAATTTAAAAATTATAGATTTAAAAAAAATTATCTTTTAAGATGGCGACAAAATAACGAAAACAAGATTGTATGAAAGTTAAATTATTTAATTGACGAATTAATTTTTGTATTTAGTTTTCATGTCTAATACAAATAACCAGGAATATTTATTTGGTGTACAATAAAATAAAAATAAATTCTAAACACTGCTTTCACTATATGGCTAATGGGGGTCTGTTGACTTCAGAAGAAGTTGAGAGTATATGGTGTTTAAGAATGGCATCAGATGAATCCTGTGAATGCTTGATTCTCTGACCATATCTCGAAATTGAGGTGTTATTGGGGGCTAATTCTTTGGGAGTGATCTGCCTAGAACTATACAAGTTTTCAAAAAGTAGTTTGAGATACTGGTTTGAAGCAATAGTGTTCAATGAATTGTTTTACAAAGACTACAAACTGCAATTATTTTTAAAGTTGTTTAATTTAAAAAAATCATTTTTTTAAATAATATAAACTTTTATAAAAACATTCTATAAATTAATAATTTATACCGTTACATTCCAGGCACATTACTATTATACTAAATTATTAACAAGCCTACCTACATTTATGATCTTCTCTAATTAAAATTTTGTATCTACTCAAAGCCCGAAAAATCTCAGCCTTTTGACTCTTATGTTTTTTTCAATTGATTTTTATTCTTTATGTCCATCATCCACTCCAAATAATTTCTGAAAATCTCTTTATCCTAAAATTCTGGCACATCCCTTATGAATATTAATATTTGCTCATAATGTAATCATTCACTGCTTAACATAATATTATGCTTTAAGGGACCAGCTATAAGTTAATTATTTGTTATAGTATTTTAGATACATGAGTATTTTTCTTATTTTTACAATGCATAGTTATAGAATTGCAATTTATGTTAATAATTAAATATAAATAATAAATGTTTATGTTAGTAATTGAGTATGATTTATGTTTATTTCTCTTTGTTAGTAATTTAACAAGACTTTTTTTCATATATTTGTGATTTTTTAAAAATGTCGTAGTATATTTGTCATTTGATCAGATTTTTTTTTATATATTATAAAAACTATGTTAGTTCATTCTTAAGTGACATTGCATCATAATAAATATTTTATTCAGTATATATGTAAATTCAATTGTTATTTAAAGTTATCATTAGGCAAGCACCTTCATAATCGTCATTATGTGGACCATATAAATCTTTATATTTTAATTACTACTTTTTTTATTCTTTTCTACACTGTATAATACAAGACGTGTGAGTCCAACCAATGCACTTATATAATTTTAGCAATTTAAATCCTCTTACAAATTAGAAGCCAACAGCAATAAATTCTTCCTTGAATAGCAATTGCACAACATTCTATTTTTAAGAAGAAGAAGCTGTATTCAACTCATTTGCATTAATTTTTAGAAATAATTTAATTATTTCATGAAATGTTTTATCTATATTTTAGCATGATGCAATCTGAAATTAGTTCAATTACCTATATTCTCAGTCAACTACTTATGTGTTGATTTAAGTGATTTTGTTATTAATATTATCTCAATAATTGATTTAAATTAATAATATCTCATATGATTTCTGCTGGAATAACTCAATAAAGTATTTTTAAAAGGCATTTAGTTTATAAATGTTTTTAAATTTCACATTTTAATGTGGATGTATTGTTTGTTTTTATCTTTATTCTGCGTGTATTGTTTGTGTTTAGCTTTACAAAACTGCTTAGGATTTCTGCTAAATATTGTCGATAAATATTATTGAATGGTCCTTAATTGTTTTAAGATTATAGCCTTGTGTATAAAGTGGAACAAATATTTAACAGCAGCAAAAATTGTTTAGCTGGAAAATTTCTTCCTTTGAGACTTCAACTACTTTTAATTCACAATGCATATGTATTAGGGACTACGGGAAGGATGAAATATGATTGTGTTGATTTGAATAATTTCTTTTACTGTTTGTCAACAGTGATATCACTGAATAAGTAATATAATTATTATTAGAATTAATAATCTAATGAAAACTATTTTCAGCTTGGTTAGGATAACATTTATACGATCCCAGATACTAAACTTCTATATCTCATTAATTAATTTTGAATTTTCATCAGGTTTAAAATGCAATCAGACGATTAAAATTTAATATACTTATTTTATACAAGTTAATAAAAATATAACTATATTAAATTATGTATATTTTAAATTAGACTTGTTTTATAGTTTCTCATTGGTTGTATTGGGAGGGGGGTTTCCCCATTTCCCACTTCCCCATCCTCTGTGAATTCCTCACTGTTTTGGAAAACATAGGTAATAAACATTATACACACAAAAAAAAGAAAAAAATCCAAGAGGAAATAAATGCGCAAGTAAAGGCAGGAAATGCCTGTTTTTATTCGGTCATTAAATAATTACTAAGCTCCCGTCTTTTGTCCCAAAATTTAAAAATCAGAATTTAGATAACCGTCATCCTAACAAATTTTTTTTTATGGATGCGATGGATGTCGCTAAGGCTGATAGACGAACAACGTCTTAAGGTATTCGAAAATAAGGTATTGCGCAGGATATAAATTCCTATAACGTTAATGAGCGCTATACCAACTGGGAAACCTCTAAGAGTTAGACCGAGGCGTAGGCGAGAGGATTTCCGTGGGCGGAAGTGTGTAAGCAGAGATGTGGTATCGGCATCGAGCCTTCGGGTTCGCTAAGCCTTATATTATTGTTATTCGGAAAACGTAACTGTCATCTTCACCACTGGACCTCAATCCGAAAGCGATCTTGAAAAGATGGTCCATGAACTGGCTCTTACTTAAACAAAAAAGCATTTGTAGTTTCTGAAAAGTTAGCGTGATACTATAATTTTTGAAAATTTAGAAAATCGATGCAAGTATGCAACGTGGTCCATTTACTTAATTTTATTTTTTATCATGTATAAGTTGGCCCTTAATTGTGATTTAAAGTTTTTCTGCTTAATATAATATAACGTTAAAGCAGTAATTTTAACTAATATAAACAATTGCATACAAAACAGTCAACAAGAATTCCATCAGAAAAAACTTGAGGCAAGGTGAACTGATAATACAGTATTCTGCAACTGTATCACTCCATAAAAATATTTTAGAACTTTAATAAGTTCCTAAAATTTGTATTGGTGAAAGAATCAATATTTTATGTTTAGCAAATTAATACAGTGCTATAGTTCTTTCATATTTATTCAATTTATGATGGACGCGGAGTATTGCAGAAATATTATTACTTGGGCGAGTGTCCAAGAATTAAAATTAAATAAATAGCAAAGTAATTCGGTCCAATACTTCATTTTTTTTTTTTTACACGGAATAAACACAAGATTTAGGCCGGTTTCTCCAAGGTTTTAAAACGACATACACACCTCGTTTACCGTGCCCTGTTTTCCACTAAACCAGATTGCTAATATTAAACATTCATGTTTTAACATATTGAATTTGTTTTTTAATATCAGATATTTTTTAGGTTCGTGTTGTTATCGTGTAAAGTGGCCAAGTCAGGCCATGACTTGAATTGAAGTTTGCCAAAAACCACGAAAGTAACGCGATTCCGCTTCCTTAGGTACAAGAAACTCATCTTTTATTGGATTATTTCATTTAATTTAAACTTTGAAACTTATTTTTATAACTTATTATTATTAATTGTTATTTTGATGGTGGTTATTTTTAAATATTTTTGTTTTGAAGAGAATAGATTTGTCCTGGCTGGGATTCGAAGATTCGATGCGGGTTCGAATCCCGGGCATGACAAATCTTTTCTCTTCAAAACAAAAATATTTATTTTTATAACATTTGCTAATTATTACTGCCCCATTATGAATATTCAAATAAGGTAATAAAAATAAAACCTGTACCGCTACAACCCATGAAGGGTCTGGGGTTCAGTACATGGTAGAGACTGTACTGTTTCATGGACAACGGTTCTACAAGAAGGTGACTTGTTCTAGGTCACGCTCAACCGCCAGATTTTCCCCCTTATTTTGGGTACATATTTTTATAATATTTTCTCGAGGCTGGGTGGGTCCCAGGAGGGTCCTAGATCCTATATGATCCATCTCCCGCTGCAAACAGACTAAATAAAAGTCATGGCCTGCAGCGGGATTTGAACCAGGATTTCCGGCATGGCAAATCAGTGCTCTACCACTGAGCCCACTCCGCTCCCAAAACGTAATAAAAATAATATTTAATAATTTTTTGCTTGTAAAGCTAGAAAAAAAGAGTTACCAAGGAATTACTGTTTCTGACGAGTTGCTTTTTCATTATTTGAATTTTTTTTTCAACTCAAAATATATCACAGTATTATTACCGTTGTAACTACACTTTAGATATATATTTTCGAAAAGATTCCTATTTTATTATGTGGACAATTTAGCATCTAATGACATTTACTTAATTTATATTATTTAATTTAGTTTGTGTAACTGCAATTCAAAATCCTTAAATGCTATAGCTTATTAAATGCTAGAAAAACTCTTTAAAGAGAATCCTCTGTGTCTCACGTTATGTAACTATAAAATTGATTAATTAAAAATTATGGAAATAATTTAAAGACAAGATTAATGGATGTATAAAATAAATTTTCGATTTGAACGTAGTAAGAAAATAGCCGTCAAGGCCCCCCACTCATCATCGGGGAAGGTTATTCAATGAAGGGTACTGCTTCAGTGAGTTTGTCAACGATGAAGAGGGAATTTAGTCAGCTTTTGAGATGCTTTTCATCTTTATTAGAAAATAATTCTTCTTACAATTATACCAGAAAAGCCTTTTATACCGTTCTAAAAACTGAAGATATATCACTCAATGAAGCATATCTGAGGACTAAACAAAAATGTGAATGTGAGTTCATTTTAGTCAGAATATTTGTTAAATTCTGATTGTATTCCTTTAAATCCTCTAAACGCTTAAAGTATATTTCATCATAATTCATTTTGTCTAATTATCTCCTCTTGTTGCTCTTTTAAAGCTAAGAAATTGCCATTTGATGTGAATCCGAAAGGTGTATTCGCCTGTAATGAATTGGATTTGAAAGAAGTCAAAGTTTACGGATTTGATTATGATTACACACTTGCAGTTTATAAACCATCTATGGATCTCTTGCTCTATAACCTAGGAATGGAATCCCTGATTACAAAATTCAAGGTATTTCAGAATTAGAATTTTGCCAATTTTTAAAAATATTTAATATATTCTTAATTATTTATGTTATAAAACACGTATTCATGCCAATAGCACTTTACTTTTATTATTTAAATACATACTCCATTTACGAATATGTTGATTTAAAATTATCAAACTATCTTTTCATTGTAGTATCCCTCTGGCATTGCCAAAATGCCATATTTACCCCACTTTGCTATCCGAGGGTTACATTACGATATTGAGAAAGGACTTCTAATGAAGTTGGATTCCTTCTTACAAATTCAGTTAGGAACTGTATTTCGAGGCCTTTCCCGAGTCTCGGATGAAGAAGTCTTGAGGTTGTATAAGAACAAGACAGTTCCTATCGCTTATGTCGAGAGTCCAGGAAAGAACTCGCAGGTAGGTGGGTTGTGGAAATTCTTTATATTTAAGAAACAGTTACGATTTCATTTCTGAACTTGAATAGCTGTTTAGTTCCTAAATTTATATTATTTCCTTTATTGCAAGGAATAATTTATCTCATTTCTATTGCTATGAATGATTTAATTGGATTGCAACAATATTGGATGAATTCAGGATTGGAATGAATGTAGGATGAAATGCTTATAATTGAATTTTGCCATTAGCTAAATGTGCTGCATTAATTATCTCTTAATGAGCTTAATATGCTGTCTGAAAGATCTTATGTATTTTTCTACGTTTTTATTCTTAATGAAATCTCTATGTTAATATTTTTAATGAAATTAATATTGGTAGGTGTTAATAAAAAATATATAAATTGCATTTTCTATTTTGAGTTTTTTTTCTGTATAAGGATTTTCAGGATGTTAAATTATCATAGTTGTGATCAGTGTTTGATATATGACCAGTCATATTGATAGAAGATTTAAGTTACTTCTTAAACGTAGTTTTCTATACTTCGTTATGAAACAATTTTTTCCAGATTAAATTAATTAATTTAAGATTAGGTAAGATTAATGTACATTTTAGTATTTTAAATCACTTTTCATATAAGGCTTTTTCCCTCCTTTCATTACTGTATTATATTAGATAATTAGATGTAATCTAATGTATGTATATGTATTGATTATTTATTTATAAAACACTTTTTGACCCCATGATGACCACGGTCATCGAATTACAGATCTTAAATCTTACTTTTTCCTTCTCCCATAATATATTTATAAAAACCATATGGTGAATAAGGATTATTTAATATATTACATACATTATTTTCATTAAGTATAGTTCTAACTCCACTTGAAAAATGTTTTACTGTGTACCAGAAATGAAATCTTGTTTTTCTAATCAAATATAAATAAAGGCTATTACTTGTCTTTGTTGGTCTTTAACCTAAATATCAACTCTGCTTTTCTTTTTTTTCTTTTGTAGGTCTGGACTAATGTTCCTATTTTTGTATCCGGTTTGTTACCCTAAATATTTTGTTATTATTTCTTGATTATGATCAAACGGATACATTTATTTTCTCAATGGCTTTACCTTTAAAACCAGCGTAGGAAACACTAAATTAAATCAATGACTAATGGAGACCTGATATTACAGATAATTATTACAATTTCAGAATTTGTTTGTGTGTTTTACTGTTGCAGTGTTGTAAATTCATTCTGTTTTATGAATATTCATCTCATTTGTCCTTCATTTATGACCTTATGCTCATTATTTACCTTGTTTATTGACAGCAATTTCTTGAGTGAGATTAGCCAAAGATAATTTTCTATCCTTTTTGTGGAGCAATCAGTGTTTGCATTAGGAAACCTTAAATGTTTATTGGAAGCCCTATAGATTTAAAAGGCTCTGCCTCATCTTTGTTTCACTAAAACTAAATTGAACTATCATTGCCTTTAGTTTATTGTAATAGGCAGTTTTACTTTAATTTCTACATTCGATAGAAAATTTATGATTTTCTAGTATTTTAACAAATGTTTATTAAAATAATGAGTAGAAAAAATAAAAGAGTACTAACAAAATTTATGAGTTATACAATAAAATCCATACAGTTATTTTTAATTTTAAAAAGAAAATGAGACTGATATAACTTTTTGGAATTTCTTTGTACCTAGATTGGGCCCAAATTTTCAAAATTAAAATATATTACAATTTAAATTTCATCTAAGTAAAATTTTAAAATTGAAGCAACTTGGATTCTTTCTTGGTTCTAACATTTGAGGATTAATTTTCTGTATTTAAAATTTGTAGTTAAAACTGTTTTGTCAGTAGATTCTCTTCTGTTGGAGTACTAAGTCTCTGCTCATTTAAATTTCTTGGTCTAGAAATAATGACTATAAGCAGTGTTCGTTTGGTGCTATCCAGCATTGCTAGATGTTGTTATAAGACAAAGCTGCTGCTAAAATGCTATTTTTTAATTGATTGATTCATTAATTTTATCTTATTAATTAGATTTATCTTCTTTAATAAGCTTACAAAACTTCTGAAGCTGTTTTAAGTGTATCAGTTTCTCTCAGTATGTTCATTTTTCACCTAATTTGCCAGGTTTGTTTCTTATTCCAGTTTCAATAAGGCCATTTTTAATTTTGGTGGTAAAGTTGGCAAGAAGTATAAATAGGAGAGGCTTTGTTAAAGACTTTGGTTAATGAAGACATGCACAATTAAAAATAAATAATATTGTTTGCCACTTCTCTCTGGTTTAAGCAACCATCAGAGAGAGAGAGAGAGAGAAAAAAAAGCTTAAGAGTGCTATTAAAAATTGTTTTTATTACTTGAATTTTCTCAAATAAGTTATGTAATGCAGTATTACTTCTATTACTTAAAATGTCCCAAAGCTTATTTATATTTTTCAACTAAACATAACTCTTTTTATAATTTAAATTATGCATAACTTGGTAGTGATTTATGATTTTCCTTGAATTTTATGTTACAGGGAATATTTTTTTTTAAATTTAAGAAATTTCAGTTTTTTTAATTTTATTATTTTTCATTCTTAAAAAAATAATTAAAATGATTTAGATTGATAAGCTTTGATTTATATTTTTAAGTTTAGTTTCACACAATTTATTTTCATTCATATTTGTATAATTTTTCTATTTATTAAAATTACATCAGTTTTGTTTCTTTATTGGATTGTTTGCGCACTTTGGCTGCCTGGTTGCTTCATATAGACCAAGGTAAAAATCTATGGAACGGATTGTGCTTAGGCTAGTGTAATATTTTCTAATTGTTTGTATTACATTCTAATTATTTCGTTAAAATTTAGTTTTGTTTTTCTGAATTTGTGAGTTGCATGTAGTCATTTTTTTTTTTGTCCTGTTATATTTAATTCATTTAATCATACACTAACTTAGGTCATTTTTTATTTACTGTTTGAAAGGTATTATTTTTTATTGTTTGTTGTTCTATCAATCACTGTTGTTATTTTAATGTTGATTTTTTTTTTTTTTACTAAAATCCAATTAATGCCCAACATTTATTTAAATATTCTGATAGTTGAATATTGTTAGATTTACTTTTAGAATATTTTTTTTAGATGCTAATTAATTTTATTTGAAGTAATACTATCACTTTTTTAGCACATATATTTAATTTTTCAAATTTTAGATAATAATTTGAGAGCTTAATGAAAAACAATCAAATTTAAATTAAATGTAGTTTTAATATAAATGATAAATCGAAATGGGATGTGCTTTGAAAAAAGTCAGTTTACAAACATAAGTAATCCATAATTCTTTTTTTTTTCTTACTATAAATCAATCATGGCAGATTCCATGGTGTGCCAAGATTATCACTAATTCCTGAGAACCCTTAATTATGTTATGACATTATCAATATTTATGCAGTCAAATAGTTTTGACTAATGCAGTGTTACATTATTTGCAGGTTTTGCCTGACCATGCTACTTAAAGGTTTGTTAAGCTTAAAGGTGATTTTCATTTTTCTAATGGAAGATCATGTTATTGATGGGTAATTATGATACTTTATTTTCCCTCACTTTGAAAATCACCTTTTTCTTCTTTTACCTTTCTATTACATGTTGTATTTTATATCTTTCTGCTTGCATGTTAGTTAGCTTTAGTTGTTTAAAATATAGATAATATAGTAATTTCATTTTTAAATAATGGATCTTTCCAACCATTAGTTTAAATTTGTGAATGCTTTCATTAGTATATCCATCATCTTGTTGGTTATCTCGACATCAGGTGCCTTGTAAATGTCTAAGTACTTCTTGATAACTCAATTTTTTTTATCATCTCAAAAAATCACATTGTTAAAATATTATCAATCAATTATCAAAACAATTAAGAGTGTAACATAAGTAATAAGTGCTGGCAGATTTAAAATAAATCCTGAAAGATCGTTCATGGTCTTTTTGGGGCTGACCAAAGCTATTGCCATCACAAAAATAATATTGGAACGTTAACATTAATATTACCGTACTCATTTATTTTATTATAAACTTTATTCAGTTTATAATTGGTCTATTGGTTCTTTTCGTAAATGTTAGGAACAGAATAATGGCCTTTTGGCACTTAAAGAGTTAAAGTTCACACTCAATAAGAAAAGAAAAAGTTTCTTGTTTAAATAAGATAAATTGTGCCTCCTGTCATGTGTTTTTGAAAAAAATATATCAATAAGATCTATTACTTGAATCTTCTTTATGAACAATTTTACAGAATATATTTCAAAATATTTCCATGATCTACAATTGTTATATATAATATAGTTTATCTATTCTTTAATAAAGAAGAGTTGAAACCTAGAGTATAACTTTTTTTTCAACTATAAATTGAAAATAAATTATCATGAAATAATATTTGATGTGATATCTTTATAACTTGTGATATGATAAAATATGATATGATGATGATAAAATTCAAAAGTATGATTTATAGAACAGTTTAGCAATACATGTATTTACTATGAGAAAATACACAATTAGAAATAAACTAGATAGAAGAATAAAAAATAAAGTTATAAAATAAGTCAGCATCTAGATTGATGAATATTGCATGACAGATTTGAACCATACTGTAAACATAGTTTTGAATCATGTAGTACAAATGTAAGTAAATTAAATAATTATTTGCTGAATACAGCATCCTGTATTCAGGCGTATCAAGTGAAAATTAGGATCTTTATGAACAAACATAATAAAATTACTCTATCCTTGATTGGTAACGTATCCCTAGCTCCTTAATAAGTCCTGATGAACACTTATGATTGATAGAGCATGATAAATTCCACTTTATGTTGGCCTTTAGTTATTGCTTTAAAAGTTCACATATTTTATAATTGAATCGGCTTTACTAAAAATGCACTATTCATGTTTAGATGAGCTTAGAAAGCATATTTATACTTTGTGGGATTGATAGCTTTGATTGCATTACTGAATGACTTACTTAATTTTATATTTTTCACTATAGGTAGCAACAGATATTACTTATAAAATATTATATATTTTTGTTAATAGTTGAATGTATATCCATTATAATATTTTATGTCTTCTTTTCACTGTTTATTTATCTAAGTACAAGGTTTTTTTCTCTGAAATGTAAAGTTTGTATACAAGTGAATAAAAAAAAAAAGTTTTACATTTAATTAGATTGAGTCTTCAACATCTAATCGAGTGTTGTTGAGGCCATAAAATAACGAAGCAACTGAAGAATCTTGGAACAGAGGTCTTTAAAGGAACCATGGAAACGAACTTCTATATGAATTTTCCAAACAAACTTTGTATACTAACATTGTAAATAAATGGTGAGGCGGATGGTATGGGCTAATTAGTATTTCTAAGATTCTTTGTTACGTGGAAACCCTGTACATTACCTTACTCTTACTAGTAGAATTTGCCAGCCACATCCAGGGGTTTGGCTTGTAGAAAAATAAGCCTTTGTCTAAATTTTCAAGTTTATTTCCTTTATTTCCAACATTAATAATTGTTTCTTAAACATTTGGTTCTTTTTTGGGCACCTAGAGGTGAGATAATAATCATAAAAGTTATTTTTCTTTTATTTTGGTTGGTCGATAGGGCTTATACAAGAAGTAAATAAAATGTCAGTAAAATAAGTTTAAAAGGAAATTATATTTTGCAGTGAAACTTTACAATAAATATCAGTCAAGATAGGAATGGCTTCACCGTAATAATATTATTACTAGGGCTCAGAGTTATCTTCAATGAGACAGTTCTTAGCCGATGTGCTTCAGGGATCAATACTTGCACCGCTATTGTACATAACATATACACACGACTTTCCACAAAGTCCGGATATACTGACTGGAACAATGCTGATGACACTGCCATAATCACCAAACATCAAGGCAAGATACAGGCCTCACAAAACTTACAACATAACTTACAAAAGTTGAATGAATGGTGCCAATGATGGAAAGTTAGACTGAACCTCAAAAAGTCACAACACATCACTTTTACTCTTAGATGTGAAACATGCCCTCCCATTTGCCTTACCTTACCTGCCAACCAATAAAGTACAATACCTTGGACTACCGTTTGATAGGAGAATGACATGGGGTCCTCATGTTATGATGAAACGCCAATCACTAAACCATAAACTTAATTGAATGTATTCGCTATTCAGGAAAAACTTAACCCTATTTGGACATATGTGTTACAAATTTACGGCTATCACTAACGCACTATGGAACGTCAATTACAAAACTTTGCACACGGACTTAAAAATACAAAAATATACGAATGTACTACAAATTCTTTCTAGAAAAACTACAAGAGCACCCAAGCCTAGTGATACAACAAATGGCCATGACTCTCATGCCTAAGAAAACTAGGAGGAGACTCAAAAGACGTGGATGAGGGATTTGTTATCACAGGATATGGAGTGAAGCCAAGAAAGAAGTACCGTTGGGTACTGTTCTTCTTCATGCCTTTCATGTCATTGTATATTATTTTCCTGTCAGGCAATCTGCTGATTGTCAATTACACAGGTCTGCAAAAAAAACTTTTTAAAAATTGTTTTGATTTAGTTAACTGATCTTTATGTAGTTTTTTGCGCGGATTTAAAAAATGACATTGGTTTATCTATCACATAAGGCTTGCCTACAAAATAAAGTTGAAGTTTTTGGAAAAAGTACAAAAAACGGAAAATTTTGGATTTGTTTTTATTATTTTAACATGAAGTAAAAGCAAAAAAACAACGATACCTTGCTAAAATGAGCATAAAAGTGATGCACATGTGTTGTAAAGTTATTATAAATCTTTGTAAAAACGTTTTCTTTTTCCATCAAAGCTTCTTTTGGTATTTTTTCGGCTGTGTTCATGTGAATTTTCCCTTTTTAACATCCAACAGTAGTCTGCCATCCTAATAATTTCTTTATATATATTGATGGAAACGTTCTCCTTGTTACTCACTTACATCCCCAAGATTTTCTGGAAAGTAGTCCAGATGTGAGTGAAGGAAATGAACTTTGACATTCATGTTGTAGCCCAACATTTTGTAACAATTCAGCAACCAAAGTTTTGTAGTTTGGGTCTTTTTTGTTTGCACGAAAGCCTCTTACAACAAGTATAAATGAATTCCAGGCGTGTTTTTCTTCCATTTCCATTTTAGTCACAAAGCTATCATCTTTTAAAAGTTTTCTGATGTCAGGCCCAACAAAGACTCCCTTTTTTAGCTTAGAATCGGATATAGCAGGAAACTGTTCACAAAGATACTTGAAACACTCTCCTTCTTTGGGTAATGCTTTCACAAACTGTTTCATTAATCCCAATTTGATATGAAGTGGTGGAAGTAAGATCTTCTTAGAATCCACTAAACTTTTTCTTTCAACATTTTTAACTCTAGAAATAAGAGCCTTTCTGATTGGCCATGTCTGCTTGACATAGTGTTGTTTCCTATCATGGCTATTCCATTCACAGGGGATACATGGAAACTTTGTTTAACCACTTTGTTGCCCTAGTAACATGGAAATAACTTTCAAATCCCCACGAATGGTCCATTTATGGTCAGAGTAGCCGAGCTTATTAAGAACAAACTCTAGATTTTCTTAGCATTCTTTCAAATGGACTGAGTGTCCAACAGACACTGAAGCATATCGGTTAACATTGTGAAGAAGTACAGCTTTCAAACTCCTTTTTGATGATTCAATGAAAAGCCTCCATTCTTCAGGTTCCCATTGGTGTAACTAGAGTTGACTCATGGGGAGGGGGTGTTAACCCCCTCCAGTCAACCACTCCAACATATTACTCCCTTCAAAAAAGATGTCTCCTAATATAGGTATAATATGTATTATGCTATAAATCATGTAGCTTCAAATTATATAAATAGATTATAATTTTTTATAAATTTATTTTGGAAGTTATAAATGTTATTTTTGGAAGGGCAATCAAGAAGTAGCTTTTAAATACAAGTAACCCTATTTATTGGTTATAATAACTTGCACTTAATTGCATAGGGAACTTTCTAGACCCATCCAGACTTTACTACTAGATTCTAAGAATTGTCTAAACTGTTCTTATATTTGTGATCTTATTGTTGCCGCTAGATGCCACTGCTGCCGCTATAATAATATAATTAATTGTAAATAAATAGTATTACGTTTTGGTTTGTCATTTTAGTGCAACTTTTATTCATTAAAATAGCTGTTTTTGCATTTTCTTTGTTGTGTTTTTGGCATTAATTTATTATTGACCCTTACTTCTGTAATCCCACAATAATAACTTTGAAAAAGTAAAATCCTTCAAAGTTTTATTTTTTAAAAATTGTTACTTACAATTTTTTTTTTAATTTCTTCTAAGCAATGGGGGAGGGTTTACATCCCCAATAACCCCCCTCGATATGTGTATGCAGGTTCCTACGTGATTTTGAACATTTCCATGGTTCCAGGTATATTGTTGCAGAAAACTAGGTCACCCTCTTGGGTAAAAAAAGGGACAAATTCCTTTTCTCTAAATTGGTATCATGAAATTGAAACACCGGAAGCTAACATATTTCTTACTTTAAGTCTAGACCCTAAAACTTTTGCTGAAATTCATAGCTTATCTAGGGGGGATGGAATTTTTTACTATTTTTTTCTGTAATCAGCACAAAAAATATTGTTAAACTCACTAGTTAAATATGCTACAATTTTTTCATCGCAGATCTGTGTTATTTGTATTTTACAGGCGTAGATAAGAATAAAAAAGGTAAAAAAAAATATTACTATCAGAATAGGTAATTTAATTTCATTTAAATTATCTAACGTAAAGGAGATAGTTGGGGGGTGCACTCAAAAAGAACACTGAATAAGTAATAAACTTATAATTATGTGCCGACGTTTCGACCTACATTGTAGGTCATCTTCAGGGCGATTTGGAGAAAGAAACCGTTTGATGTAACGGCTGACTAGTACTTCAGCTAGTACTTCAGAGTACTAGTCAGCCGTTACATCAAACGGCTTCTTTCTCCAAATCGCCCTGAAGATGACCTACAATGTAGGTCGAAACGTCGGCACATAATTATAAGTTTATTACTTATTCAGTGTTCTTTTTGAGTGCACCCCCCAACTATCTCCTTTACATTAGATCATCCAGTCAACTATTTTCATCTCATAAATTATCTAACATTATATGCTGTGCCTGTCTTTCTAATTTTAGTTTATCATCCATTATTGCTTGAATCTCGTAAATAGATGGCCGTTTCACTTTTTAGAAATTTTCTTATATCACTTTATATTATTTTTCTATATTTTATAGTTTTCCTAAATATTGAATGAGTACTGAATATTGTTCAGATTATAACCTCTATTGTGTTGGAGTAGTTGCTTTTAGCTTTTTTTTTTTTTTTTTTTGTCCATTCCTTAATATTATAATTTATTATTTTATCTTTGTTTTTAATTAAAATTTTTATGTTTAATTTTTTATTGTTAATCCCTTAGTAAGTTAAATTTGAAATAAAAGTGTTGCTATTTATTAGGATTGAAATTTTTTCTAAATTATTTAAGTTAATGATGGATTGAATTGGTCAGAAGGTGCAGTCAAAGATAACACAAAATAAGCAGAACTTATTTTTTTATTAATCCATCATTAGAATTATACAGTCAACTATTTTCCACTCAAATATTTATATGTTTACTCAAACAATAAGGTCATTTAACGTCACTTAATGCTGCTATGGCTAATCGGGTGATGCTACATTGGTAGCTCTATAATTTTGTCTATCCAGATTAAATTAGGATAGGGATTTTTAACGAGTATCTGACATCTTACAGGCTTGGGACTCCCCAGTTTAACGTCTCTTCCGAAGGACGTCATTACCATAGATTTTTTACTCCCTTTAAAAAAATCCTAGGGTCATCTGCCAGGCTACGAACCCGCGTTCTTGGGTTTAGTAGGTTGTTATACTAAACACTAGACCATAGGTCACCCTATTTAAGTTAATAAATACCTATTATTCTTAAATGTATAAAACTTTAATATTCCTCAATATGCTTTTTATAGTTTGATTTTTTTCTTTTGCCACTTATATGTTAATATGTTTCATTTACTGTAAATAATAATATTAATTTGTTTATTCAACTGTAAATAGTTAATTATTTTTAGTTTTAATGGCTTCGGTTGAAATTTGAAACACTAATTATATGTGCCATATTTTCCTGCTTTGGCCATAGAAACATATTCATAAAATATGAATGAATATATTTCCATTTTTTACTTTACTTTTTTTGTACTATTTCTACTAATAATTATTCTAAAATGTTGAAATATTGAATAACAGTTGAAGTATTTTTGTTTGATTTTGGATGAAAGTTTCTTCTGTACATTGACTTTTTATTATTGCTATATACAACTTTTGCTTTTTGTAATTTAATGTTTTTCATTCTATGCTTTTTCTCTTCTGGAGCAGCTTATGATTATTATTTTTTTAATATTTGACATTATTATATACATATTAGACTGGCCAAAATTCAGTACTTTGGTTCAACCTTGTTATTTATAAATATATTTTCAGATAATCTTCATAAATATGATCATTACAATATTTATTAATTATATAATTTAAAAAAAAATCAATTACTAAAGTTAGTTTGATCATAAATTTTATTCAATACATTTATTAATTTGTGCTTCTACAAAATATACAAGTTTGTGAAGCTAAGCATAGGTTATTTTAAATGTAAAATTTGCAGATGTCATTATTTAATATATTTTTTTTAAAGCTGTTTAAAAATTCTTTTTTAACAACTTTACTTTTTTTTTACTTAAATGAAAAGTTACTTCTTCTTTCAGTATCTTACAACAAAGATGGTTCAGTTGGCAGACCTGTTTTCAGTTCCTGAAATGTGCCTTTTATGCAATGTAGCTGAATATTTCGAAAGGAATAGTATCGATTACAATCCGCAAATATTGTTTCAAGATGTGAAGGTTTATATCATATTATTATTTTTGCCATTTTTTTCATTTTAATTCCATATTTATTTATTGTGAATAATGTTTTTCTCCAGACCTCTGTTGGCTCTAGTCACCCTGTAATGCACAAACATCTGTTAACCGGTATATCAGAATACTTAGATACGAATCCAGGTCTAAGGGAATGGTTTAAGAAACTTGTCCAAGCTGGCAAAAAATTATTTCTTGTTACTAACAGTCCTTATCAGTTTGTGTAAGTAAGTTTAATTTAATTATTCATGTTTTATAGTTTAGTTTATGTACACACACATACATACATATATATATATATATATATATATATATATATATATATATATATATATATATATATATATCGGGGAGTGGAGTGGCTCAATGGTAGAGCACTGAGTCGCCATGCCGGAAATCCTGGTTCAAATCCCACTGCAGGCCAAGACTTTATTAAGTCTGTTTGCAGCGGGAGATGGATCATATGGGATCTAGGACCCTCCTGGGGCTCACGCAGCCTCTATAAAATGTTATAAAAACAGAGTACCCGAAATAAGGGTGTAAAATCTGGCGATTGAGCGTGACCTAGGACAAGTCATCTTCACCTCCTTGCAGAACCGTTGTCCATGAAATAGTACAGTCTCTACCATGTACTGAACCCCATACCCCTTCCCGGGTACAGGTGTTATGTACACATATAATGGCCTCAGATATAATAATTAATAAGTGATTAAGCCTAAATTTGTATAATTCTAGGATTCATTTTATTTACAATTAGTTCTTTGTTCTTTTTAACTTTTTGGCTTTGTCATGGGTCTTTAAAAAGGAATGATTTTAACAATATCTTATAGCATTCATTATTTTTAATCTTAAACATTGGTTGGTACAAAATATAAAAATAATTCTTAGTTATATGTGCTAATAAATATCAGTTGTTGACCAATACTATCTTTAGAAAATTCATGAAAAATAGATAACTTTTACAATAAACTTTACGAATGTCTGAACAATTAATTAATTTTTTTGGCTGTGCTTATAAATAGCAGAAACAGAGAGAACACTTTTAAATTAAGTTATTTACTGCCAGTCTAGTATCTTACATACTAAAAAGGATATATTTCACATTTATAAAATGAAATTAATTTATTTTTTTATCCTATTTTGTGGGACAGGGTAGGCTAGAGATCTATTATATTATAGGTTGATAATATATGAGACTGGCTGTAGCAAATAAATTGTTAATGGGCCCACCCAGCCTCTTTGAAGTAGGTATCCTTACTTTGGAAAAACTTGGGGCTTGTGGGTAACCTCAACCAAATCACCTCATTACTGAAGCTGTATGCGTAGGGTTTTTTTGTCAACTTTATTATATGACATCTTTGCTAATATTCTCATTGAAAAATAATATATAAAAAATATTTTCTGTTTGTAGTAATCGAGGAATGCAGCTGATGGTAGGAGAGGACTGGGAAACCTTTTTCGATGTAATTATTGTACATGCTAGAAAACCAAGCTTTTTTACTGATGAGAGTAGACCGGTAAGAATTTACGATAGAGAGCTTGATACTCATTTGTGGGATAAAGTTACGAGGCTTCAAAAGGGCTATATTTATTATGAGGTATGACTATACTTGTTATCAGCTGCTGTTTATTTGTAATATTATAATACACAAATTATTGTGTAAACATTAAAGTATGCAATACAGTAATAACATTTTGTGATATTAACTAATCTTTAATATAGTTTTCTTAAAATAAATATAAACTTCATTATAATTCATTTATTATAAAAATTTAATTGATTTTTTTCCCATTAGGGGACAGTTAACCAATTACAGGATTTAACTGGGTGGAGGGGAGGTGAGGTATTGTATTTTGGGGACCATCCTTACAGTGATCTCGCGGATGTAACTCTAGAACATGGCTGGAGAACGGGTGCCATAATTCAGGAGCTTACGGTAAACATCATTGTTCTAAATATTATATTGTAATACTAGTGACCCACCCCAGCTTTGCTCGGGTAATAAAGCATATTATGCCTGCATAATTTGTCTGTGTAATGTATTTTTTTTTTTACCAGCCACTAAGAAACACGTGAATACCATTGGTTAGGCTTCTTTGGGATTCTTGGTTTTCTTTCTTTCCATCTCAGCTAATTTACTTTATTATATAGAAATTATAAAAATAAAAACAAAACCAAATATTCCTTTATGTACGAATTTATTATTTTGCCCGTTAGATAATTGTGCGGGATTAGGCAAGCAGCGTCTTTGGTGAAACCCATCGATATTCCAACCCATTTACACAAAACCTCGACAGATAATTGTTAGATAATTGTGCGGGATCAGGCAAGCAGCGTCTTTGGTGAAACCCATCGATATTCCAACCCATTTACACAAAACCTCGACAGATTATATACCTAAACCTTCCTGGTGAATCACTCTATCTATTGGTGAAAACCTTTCTTT
Organism: Arma custos; assembly: GCA_037127475.1. NCBI lineage: Eukaryota > Metazoa > Arthropoda > Insecta > Hemiptera > Pentatomidae > Arma > Arma custos. The sequence goes on along the minus strand of CM073763.1, from coordinate 28,992,253 downwards.
CTTTCCATCTCAGCTAATTTACTTTATTATATAGAAATTATAAAAATAAAAACAAAACCAAATATTCCTTTATGTACGAATTTATTATCTTGCACGTTAGATAATTGTGCGGGATTAGGCAAGCAGCGTCTTTGGTGAAACCCATCGATATTCCAACCCATTTACACAAAACCTCGCCTATATATTTAATTAGATGTGAATGAATTTCTTTCTTTACCATATTTTTTAAATCTCTATTCGTTGTTCAAAATGGACCATTTGATAATATTAATAACTTTGCTGTCATGCTTCCTCCTTGTTGAAATTACTTAATAGAATTTATGAAATGTAAAGCAATCTAATGTGATTAACATCGAATACCATTCATCTATGAATACTTATTTTAAATAGGTTTATTAATTTATTCACATTTTAAAAATTGTTTTTCTTATTTTTAAATAATTTGTTTTTATCCCCAGCATGAAATAGCTACACTGAATAAAGAACTCTTCAAGAAGAATTGTAATTGGCTCCAAATGCTAACACAACTTATTGAGGAATGCCAGGATGTAAATGAGATTGGAGCCAAAGAAACTCTTGCAGGTTGGATGGCCGAGCGGGATCGTATAAGGTAAGGGTTAATACGTCAATGCTTCTTAAATCAAGAATTTAATAAATAAATTAGGAAAATTATTGATTTTATTTATAAATTGGTATCTATTTTTTTTACTGTTAATAAAATAAATGTTTTTCCTTCAGGTTTTGGTATTTAGTCAATACTTGTTAAACAATCTTGTTTCAAGACTTTATTGTACTCATATTCATTCCAAATTAATGACGATATGTTTTTTAACATCACTCAATTGATATAACTGTAAAATGCTAACAACTTAATAATATGCAAAACTTCAAAAAAATACATATCTTGACCAATTTAAAATAATTTTTTTCAATTAACCTTGAGACGTGTTGCTTCCTGATACCAGAGGTGATCAAGATAATACAAATATTTAGTTCAGTATTTTTTTTTTGTTTTTTTAAATTCAGATTTAATTCAGTACCTTAACTTTCATAATAATAGATTTTATGCAGTTATAATAATTTTATCACAAATGAATTAGGTAAAAGTGATGAGATCAACTGTGACAAATATCATCTATTTTGCTACAACATTGGTCTACAAAATGTGCAAAAATCAAATTTTTATCTTCAGTCCTACCAGAGTTAATTAGCAAATTATATAAAGTTAATTTTTTACACATTATAAAAAAAACCTTAAAATTTATTTATTCCTTAATTTATAAAAATTTAGGAAACATTCGTCAGTGTTCTTGCTCCGTATAAGGCTACTTATAATAATTACTAGATAACAAAAAAACCCTCAAGATAAATCACTCCTTGCTTGTTATTTCTAGGTCTAAAAATTGGATTTTCTAAGTTTTCAATACCTAACTTTGGAGGTCATTGTGAAAATCTAAGTGATATATTTAATTGAAGTAATTTTTCACCGTTTTTGCTTGTTTGCATGATTTATGAATTATTTTATTTTATCGGTACTTAAGTTACATATTGTGCATACATTGTTTTATTCTTGTTATTTCTATCCGCCTTTCAGTTTTATGGAACAAATGTTTATAATGAATGATATTTATTTTTTTTATTATATAAAACATGCATTAAAAGCTAATGTTTGAATTAAATATTTTCTAGGCAAGAGACCAAGAATGTGTTCAATCCTCAGTTTGGTTCTGTTTTCCGGACATACCACAACCCCACCTATTTCTCTAGGAGGCTCTTTAGGTTTGCTGATATTTACACATCTAATGTGACCAATCTCCTCCATTTTTCAGTTGATCACGTTTTCTATCCAAGGAGGGGTGTTATGCCTCACGAGTATTCTTCCTACTTTGTATAGTTATAAATAGTTTTTATAAGTAAATTTTTAGATAAGGAGAAATAACTAAAATGTTTATATCTCTATATGTTATTGTTGAGTTAAGCAATTTGTTTTTGTTTTTTTATTATTATTTTTTCATAGTAACTGAATTAATGTATACATATATTCTTCAGGTAAGTTATATTGAACTATAACCAAATTTTTTTCCTCATTTTATGGTTGATGTTTTAGTATTTTCATTATAACTTCATTCATTCCATTTTTAAATGATAGGAGGTATAAATTATTTGCTTCACAGAAAATTTATAAGATCAGTTGATATTTTCCGCTTATAACAAGTGATAATAGGTCGTGCTACACAACTACATCAAACCCGCAGTCTCTTAACCCGGTGTCTTAATTCTCAGACTGTGAACTATACTTTCATAATTGTATTAGCTTATATAATAAATTGAATAAAATTAATTAATTATAATGATGGTTATGTAAAACATTTTACTTCACAGTTTTAAAACATATATGGCTTGTTATTGTTATGTTTTAAATTTTACACCCTGCTTTGTTTTCGTATCATCAAAAGCTATTGATTATTTCTCAGATCTAGATTTTTTCAATTTCTATTAATTTTTTATAATTTATGGGTTATGTTCACTGAAATCTCATGGAATTCAAGAAAAGTAATTTTTGGAAATTGAATCATACATACTTTAAACATTTTTTTTATTTTACATTTATTATTGTAATCTTGAATGTTTCAATGTTGTTTTTGTTTGTTAGTTGATTACTATAGACTGTCTAACGAAAAAAAAAAAAACATTGAAACAAATATTTATTTAGATATTTTGTCAGTCGTGATGGTTAACGTTTTTGAAAAAGACTTACATTATTCATAGAAATTCTTCTTGCTTTAAGTATTAAGAGTTATTGTGAAAAATTTATTAATCCAAAAATTTATTCTATTTTTCGGCATTCGATAACACTTCATCTTGGAATAGTAATATGATCGTGCAGCTAGTGTTATAGAAAAAAACTGATAAGTCTAAATTTACAGTAAAAATGAACAACTTTAAATATATTAATTTTAATTATTAAAAGTTACCATATTATTTTATTAGTGATATATTTGATTAAAAGTTTTTTATATAACAGTTGAAAATACAAGTGTTCAACCAATTTTATTTATTGATTAAGTTTAGAACTAGTTGTTTTCATTTTAAACTACCCAGCAGATAAATTTTGAGTTATTCTGAACATCAGCCGTATATGTTTTTTGTTAGTGTTTAAAAATATCACATAAAGTTATCTAAGATCGTTTAATGGTGTTGTGTTTTTTATCTTGTAGGTTTATTAAAATAATCTTCTATTGCTCATTATTACAATTATATACTCAACTCTAGTCTAATAGTGATCCATACTATCGTGGTTGAATCATTAGAATTTTTTAACACAAATTAATCTTTGGAATCAATAGAATGTTCTTACACAAAATATACTATAAATAAAATAAGATTTTATTCTTTTAATTTGGCATCTTAAAATTAAATTATTATGTTTTCACAACGTCCTTCAATGTCAATTTTTAATTTTTATTATAATGTGTAAAGATCAAAATATAATTGTGGATTATTTGAATGAGCCAAATTAGAATTTGTTATTATTTAATTAATTTTAATGTTTTTATTTGAAATTCTGAATAGCATATATATTATTATGATCTGTTACATATTGAACTATGTTTAGGCTACATGTATGGTATTTTAATTATTAAAATTATTTATAATTATAGCTATTCAATCTTTGAACATTTGTTTTCAAATATTATTTCTTTAAGTATTCAATTTTTTGGCTCTATGGAACTTACTTTGCCGCATCATTTGTTTATCTCAACTCTTCTAGTCTGATCAAAGCATTGTTTACATTTTTGAAAGCTTTCTATTGTATTTCCCAATCATCTATTCTCATCATTTATTCATCATAACTACGTATTTATATAAATCCATCTACCATGCTGTTTTTAGGATTTTTTAGTATCATTACTAATTTTCCATTCATTGTGATTACGGTACAAAATTATATACTATATAGGTAAAAATATTGTGGATATTTCTGTCTGCATTGTTGGTATTGTCGAAAATGACTGAAGTGCAATCTAGTCTTTTCATCAGTTTATTTGTTGTCCTGTTTATTATTGTTCAATTGTGAGGTTGTGTATTTATATTTCATAATAAGATTTGTATTGTTGATGAAAATAATTTCTTACTAAGTCAAACTCTAATAGCTTATACAATTATTGTGCTCCTGTTGAGGAATATGAGTTAGTGCCATAGAATTAGTCACAAAAGTTGTCTATATCGTAGATAATATGGTGTGTAAGAAACAATAGTGGTTGAAAGATGAAGTCATGTGGAATTTAATCTAATTTTTGAAAAGGTACTTTACTCTACCACATAGTTGTAGGGACTAAAGAGTCATTAAATATTTTTTTATGTTTAATTGAAATTAATCAAAAGTAATGTATTATTATTATTATTATTTTTATCTTTAGTTTCTTTGTTTATTTATCTCTCAAAATAAAAATCACAAATCTTTATTTTTATCATTGGTAATAAATTGATTGCCTGATAAATGTTTTTTAAAATTTATAACTAGTATTTATAATACTTAACTGTATATGATGATTATATGTTTTATGAAGATACAATTCTTTTGTCCTGGTTGTTATCATAAGTTATTGTATTTATGATCACTGTTTGATAAAGTGAATAAAAATATCAATATCTACTTATATTCTATTTATAAGTGAGATGAATGTTGTTAGTGTTGGGGATATCATAGTTTATAGTAATTATTTCTTTTGTTACCATTGATTGTGGGCACGACAATGTTTTTACTTGTTAAATATTGTTATAAATTTAACCATGACATTTTTGAGCAGTTATAAAAAAAAAAAAAAAATGTTGGTTTAATTTTAAGGAATAAATTTTTATTTTCTTAGAAAACTATATCATAAATATAAAGATATTGTCACCTGAAGTGCCTTTACTACCTCGTAAAATGATCTTGGCCATTTTGTTAAAATTTTCACTTGATTATAACTTGTATGAAATAAGTCATTATTTTTAGCAATGTAAATTTTTATATGTGCTACCCTCATATTTAATTTAAATGTGTTATGGTTGTTATTGTTCAAAGTGTTTTTTATTCATAAATATAATGATATTTCCACATATAAATTCTTACTATATCCTTTCAAATTGTTGAAATTTAACAGAACTGTTGAATTATCATAAAATAAATATAAAATAGCATTAATATATGTGTTTCTTCCTTGCTATGTAAATTACTTTTAATTAACATTAACAAAACATAATACACTATAATCTTGTCACTTATAATCTATGGATTTATTTCAAATTGAAATAGTATTTAAATAATTTTATTATGTGGCTTATTTATATCATATTAAAACAGCTCCCTACATTTGACTTTGATTTTACTTGCATCACTTCTAACCTTTAAAAATTACTCCCATTATTTTTTTAATTTAAAATATAGCCTTTATGTTTTTAGCTTATTTTTATGATTTGTTTATTATGCTACCATAATTTGAGGTTTTTGACCATTTTCTGGATTTGTATCATTTAACTTTTATGACATATATTTACTTACTATGTCTTGAATTGAAAATTTTCAAGAATCTTTTTTTTAACTACAGCACAACTACAGAATTGAGACACAGTTCTGCTCTTTGGATACAGATGGCTTAAAATCCAGCCAATGGTAAGACATATTAAATTCTAAAATGAATATTGACCCTGAATTTAGTTTAAAAATTATCTACAATGAGTTGCTTAGTTGTTCGAATTGTCTTAGTTTTTAATATGTAAAAAAGATGTAATAACTTTTGAACACAAATAATTTTCATTGTAATTACCTAATTACAAAATAAGATAGACAAAATGTTTGTAACTGGTTGAGACACCTTCATTTCTTGTGGTTTTACCATTTTAGTTAAATCAGTATAAAGCAGCTTGTTCCAACTAAATAGATGATATTATAATGGCTTACTGTAGACAGCACAATTTCCCTCAGGAAATAAGGGATAATTTATTCCTTTTTACAATTTTTATGGAGATAAACAAGAAATAATCATTACCTACATAGAGAATGAAATAACTATAGTTTAGTAAATATGCTTGTAATTTAAGAGTGATTCATGCTAGGCAAATATTGTTTATATGATTTTTTTAAATTATTGATTTCATTGCTAGTAGGTTGATGTGATTATTATGAGTTACCTTAGTAGTTAAGTCTTAAAAAATAGGAAATTTCTTTAGCTTTGTCGGGTGACTACATGAATAGTGCAAAATTGCTTCTCCTTTTTAAAATTCCTTTTTATCTACTTACAGATTGTTGGAATTATAGTTTACATTCTAAATATTAATACCAAGCATGCAAGTAGTGATACAAGGTACTTACAAGAAAGTAAATGTAGTCAATAAGTACTCTGAGCAACAATTTTAGAGTATGCTATTATGTAATCATACTGTGTGAGTACAAAGTCAAAAATACATAATTAAACTGTACCACCCACTATGACCTCGGTTACCTGGTCCACATGGTAAAGATTACGCTGGTGCTTTAGGGGATATTATTAAAGTTTTTCCACAATTAAAGATATCCATTTTATATATATATATTGAGTGAGTCGGGAGAGTTTCCAGATTCCATTAGGCTGACCCACAGGAGATACCAGAATAAATAAAATTATCAGCAGCAGCCAAGCCTTGATCCTAGGGTCTATATACGTCGAATCCAAAACTATCCGCAGTGGGTTACAAGTACTGATTGCTATACTCAAAGCATCACATATTGGCCAAAGTATTAAAAAATGCATCAGGCGAAATTCATCATTATATTCTTTTCTTCTTCTACCGCTGTGCAGTGTGAAGATCCTTCTTATAGAGCCTGGATCAAGTATCTCTTCTTCGGTTCCAGTCCATTCCTCTCCTCCTGAAAGCTGTCCCTTACGCTGTCTTCCCAGAATATGCAAGACCTCTGGGTCTTTTTCCTTCTGTGTGGGTCTCGTAGGTCTTCCTGGCGATTCTATCTGGCTCCATCTGAAGTAGATGTCCAAATCACCTTAATTTGTGTTCCTCCAGAATATTCTCCAGATTAGCCTGTTTTGTTGTGTTCCTTATCTTATCTCTCCGAGTTTTCCTTTCTACTTTTTGCATATACCTCATTTCCATAGCTTGCATTTGACTTCTGTGCTTTGAGATTAAGGTCCATGATTCTGAAAAGTAGGATAGGGTAGGAAATGGCGAAATTATAAAATAAAATCATTATGATTACAATTTAGTATAAATATAGTAATAAATATTATATTAACTATGATTTTATGCAAGAATAACAATAATTCATTACGCTTTAATTTTTCACCTTAATGGAATGTGTGTAGTGAGTCTAAACCGAAAATGGAGGTATATAATTTTATATGCTGCTTGTAGAGTTGTTGCATTTCCAAAGTGGCGCTCCCCTTCCAACGTAAGATCTTCAGAGGAACTACCAATATTATTATATCTGTAACAAAATAAACAAAGCGTGTTGATGTTCGTATTTTTAAAAAAAACATTGGTATTCCATTAAATTGTTGACCTGAAGTTGTTAAAAGTATAAGTAAATATAAACATCATTTTATGAAATTTATTTTTATTATTATTTACATCTGGTTGCCACCTTTGCATCTCCCCATGGCTAGGCCTCTATTCAAGCCTGAAGGAAAATGTATGAATTCAAATAGACTGTTATGTACGTTACTGTCATTTTAGCTATATTGAATTGTTATATATTTTGTTTTATTTATTATTATGCTCTCTTCTTCCTGTTGGAATCACTCTATTGATTGATTATACACAGAGTAGGCCTTGGCATTAGATAAAACTCTATCATGCTACCGTGTTGAGAAGTTAATTACCACAGAAAGGTTCCGATAACATGATATAATGACTGAGTATTTGTTCATTTAATTATTTTTAAATTAAGTTCCTGGATTATTTTAGTATTGTTATTTTTGTGCTGTATTAACCAGAAAATGGATATTTTTATTAGATATAAATCAATAAGACAATGTAATGAAATATTTCAATACATACTTATGCACGTTCTATGCATGACCTTGTGATATAAAAAAGTTAGTACTGTCGATTAATTCTCGTAATTAATTGATCAGTGACGGTGTTAAGATTCTCATGTGAAACATTGATATAATTTGACTTTTTTTTTTAATACCAGCTTGTTTTACTGTTTTGAGGGGGGCTATGAACGAAAAGTAATCACATTAATTAAGAATTGTAAGTGATAAAAAATTTCATCATTTGACAGCGCAATAAGACTTAAAAATTCTAATTGTATCTGATTAATAAACTATCGATTGAAGAGATGGATAACTTTTCGTTCGTATGTTAAACAATATACACGTCTAATCCAAAACTATCCACAGTGGGTTACAAGTACTAATTGCTATACTCAAAGCATCACATATTGGCCAATGTATTAAAAAATGCATCAGGCGAAATTTATCATTATATTCTTTTCCTCTTCTACCATTTGCTACTAGACTATTATTTATTTACTTTTTTAAAAAAACTATTTCTTAAAATTTACAACTGAATTATAGTTGTACAACAAGTAAATAGAATGGATTATACATAATGGCATTGGATAACATAAAAGGTCACAAGGCCATCATCTTTTCAGACGCCTCGGAAGATTATTGAAAATCGATTAGGTATTGTTTTGAAACTAGTTAGTTTGAGTGAGATTAAAGTTTTTCATGAAATGATCGATATCAGGTTTGGGATAAAAGAGTAACAAACAGGACATTGAAGTTATTATGGACGACTTTATTCCTAACAAAGTAAGGAGCATTGAGGATTTTACGAGGGATTTGGGGTTGTGTAAGGTTTAATATAAAAGGAATTCGATGGTTTAGTGGAGCCCCAAAGCTTTAATCAGTATGTCCAATTAGGCTTTATAATAATCATGTACATAAGTCTTTTTTGATGGGGGCTTAAATCGTTTGTCTGGTAATTGTTGAAATTGTATGAAACGAACAGCAGTATCTTGTTTCAGTCTAATATTAGCTATTAAATGAAAAGTATATAACTTATGAATACGTACTAGTAGTCCGAAGATAATTGTTTAATCAGATGATTTACTTTAATTACCGCCTATATTAGGTACTAACTAGTTTAGTTTAATTACTAATCTGATGAAGTCTTCTGAATCCATTCGCAACAAATGCGAATATCAGTCAATTAATGAACCGTCTTCTGTTCTTCATTTAGCGAAAGCTTATTCAGTACCAAATCTGTTTATACATTACGTTTTCCTAACATGTTCGTAAAGTTGAAGAATTTTCACTAAAAAGAAATAATAAAATATATTAACTTTTCCAATACATTTTTAAAATCGTTGGCTCATAGATAACTTCGCTGATGATTTCCATTACTGTAAGCACTCGCTGTTAGATCCTGCAATAAGGCTAGAAATGAACGATCATGACCGAGACATTAACAGGCAGATAAAATAGAACATCGGTATAGAGCATATTCCTAACATGCTTGAGATGTAAAGAAACGAAGTGATGAGATTTTGGAAACATCAATTCCAGAACATTTAGACAAGAATTCAAAAGAACAAGAGCCTTTAATTTTTCGAAATTTTTTTCATGTAAATGATAAAATACATCTATATTTTAAAAAAAAAGGTTTGTTAAAGCTTAATTTGATTTCTTCCTTTGATACAAAATATCTTTTATGCTGTCATCGTGTTATTTGTTGTTGTTTATTTATTTAACGTCACTTGATGCTGCAATGGCTAATCGGACGATGCTGTAGTGGGAATCCTACACTTTGCCAATGCAGGTATAATTAGATTAGAGATCTTTAATGATTACGTAACATCATACAGGCCTGGCATCCTCATATTACGTTCCTTCAGAAGGACGGCACTATTAAGAATTGTTTACTCCCTTATAAAACTTCTCCCTGTCGGGCTGTGACCTCGCGATCTTGGGTATAAAAGGTTGTTATGCTAACAGCTCACCACTATTGTGTTATTTGATTTCTAGTTCTAATTTTAATTTATTTATCATATTCTGTGAACAATACGTTATACATTTATTCAATCTATCTGAATAACTTAAGCATAATATCTGTATAACAATATTCAGGCCAGTTCATATGGAAATTCAATAAATAATTAGATTTAATTACCCCGTAGGTTCGTTATTAAAATAGCAATCCTTGTTCAAATTTCTTCCTCCAACTTACTTTTCCAAATTCAAATTTCTTCCTCCAAATTACTTTACCTGAACTTACAAGGTCAAATCTGATTTCGCCTACACATTTTTGCATACCGATCGTAATGAGACGCTCACTCATAAATATTTTCTTCTCTCTAGCATGGAATTGCGACCACACTGATTCTAATGGAGTTACAATATAGTAAGGTATTGCTTGGTTTAAAAACCATATCCTTCATGTCTTTACAAGGTAGCCACTTGCCGTAAGTAATTAATATCTACGAACGCTTGCCTAACAAGTAGTATACTCTAAATAATTTGATAACTAATCCAAATACTCCACTCTTCACGTGCTTATGCTTTTGAGCGTTGCTCTTGTCCGGCGAACTGTTAGATGAAATTTATATCGTCCAATTACAAGATTGACCAACTCTTTTGAAGAACGAGTAATGGCAGAAGTTGTATAACTTGTAACAAATAGTAATAATGATTTCTTGAAGGTTTTTGTTTCATTGTAGATGAGTGGATGAAGTTCAGTGACCATGATATCAACTTTCAATAATATTGCAACTATAATCAATGTAGTATCTTCATCTAAAAATGGCTATTCTCTTTAGATGTTGGCGATTATAAAGCTCTTATTTTAATGAGCTCTGCACGAAATAAATCTATCGATGTTAATCGTGTCTAATGGTTCTTCAACGAAGAAAGGCGCCCGGGGCCTGGACCTGTTTTCCTTCAATCTAGCCCTGTATGACTAACTGCAGAAGATATTTCTTTTTATTTCGCAACACATGACCGAAGTATGCCAATTTATATCTTCTGATGCTGTCCAATATCTCGAGGGGCTTCTGTGTTCGTAGTAGTATGGTAAAACCACATCTCGAATGCTTGTAGACATTAACTTAAAGCATTATAACACTGAGAACACGTGGCATCTGAGTACTCTGATTCGAGCCTACGTAGTACACTTATTGTAATAACACCATTTTTTCGGAACGAAGAATCTTTATTCAAAATGGCGATTGTTTATCTTTCCTGAGGTATTCCGTCTATATCGTTAGTAATCCCTTAGAATCATTCATTTCTAACGAAGCACTTTATATTGATATTTGTTAACCTTGATAATGTATGTGGAAGAAAGTGGTCCGGGTAGAGGTCAATGAATTTCTCTTAGAATTGGAGAAAACTTTATTAAGTAACCAACGTTTCGACATGGGTAAATGTAGAAAGTGATAAGAAATACAGTAAGAAATAAAAATTGTAAAATTATAAAAAATCCAGTCCCCCCCACAGGTAATTCACTATTTACTCATCCTCCCCCCTCCCTCCATTTTAATTTCTTTCCCTAATAACCATAAACATTACAATACACATCTACCATTATTCTCACTACTTCCATGCTCACTATTTCTGTAAGGCGTTTATTTATTTATTTTCCAAGTATCATTTTATGACATTCATCCGGGTTCAACTTCGCTCACTATTTTTATTTTTAATTATATCTTTACTCATCCACACATCTTTGCCTTTTTACATGTATTTTAGTCCAATATAGCCTTATTGTATTTTTATTACTTTATTATTACTTACTTTATTTATTACATACTTATTTTTAATTTTCTTTTATTTAATTAATAGTCTCAACATTTATGTAAGATCTCTTTTTACTTATCAATATTAATACTGTATTTTCTGGATTTTTTATAATTTTACTATTTTTATTTCTTACTGTATTTCTTATCATTTTCTACATTTACCCATATCATTTTTATCATTTTTTCCATTTTCCATTTTAATATTAAATTTTTATTTTTTATCTTTATTACTTTTTTTTATTTTTCAACACTTTCTGTTTAATTATTATTTTATTATTTATTATGTATTTTACTACCTTCCTGGCACTTCGTTGTTTATACTATACACTCATACATAGTAACCTTTATATTTACCTTTCTGTCCAATTTTTATCATTCTTATTTTCAATTGTCTGTATTCACCATACTTTTGTTTATTTATATTTACTATGTTTAAATATATTTGTACCTTTTTTATTCTTAATTGTCTGTATTTTGCATATAACCCTGAAGAAGACCTACAAAGTAGGTCGAAACGTTGGCTACTTTATAAAGTTTTCTCCAATTCTAAAAGAAATTCATTGACCTCCACCCGAACCACTTTATATCGTTTATTATATTTTTGTAAGCCTTATAGATTCGTGCTTCAAATACCTGTTCATTAAATACTCCTGTATCTTTCTGGAAGGAAGAACTCTACTTTCATACACAATGTCCCTAATTCGTCCTCTAGACAGCACACACGATAGCTGAAATATTCATCTACTTTTTTGTCATAACATTTATACGGTTTATGGCTTATTTAGTTTTTAACTGTTTATTTGTAAGGCTTAGGTAGAATTTAGGTTTTTACTTTATGAATCCCATGAACATCATGAGTAGATATGAACTTTAGATAATGCAGCGTAAGTAAAACTGTCAAGGTAATATTTAATTCTACCAATAGCCCAATGTAAGAACATCATTTGAGAGTTTATTTACGACAAAGAAATAGATGAAACTACTTAAGGATCTGCAGATTATAGTATCTATCAGATTCATTATGACAGGAAAACTATTTGTTTAAATTAAATTTGAAACCAATGCCGAAATTACTTCTGGAAGATGCTTCTGTTATTATGGGAACATGTGGAACAATCGAATAAAACTAAATTTATATTGTAGAAAGCAGCGTAGTTATTAATAATTATTGCAAACTGCTGCATAGTTATTAGTAATTATTGCTGCCTGCAATAATTATTAATTGCACTTACTGCAGGCACTATCTCAGTCCCGTGAGATACTTTACCATATACACAGGTAGATGGCTAGTCATAAAGATAACTATTATATAACCTATAGGTCTGCTGGCCTTGGCCATGAAAACCAGATGAAAAACCTTTATCGCTTTTTATTTATTTCTCAACTAAGTGATGGCTATAATTTTCCTTTTAGAGCTTTTACGAAAGATGACGTACTACCTTCCTTGTTAGCAAATGGAAGCAGGAAAAGAACTGCATGCTCTTAAAATGGAGTTATTACATTAATTTTTTTTCAATGCCATTATATATATATAGGGTTGGCAACTAAGTCATTGCCGATTTCAAATAAGAAGGCAAATTCAGAATTTTTGTTTAAAAATATAACTTTATTCAATTAGATATTGCCCGTTCTTGTCGATGACCTTTTTCCATCGTTCTGGCAGCGTAAAAATTCCCCGTTCGTAATATGTCTGGTCTTTGCTATTAAAAAACTGAATTAGGTGTGATCTGACATCATCCGACAATTCACAATTTGACAATTTTTCCATTTAAAGAGTTTTGCATGGAACGAAACAAATGGTAATCCGAAGGCGCAAGGTCAGGGCTATATGGTGGGTGTGACAAAACATCCCAACCCAGTTCCAATAATTTTTGCCGAGTATAATAACCAATAACCAAAGATGTGTGGGGCCTTGCGTTAACATGATGGAAAACAACACCCTTCCGATTTGATAATACCGGCCGCTTTTCTTCAATTGCATCCTTCAGTTTGTCGAGTTGTTCAACATACACATTTGAATTTATCGTTTGGTTCTGCGGCATGAGTTCAAAATACAAAATTCCTTTGTGATCCCACCAGACTGACAGCATAATCTTTTTTTGGTGAATATCTGCTTTTGATGCTGTTTGGGCTGGTTGATCTTGCTTCACCCACGATCTCTTGCGAGTAACATTGTTATAAACTATCCACTTTTCGTCGCCAGTAACTAGGTTCTTCAGAAATGGATCATTTTCATTGCGTTTCAGTAGCGAATCGCAGATGCTAATCCGTTGCGTCAAATGAATTTCCTTTAGCTGGTGAGGGATCCATAAATCAAGTTTCTCGACATAACCAAGGGTTTTTAATTTTTTTTCAATGCATGTATGCGACACATTGAGCTTCTCTGCAATGTCTCGTGTTGTGCTGTGACGATCTGAATCGATAATGGCCTTGATATGGGTTTCATCCACTTCGACTGGGCGGCCAGATCGTTGTGCATTTTTCAGTGAAAAATCACCGGAACAAAATCTTTCAAACCAATTTCGACACTGCCTTTCTTTTAAGGCTTTATCTCCATATACGGCACATAACTTCTTTTGTGCTTGCTATGCTTTCTTGCCTTTTCGGAAGTAATACAATAAAATGTGTCGGAAATGCACGTCCTGTTCTTCCATTTTTAAATTGTTTTGATAAAAACAAAACTAAAGAACTAATCAAAAAATTTTTTTTACTAATTAAACGTAGAAGTCCATACAGTAAGAAAAAAATATAGGTTAGATGCTCTGGCCACGTTAACAAAACAAAAGAAAGTGTAGAGTGAATCTATCGACAAAAACGGCAATGACTTAGTTGCCAACCCTATATATATGTACATATACACTACATATTTATATAACATTTTCCAACATCTCCTGGCCTCCCAAAAAGATGCTCTCTAAGCAGGTCAGTCATATGCTTAAGTGAATCAGTATTGAATAATTGATTTTGTTGTTTATTTGTTTTTATTTATTTTCCGTAAAAAAAGATATACAGTATGTAAAGAAATTATTGCATGCTAGCTCATGAATTTATTAACTGCTGTTATTAACTTACAATTTCTCTACAATTGGTTAATATCCTGTAATGATTCATACTTTTTAGTTATTTAATTTTTATTTTTCTTACTTTTTTTGGCACTTTTTAAATACTTTATGATTTGTATTATTATGTAGCCTTCTGGCCAGATATATGTTATATTTCTTTTTCTGTTCATGTTTATTATTCTAAAGGGACTGGGTTCCAGATTAAAGTTTTTTTTCTATTCTATTTTATTGTCGTTTAAATCTAAGGAGTTGAAAAGAAAATAACTTATTGTTAAAGGATTTATTGAAGAAGAGAAGTTGTTGGAACTTATTTGGTTCAAAATAATTAAACATATTAGATTTGGAATAATAATTGTTTTCAATTTTTTTACTTATTTATTTATTTTTATTGTTGGTTATTATAAAGCAAGAACATTCGGGCGTTCCTCAAGTGTCCAGTCCGGGCGTTTCATCATGCCTCAAACAGGTTTATTATATATATATATATATATATATATATATATATATATATATATATTCTTCTTCACACGGCGCTATGGTCCATGGAGAACCTTAGCATCCTGGACAACTTTCCTCCAATTTGACCAATCTTCCGCAACTCATCTCCATCCTCTCATTCCCAAGAGCCTAAGGCCTGCTCCCACATCGCCAAGCCAATGCATACCAGGCCTGCCTTTCCTCTTTCTCCATTGAGACGTCTCTCCAAGTTCAGTTTTGGAAAAGCTGGAGTTATGGTGTCTTTTTTTTATCGATATTCTATGTATGTGGCCCAACGTTATTGTTGCGTTATTGGTACAAAAGGCTATGTTGGATTTTCCATTATTTTTGATAAGGAAATGATTTCCTTCTATGGTTGGGCTTTATATTTTCTCTCTCTCTCTTCTATGTATGTATTTACACATTTTTAGATGATCGTATTATATGATCCATTTGTAAATATATATTTCATTTCTATTATAAAGCCAGATTTCACTCTTTAATTAATTCAGAACTATTTAAAAGAATATGTTTCGTTCTTCTTGGAAGATTCATTGCAAGATTTCCTGAATTTCACAACCCTAAAGTCAGAACCTGTTTGAGGCATGATGAAACGCCTAGACTGGACACTTGAGGAAAGGACGAATGCTCTTGCTTTATAATAACCAACGATGAAAATAAATAAATAAGTAAAAACATTGAAAACAATTATTATTCCAAATTTGATATTTTCAATTATTTTGAACCAAATAAGTCCCAACAACTTCTTTTCTTCAATAATTTCTTTAGCAATAAGTTATTTTCTTCTCAACTCCTTAGATTTAAATGACAATATAATAGAATAGAAAAATTTAATCTGGAACCTAGTCCCTTTAGAATAATAAACGTGAACAGAAAAAGAAACATAATATATATCTGGCCAGAAGGCTACATAATAATACAAATCATAAAGTATTTAAAAAGTGCAAAACAAGTAAGTAAAATAATAATTAAATAACTAAAAAGTATGAATCATTACAGGATATTAACCAATTGTAGAGAAATGTAATAATTTATTAATGTAAATTAATAACAGTAGTTAATAAATGCATGAGCTAGCATGCAATAATTTCTTTACATAGTATATATCTTTTTTATGGAAAAGAAATAAAAACAAATAAGCAACAAAATCAATCATTCAATACTGATTCACTTAAGCATATGACTGACCTGCTTAGAGAGCATCTTTTTGGGAGGCCAGGAGATGTTGGAAAATCAAGGATTTAAATTAAGTCAGCGAAGAAGCATGACGGATGATAGGAGGGATTCAGTTCCACACTGTGGTGGAAAAAATACTATATCTGGTTAAAATTATTGATTTTGAGACATTTTTATTTTCTATTGAAACAATTGTTTAATATATAAAAATGGTGGATACAAGTAATAACAGTTCAAAAGTACAATAAAGCAGAATAACTATTTAGTACCATTGATTACAACGAAATATACTAAAAAATGCATAGTTATTTTCTCCAGGAACGGATGTTTTTATCTGTTAGGTGTTTAAATAAATTATTTTGCGAGTTAGACATAAAAAATTGACCATTTCTCGTCATTTTATAACTATTAGCAATCAGTGGTTAAAGAAGGCAATCGCTGCCGACCGCTAAAGTGAGCAGTAGCAAGAATTATCTGAACACCGCAAATGAAGTCTTAGAAATAATTTATTTCTTCTAAACTAGTTTTTAAAAATCTATTTGTTTAAGTATTACGCTATTATCACGATTCCCTTTATAAATTATTGTAAAAACTCTTTTCACTTATTTATGCATACTGATAAGATTCATTCGGTCTTAATAGGTGTTTTTTTGAGTTAATAGCTTGTGAAAAGAGGAAACTGTTAAAATACATTGAATGTTTTTATGTGTAAGTAGAATTTATTATTTAATAATAAGTTCTATAATGCTCTATTTGTACTTTTTTTTTTTTGTCACAACTGAGCTATTATGGACTACATCTTGAATAATGACAGTTGACTATATATTATATATAGGAGGAAGAAAATGTTCTGGTTTCAGGTCAAAATAGATTGCTCTTAAGTCCCTACTCCATCTAGAACTGTTTATTGGTGAGCCAACGTTTCGACCCACATTGCAGGTCTTATTCAGGGCTAAACATGCAAAATGCAGACAATTAAAATTACATATGATAAAAATTATAATTATAATACAATTAATAAAATTAAAATACAATTATATAACATTAAAATTAAAATTATTAATTTTTACCATATGTAATTTTAATCGTCTTTAATTTGTATATTTAGCCCAGAAGAAGTTGGAGGTCTGTTATGGAAAAGGCATGCAGATTATTTTTAGATATCTGTTATTTATGCTATTAAATAAAATACTCTTAACAAAACAGGTGTATCTTTATGAATAAGAAGTAATCATATAGCCTCAAAACAAAACAATTGCAATTAAATTTATGGATAAAAATCAGCAATGCTTTTTGAAATCTTAGTAATCAAACATTCTTTCTCGTATTTTTATTTTTAAAGAGAAAAGATAGGCCCTCGGCCGGGATTCGAACCCGGAACCTTTGTCTTTCCGTGACAACGCTCTACCAATTGAGCCACCAAGGCCGCCTTCCGGCAGAGCACAAATAAAAATATTTAAAACTCAAAAAATTGACCAATAATTATAAAAAATTCTTTCTCGTACTTTCTCCTCCATATAATTCGCATAAATATGAACCCAACATATTTCTACTCGCTCCACATTCTTTTTTTTTCTTCGTTCAACTGAAGCCCACAGTGATTCCATCCTCAGGCAATGAGCACCTGTGTTTAAGTCAACGAAAATATTTGAATGGTTAGCAACGTACAGTACGAGTTGAAAGTTCTTGGCAGTTCTCGTACCACAAGGAAGTTCTTCTTTCATTTAATCTTTATTTCATCGGATGTCCTTTTTCACATAATTTGGTGGTAGGTATAAATAGCCTCTTTCTCTATAACTTGAAGGCATCTTCTTCACTTCTTATGTGTACAGTTAATTGAAAAATGTTTATTATAATTTGTTGTAGAACATGAATGAAACCATATATTGATTAGCATTTATAGTTAGGTTGCATAATTATGTTGATTAATTATATGTTAAATTTCTCAACCATATGGAGTTATTTCATAGAAGTGATCATAATTACGGAATAAGTAATCGGCATGCGTTTTCGGAAACAGACCCGAAGTTGGCTCTCCATCAAAGAGCTCTTCTCACTACTTAGGAGCAATTTTGACCTATAATCCTAACATTTTTACCTCACATTATGGACTACGTCTGTTTAAACTGTTCTTTTCTTCTCAACCACATCTCTTTCATTCGTTCCCTATGTATGCACTGTCCAATTTGCGCCTAATTATCTTGAAAGCTGAAACATTCTGAAATTCCTCCTTAAGTGAAGAACAAGAAGAGTTGGATGTTCCCCTCCAAATGTCCCTTCCACCCAAAGCGTTCCATCCTTCTGAAATATCCAACATTATTCACAGATTACCTTCCCGCAAAGCTCCTGGGCACGACCTCATCACAATTCATATCTTAAAACACCTTCCTAGAAAAGCCATTCTATTCCTTACCTATATATATAATGCTGTACTCCGCTCCACATATTTTCCTGACCTCTGGAAATTATCCATTGTAAAAATGATACCCAAACCTAAAAAAAAAAAACGGAATACCCATCCTCTTACCGTCCTATCTCTCTTTTACCTTGAATGGGTAAAATCCTAGAAAAGCTCATCCTTAAACGATTGTACCCCATCCTTGATGCAAATCACATAATACCAGATCACCAGTTTGGATTCCGAGCATCCCACTCCACCATTCAGCAATGCCATCGTGTGGTGGATGTAGTCTCCTCTGCTTTAGAACGTGGATCATATTGTTCGGGAGTCTTTCTTGACGTGGAACAGGCTTTTGACCGAGTCTGGCATCCGGGCATGCTCTACAAACTCCGCAAATTCCTACCCTCTACATACTTTCTCATCCTACAATCCTATCTCACAAATAGAACTTTCAAAGTAAACCCTAATAATTCCTATTCATCCCTCTTTTCCCAATCTGCTGGTGTTCCTCAAGGTAGTATCCTTGGCCCAATCTTTTATACAGTTTATACAGCTGACATCCCAACTCATCCTAATACTATCCTTACCACGTATGCTGATGATACATGTGTATTATCAGTCAACACCAATCCAGTTATTGCATCCCAAAGCCTCCAATCCCATATCACTGATCTTGAAGAATGGTGTCAAAACTGGAGAATTAAAATAAATTCTCAAAAATCGCATCAAATCACTTTTACCTTACGTCGTAAACCAATGACTTCCTGCCCTACAGTATCCTTTAATAATATCCCTCTGGTGCCTGTAGAACAGATCCGATACTTAGGGTTGCACCTTGACAAACGATTAACCTGGAATCCTCATACAAGACTGAAAAGACAAGAAACCGCATGACGTTTCAGGCTACTTCAACACTTACTAGACAAACGTTCTAAGCTCCCAATTAACTACAAAAGACTCATCTACATGACCATCTTACGACCTATTTGGACTTACGGAGTAGAGCTTTGGGGCTCCACTAAGCCATCGAATTCCTCTCGTATCCAATCCTTACAGTCCAAGATCCTTCGTAAAATCCTCAATGCTCCTTATTTTGTTAAGAATAAACTCATCCATAACGACCTTAATGTCCCTTTTGTTGCTGATTTGGCCCGAACCCGGTATCTATCCTTTCATAACAAACTTCATTACCACTCAAACCCTCTAGTTTCAAACCTAGCTTCCTCTTCAATTCCAGATAATCCTCCGAGGCGTCTGAAAAGAAGATGGCCACGAGACCTCCTTACTTGAACTTTGATTTGAGTACTACCAGTGGGTAGTTTCTCTACATTTCATTATCATGTCATTATATATCACTTAGCCTATTTACTTGTTGTATTATTGTAATACAGTTGTATATATCAATAAATAAATTTAAACGTCCCTCAATTCCACACGGACCTCGATATCTTTTATGTCCTTTTCAGTCTTTTTAATCCATGTGCTGGTCATTTTAAGTTATTTAATCGGCTTTAAGCAATTAGCGGACCTCGGTTAAATACATGCTATCATACAAGCACACATGCTTACTATCGATGTAAGCATTGACTATTATCTGTGCTTAAGGCTCCATCTCTATCAGTTCCTAAAAACAAAGAAATGATTTATTGAGAAAAGTAAGGGGGTTACAGTAGTACAAAAAGAGACTATTGTTGCAATGGATGTCATTGTAAAAAATCAATTTAGTTCTATTTAACAATCTTTTCTTCATGTGGATCAATGGAAATATTTAGGTAGGCATGTAATTATAATATTTTTATTAAATAAAATGTTATTGTAAAAAAAATGAGTATTAGGGAACGGGACAGATCAGTTCGTAGGGCGCTGAGTTGCTGTGCTGAACTTCCCGGGAGCAAATCCCTCAAATAAAGTATTTATAACAGCCCTGGATGGATCCTGTGCGACTTGTAGACCCCACCGGGGCTCACTCAGCTTCTGTAAATTGGGTACCCTTTGATTGACCAGGTCACTTGGTGGTAGGGCGTAAAATCGTACAAATCAGCTCCCTATCGAACTGTTGTCCTGGAAACAGTACTGCCATGTACAGAAACAAAGGATGTTCATGTTGTGGAACAGGTTTTTTCTATAGGTATTACCATATAAGTATTACCAGTTTATTTACTGGTATAAGTATTTAATAAATTTATTAAAATAATATTTTAAATAATTTAATATAATTTATCACTCATGCACACACACACACACACACACACACACACATAATATTTTAATCATATATTACACTATAAAATAGTTCAATATTAGTTCGTGGATTTAAAAAAAAATTTCATTTAATAGCAATATATCTTATCCCAGTTTAGCCTATAAAATAATAATAATTTTAAAGGTCAGTTTTGACTTTTATAGATCTAGACTGGAGCAAATAAAAGTAGATGGCATAGCAATAGCACCTCATCCCTGATGTTACCGCCCGAAAATTTGATATTGCCCCACTAAAAGGCATCAGAAGAACATAAAAACACTTAAAGCAAGTACATTCAAGGAATTTTTTATGTTATAGGTTAAATTTTTAGTCTAAACTTGTGTTTGGTTCTTTGAGCAAAAGTCAAGAAACTGTGAAGGTCGTTAATAGTAATTACGAAGGCACGATTTTGGATATCGTGCCACATTGTATGTTTCCAACAGATGAACCCACCTCCAGATCATCCATAAGCAGGAATTCCCTCACCACATGGGTTACTTGGCATAATGACTGGAAATGTTCATGATTAATCTGTTGTTGAGGAAATTGCTTACTCTTAAGCCGTAAACATTTGTAGTTTTCCACCTGAGGTGACGTGCATTCCAAATTAGCACTAATTCATAGGAAACTCACTCATTGGCAATGGTTTTGAAGGTTAGGGTTAACGCTTCTAGGAGTATTGCAGAAAGTTGTTAAAAAGTATAATTGCATAATATCGATTGTTTGTTTTGTTTTAATTTGTTTTAATCCAAGGGGGACAAGTTATGACTTCTCCGTACCCTTATTTAAGTTTAAATCGATGACTTGAAAAGTGATCCTGAGTCAAATTAAAACCTGCCTGTATTACAATATTAGTTCATCATGATCATATTCGATCCTTTTGCAGTATGAGGAGGAATTCTGTACAACTCTTCTTCGACATTTCTTCCCACGTTTCCTAGGTCTTCTTCTCCCTTCTATTTCTTCAACTTTGGATTGGTCTCTGTAGCAATTCTGTAAGGTTCCATCTGCAGTAGGTGTCCAAGCCAGTTCAATCGATTTTCCTCTGTTACCTTATTAAATACTTATCACTAACTTGGCCTACTTCAAGGCTGGAGAGAGCTGAAAATCAGTTATTGTTATAAAATTATTAAATATTAAATTTAAAAAAATGATAATTTTCTCAGAAGTCATAATTTTGATTGAAATTCCGTTAAGTATAAAAACAAAATAACACTTTTGATCATAAATCGACCAAAAAGGGAGGTGGATAACTAAAGATTCCACCTATCACAAATTCCAACAAATAAGAAGAAATTTTAATTTTCAATGCCCAACTTTTCTTCAATAATGCGAGTGATGAACAAAACGGCAAACAGACGTCTGAGTCACCTGCGGTGTAGTGGTTATTATAACGAGCTTCTATGCCCAAGGTGGCCTTATGAATTTTTAAATGCAGTTAAAAATTCTTGGTTATGCCGTCTTTCAGAAGGGACGTAAAATGGAGATTCCGAGCTTGTGCGGTGTCCTGTATTCGTTTAACATCCCTATCCTAATTACACCTGGATAGGTAAAATTTAGGGTTCCCATAGTAGCACCGCCCAGTTAGCTAAAGTAGCATAAATGTAACTTTAAATGGATAAAGAAATCTGAAGATCGAAAATTGTAGGAATCTGAAGATCGAAAATTTTCTTTATTTCAATAATTCTGTGTTCAAAAAGTTCGATATTTTGAAATATTAAACTGATCGATCTGTTCATTATTTAAGTTTTTAAATTTAGAGGCAAACAAACACTCACTGACTAATATCATGCACTATTAAGTGATTGAGCTGCGTATGCCCAAAGCATGTTTTTGAAAAGCGGAGCCAATTTTTTGTCTTTGATGATATACGGTAAGAATGTTTTCCGACCCGTGCCGATTTCTCCTTATGTTTTTGAAAGCATATCTTAGTTTCCACGTTGACAAACAATGGTTTTCCATTAAGATGTTTCGACATCTATCTAGCGAAACTAAGATAAATACGGCGATTCTAGAACATTCCAGATTTTTTCACGACCTTCGTGGTGCCATTCCATCACGGCGTTGCTACATTTTGTTATATTTTGTAATTACTTATTTTTTTGCACTATGTAGAAAAAGGAACGATGACTCAAAGCGTTTAATCATCCTTTTAAGAATTACGAATTTTCTGAATGAAATATATTGGCATAGTGCAATTATTGAACTTTGTTAGATTTCTACTAACAGCTGATTCGATTTTTTTTTTTTAATTTAGAAGTAAATTTAATGAACACGTAAAATTTAATTTATTCTCTGAAAAAAATGAATTAATTTTAATTTAGATATAGGTTGAGTAAAAATTAATTTCGGGTTTTCGCGATAGACGGCTCTTGGGAGTTGCATATCTCCAGTAAAATTTGCGTGAGGGGAATTTGAGAGTCAAGAGATTATTCTACATAATAGAGTAGCGTCATTAGTGCACTCAGTCAAAAGTTAATGTGTTGTTAAAAGTAGACATTCCTGATCGTTTTCGACATATTTTGGTTGTTAGTTCCAAAAAGCCAAATATGCGACGCAGGCCCGTAAAAAATTGTGTAGTGTTTATGGGGAAGAGTGCTTAGTGAAAGCAAATGTAAAAATTGGTTTGCTCGATTTTAATCCGGAAATTTAGAAGTTGAAGAAAAACCTCGCCTGGCCGGGCAATCACTCATGAAAAACAGATGTTTGGGGTTTTTTTTGTATTTATTATTGCTTTATTTTATAGTTTTAATTACCAATTTTATTTTTTTTCATATTTTATCTTCATCTATACATGCCTTCTCATTTAAAATTAAAGCAATACTGTAATTATTTTCTGCACAGTTTAGTCTGGTTCTGATCTAGAAAAATAAGGCTGAAATGCATGAATCACCTATGTATAAAAATAAAGAATATAATAACATAAAAAATCACTCATTATTTCTTAAATAAATTTTAATTTGCTATACTAACACTGAATGAGTTGGCCTCCACACCTATTTTACTTTAAAAACATCGCTATTCAATGTATAGAACTAAACTATTAACTCCGACAATAAGCAATTTTCCATACTCTCAAACTAATAACTTTGGCTAAAAGCTGTTTACTTAAACAATTGAATTCATGATGTGGAATTTCATCTACACGCTGTTTGCACAACTTTAGTTTTCGTTTCTTTTTTTTTTACGATTCTTTTCATTTTTAGTTTTTAGGAAAGAAGTCTCAGTCAGACTCCTTCTCTAAGTCCTCTCACTGTCATTCTCTCCTCCACATCCTGCAGCCATCTCTTCTTGGATCGCTCTCTTTTCCTCCTTTCTAATATGTCAAATATTGTTTTAGGCCATCGTTCCTACAGCACTCTCTTTAATTGGTAATACCATTGTAGTAGTTTTGCCTCTATTCTACATAGGATTGATTTTACCTGGTCTACTAATTGTTGATCTTATTGCTTTAGACATTTCGATTCTGAAGATAGAACGTCGCAAATAGTGTATCTCATGGCCAACAACTTTCTTTCCTCCATTTTCATTGATATTCATGTGATATCTTTGTGGCTTCCATCATCAGTGAGCCTTCCGCCAAGGTAGCTAAATTCATGAGTACAGTTGTAGTTACCATAATAGTAGGAGTTATCATAATAAACAATTTATTTCAATCAGCAATTTAAGTTATCTAAAATGATTCACGCTTCTGTACTCTATCCCACTTTTTTATTTCTCTTGCACTCTTTTCTCCCTTTTTTAGCCATTAGTTATTCCCAGAGAACTATTAGGTAGAATCTTTTACTCAGTTGTAAATCCTTCGTGAGGACTATGGGGAGGTAAACAGAAAAAATGCTCCTAAAGTAGGGATAAATGTTTATTGGAGAGTCAACGTTTTAGTTTTAAGTGATAACCTATGAAGTCACATCGCCCCCCACACCTCACGCCAGCCCTGAAGAAGACCTGCAATGTAGGTCGAAACATTGGCTCTCCAATAAACAGTTCTCCCTACTTAAGAGCAGTATTTTTGACCTCCACCCGGACTATTTTCTCCAACATGTACATGTGTGTTTGTATATGTATCGTGTATTCTTCAATGGTTAGGGGGACATATGTGAATATTTAAAGAAGTCGCTCTAGTTGCTTTGTCTTTTAGCTAAATGACGATTCTTCCTAACGCAGCGCGACTGGAAGCCTTATCACTTTGTCCTACGTGCACGCTATCGTCATGCACACACCATGCCAGAACGGTTGTGAAAAATGACATTGACCTAGGAATGCTTCGGTCTTGGCACAGATACAAATACCTGGTTGAGGAACTCGTTGAGTAATATGTATTAGCTTGCCAGTCTGCCACTTGGAGGTCGCTTTCCCTTTTAACATTTTTCTGTTAATTACCTGATAGAATCCTGCGTAGAAAATTTCATTTTTTATAATAATTATTTCTAGCAAAATAAAATAAAATTTAATATATAATATATACAAAATAGAATTATAAACTAATACTTGTTTATTCCAACTTCATAATTGACTAAAAATCTTTTTTTTTTTTTTTTTTTTTTTTTTTTTTTATTCAGACATTACAATCTGCCACTTGTGGGCAACAAGCAATGGTGCTATGAAGCTACAATCATTCCATAAAAAATCAATGATATAAACGAATAAATGCATAAATAAATACATACAAGCGAAAAAGTATATACAAAAATAAAGTAAAAAAAAAATATATATATATAATAAAAAAAAATATAATAATAATAATAAATAAAACATAAAAGAAATATACTGTACACATTCATACTCTGTTTACTATTTGCCTGGGGTCCCCAAACTGAGCTTCTTCCTCATGAATGAGGGCAAAGCAGGAGTCCGGGAGGCCTCAGCTCCCTTTCCCAGCCGCGTCACTGGCATTAAACATCAATGGAAGCTGGAGAATTATAAACTAGAATTATAACTTTATTCAATGTAGGATTTTCCACGAGGAAGAAAATGGTCCGAGTGTAGGTAAACAAAATTCTCTTAAATAGGGAGAACCGTTTATTGGAAAGCCAACGTTTCGAACCGCATTGCAGGTCTTCTTCAGGGATTATATTCAACACTTGATCCCATTGTAATAGTTGGGTTTTATTTAAATTCTTTTTTCGTAATTATACTATGTTTCATCAATAAATTTATTTTATATTGTAGATTTATTCTGTACGGTAAATTTAGGATATATTTAACTCCACAACTTGAAGTATCTGGACATGACATTTTCAGGAGAAACTTAATGTTGAAATGAGAAAAAAACTGGTGAAGTCAAACACAGCTCATTATTTTCATTAGTTTTATATATATATATATATATATATATATATATATATATATATATATATATATATATATATATATATTTCTAGTATAATTTGCTACAATTCACAAAAGTAATATGCTGTACCAAACAAACCAGTCTCAAACTGTAAAAAAAATTCGACAAATTTAAATGTATCTTTACAAATTCCCATATCCAATGAATATATATATATATATATATATATATATATATATATATATATATATATATATATATATATATATTTATATATATATAATTTTATATATATTTATATATATATAATATAAATTTACATATATTTTACATAATATATATATAAAATATAATATATATATATATATATATATATATATATATATATATATATATGTATATATATATAATATAAATATAAATATATAAATAAATAAATATAATATAATATAATATATGAATATATTTTTTTTTAAACACCCACATAAAGACCTAATTGCACTGCATTTGACAGAATTTCATGAAGAAATATATAGTGCAATTATTTATTGTGGTTTTAAAGCCTTGAGATATTGATTATATAAAAACCTAATTTATTTTGTTCAAAATATTTTTCGTACATAAGGCAACTTTGTATTTTTTTTTATCTTTAAATTAAAAAATAGCTATTTATTTTTAATTGTTAATATTGTATTTTTCCAAAATTCAATATCAACATTAAATTCAATATTAAAATACAAAATTTTGAATTACAAAAAAATACAACCACTTCAAGCCATCTTCATGAATATCAAAATAAATATGTAGAACAAATATTCTATTAAAAACTTGTTAATGTTATTTTATATTTTGTTCCGAGTCCAAACCTGACAAATTCCTGGCAGTCAACGAATATTAAATAAAATTATGGACTCATTTCTGCCTAAACAATAGTAAAAATCACAATCTCAAGCGAAAGCTTCTTTATACAACCATTAAGGAAATGGGTTTAGTAAATGGAAGAGACTGTACTGTTTCCAGGACAGCGATTGTGTAGGGAGGTGATTTGCTCGAGATCACGTTCAACCGCCAGGTTTTCTTCCAATTAAGGGTACCCACTTACATTTTTTTTGCAAAATATATTGGAGGCATTTTGAACATTTAAATAATTTCTTAAATATAATTAAATTGAAGTAACTGATCTTACAATAAGGCACGTATTTTAAATGCACGCTTTTCTGTTTCTATGTTGACTGAATGTTGTAAATAAATAAATAGAAAGATAAGAAGCTCTTTTCAAAATAAATTTACATAGTCTTTCTAAACATGAACAATAAATTCCGGACAAGCTTTTGTTCCAATGTTATTAAACTCCCGGGCAGAGTTTTTTTGAATGAAATATACGGAGCATACAATACTTTAACTCTCATACAGTTTTTGTCAATAATTTCAAAAAGTAAATACATTACTCATTGAAAATATAAAAAATGAATTTATGTTTAAACATGAATAATTAATTACAGACCGGAAGCAAAAATCATTCCTCATTTGTAAACAGGTATGAGCCATTTGAATGCTCTGTTCCGGCCTTAAAAATTCAATAAATAAATAAATTGTACATATAAAGTTATAGTAAGAGACTATGATTCAGTAAGATGATCTGGGACAGCCCGTTTTCTACATAAATGTGTTAATTGTAAATTATGTAATTTCAATTTGTTGTTTGTTTATTCATTTAATGTTACTTTACGGTGCTACGTCTAATCAGACGAGGCTACATTGAGTGCCTAACTTGTTGCTATCCAGGTATAATTAAGGTAGGGACCTTTAACGAGTACCTGACACCGCACAGACTTCAGATCGCCATTTTACGTTCCCTCCGTGTTACATAACTAAACATTTTTTTTATTCTCTACAAAAACCATCCTACGGGTTGCGAACCCAAAATGCTGATCATTGTAGATTGTTATGCTACCCATTACACTACAGGCCTACTCTGAACTTCCAATTTGGGTGCGTGATAAATAAGTAGTGATCATAAATCAGCCACATAATTTTGCTAATTATGAAACCAACAATCCGGATTTTTCAATTTCTGTTGATGAGGTGTATCTGTATTTTTCTGCTCGTAGACCTTAATTTATTTATTTTTTTTATTTCTGCAGTTAGTAAAGCCTTCGGAATTCGTTCTTCAAAATACCTCTTGATTTACATTTCCCCTTGACAGTTTTATATTTTTTAAGTTACAACCAAATATGGATTTAGTTAATGCGTTATGCGTTATGGAAATTGTCAATTATATTTTGGCTAAACATGATGAAGTTCGGATGGCTAATGTGGGGACTAGTAGAGTGTTATTTCAACTCTATCGTGCTTAGGCAGGGCAACTTCGCACTGAAGTAGAACTTTATGCACTGAATACACTTGTTCAATTATATTTCATATTTCACTTTGATTGATTTCACTTAAGCTTTGAAATATGAACCTTAGACAGCTTTAATATTTTAACCTTACATACTGCTGATGTAACGTAGGATTGTTATATCACCGCGATGTAATCCTAAAGAAACGAACTATTTTGCACCACAGCTACTTCTTTTTAAATAATGGGTCTTACAGAAATCAAACAATCATCATAGTAGGAAACTACACCTTCGAGAACGTGAACTAACTTGTAAACTTTGTACAAAGATTAATTCCAACAAAAATGCAATCAGAAACCTACAGAAGAATAATGCAGGCAAATATATGCTTGTTCGGATTGCAAAAGAATTTTGCAATGGATACAATTTGCAATTGAATGGACTTAATTGCGAAAGCGGTGATTAAGGGAACAGGCGGCCTTCACGTCTCCCAATGCCCCGAAAATACGGAATAAGGAAGACATTCATTGAAAAGTTTATTTCGGCCGGAGTGAAACCTAATGCACCCTGCCGGTTCCGCATACCGTACTTTGCGGATCTCTGGGATTGGTTACAGGTGGTTTTAATTCAAGAATTGGTGACTTGTTTGATTATTAATTATACCTAATGTCTGCGTGGTAATCGTTTATTTGTATGATTATTCCTAGAACTAATCAAGAATAATGTGGAACGGTTATAATGGTTAACAGTACAGATATCATAGCGTAAATTTATAACTGTAAAGCATATTGCTGCTATTTGAATTTTTAAAAGATCAGATCTTTTATTGAGCCACCAGTTATTTTTCAGTAATTGTAGCATTCATAACGAAGTATCATGTAATAAAATACATATATAGGTATATATTATATAAAAAATCCTGTTCTATTAAAATCCATGAAGAGTCGTTAACGATTTGATTCATTACATCGTTGGGACCATAGTGTTAACAGACCAACGGTTTTGTAAGGAGGTGATTTGGCGCAGATCACGCTCAACCTCTAGTTGTCCCCAAATTAAGGACACCCAAGTTATAGTTGCTGGATGAGCCCCAAGAGGATTTCTGTTTCCCAAATAATCGATACATGGATGTCAACAGAATAAATTGTTTATCCGCCAAAGTTCTTGAACTCGGGAACTGGAAGGAAGTTGGGGGGTTCCAAATCTTTTACGTCTTACGTATGAATAAAAATAAACTTAAAAAGTTAAAAATCAAGAAACGTATAAGAAAACATCATTTTTGGATTAGCAGTCTACTATTACAGATTTTATGTTTAAAATTATAACATGCAGTGGTAATCGGCAGTATTAAAAAAATATATATATATTCCTGTCTTATATACAATAGGGACACGAGTTACTTTTTAAGTACATACAGTGGTCCCCATGGGATATCGAGGCAGAAAACATGAATGTATATTTTTATAAAAATACCTAGGGGTATTACTCTTGAGAGAAAATTCCACCACGTCTTAAATATTCCTTTAAGAGGTATTGATCATGACAGAATGGCGTGGTGAAACGTTGACATTATATTTATCATCAGATCAAATGTCATTTCCTGTACATCAGAACAAAATATTTCCCGATACAGTATAACGTTCGATGTTTAAAACACTCTGGAATATATTTCTTGATGTAGCTTGAAAAATAAATTACGATAGAAATATGTTACGTTATTAAATTTGATATTATTTATTATAGATCGATATTAATTCCTATGTCTATATTTTCCTAATATAATAGTTTCATGTTTAATGTTCAACATGCTAATTTTATTTTTTTGGTTACAAGAAATTATTTTAATTGTTTTTTTAGTGCTATGGACATATTTGTTTTTATCAGCTTGCTTACGTAAGTAGCCATCTTTTTCTTCTTCGGCCTCTGAGCTCTGTCGTGGAAAAAAGCATAGCTTTATATCTTTTGTACATCCATTTCAACTTTTTTTTTCAGTTTTGTTCGTTTTTGGTATTTATGGTAGAAGAAAAAAAATTTAAAAAGGAAAAATGACCATTTCACTTTAGAACGAGCGTCACAACACGAGAAACGACTACAATCCGTTTATTCTAGTTTCTTTCGTTATTTCGCCAGCCAGCGTCAGAATCGACACTTAAGGACTCTTTAACACTTTCTTTACGTCAGGCCTTTTCCGTTTTCGTTTATTCGAGTTTCTCTTCTTATTGATGAGTGTGGTCAGACCAAGTTTTTCAAGGATATAATAATAAATTATGTCTGGGATAGCTTGTGAGGGACATCTATATTACTATTATCTACATTCAAATGTTATTATTTTATTTTTTATCTTAATATCCCCTCCCCCTAATACCCGACTATTAAAATAAATTCGATCCTACCTACGAACTCTAGTCAATTATTTTTAAAATTAAATAATTATAAAATATATATGATCTGTTATTTTTAAAAATGGTCTATTAAAAAGTACCATTTTTTCGTATTCACGATATCTAAATGTTTACATTTGAATTACTTCAAAAATTTGGCCAAACGGGCAAATCCTTTTATCACTTAGCACTTAGGAAAACGTGATATTTTAAACCCTATATACCTTTTAAATTTTATTATGTAATAATAATCATTAAAAATAATAAATATTTTTTATTTTTAGATTCTAATGAACTTATGCCAACTTCAAAAATAACAGCTCATATATTTTTATGTCTTCTAAAATATAATTTGTAAAGAATTTCATCTGTGTCTGCTCTAAAAAAGTCGTTTTTAGGCCATATAGGCTGTTTAAGCTATATACATAGTTAATTTCATATTAATTAAATTAACAAAATATAATTAGCATAACAATAATTATTAGGTATATATATATATATATTCAAAGATGCTATTATCAGTATAAAAAATATACTTTATGAAGCAGTTGATCTGTATGCCTAAAAACGTTGATTCATGGCCATATTAGTCGTATAAGTTATAAATATAATTAATTTAATCTTCAATAATGGAAACATTTTAAATTAATAAATCTAAACTTAAATAATCTTAAAAAAAAACTGTTGGATGGAGTTTTCATTCTGAACGAGGCGTTCAGTCACACATTTAGGACTTCATTGAAGTAAGTTTTTATCTCTGGCTAAAACGTCCAAAATCTGAAATTTTCATAGATTTACATTCAATTGTGTGCTATAATTTCCTATTGATTTAGTTTTAGATATCTTTCTACAAACTTTGTGTGAAGGACCTTATTTATTGATATGTTTTTAATGAATTCCAAGCTAATTTACATATATATTGCTAAAAGGCCAGCAAGTTCGATGTTGGCACAGGGACCAGCTTTCACCTGACGAGGCCACTATGATCCAGTCGTAGCTTGGGCTTGATCAAGTCAACACTCTTCTGTTTGTTCCTTGTGCCGTGTTTGTTGTTTTTGTTTGCCGCCGGCTTCTAGTATTGTCTCGTCTGGGATTGTAAATAGTCTGCCGCAGTATGCAAGAAGACGTTAAACGTTTTAGCTTAGCGTTTTTAAAAAAATTTTTATATGTATGTAAGAATCTAGGATAAGAAAAAATACGTATATGTAGATGTTCTTGAGGCTTCGTTAATAAATGTAAAACTCTATTTTGGCGACATTTCGAGAATTTATTACTCTTGTCTAATTTAATTATTCATGTCCTAAAAAAAATTAAACCTAATAAAAAAAAGTTAATCATGTTTTCACTGTCAGGTTATGAATATGAGGACAATGAAATTTCTAATCGTAGTCAAAATATAGTTTTATATTTATTGACTGAAGAACCTGCAAAACTTATATTATTAGAAAGGGAGAAAATGCAATAAATGTATGGATGAATTTATGTATATAATTGCTTACTAATAATAATATAATAGTAATGTTTATTTACTTATTATTATTATTATTTGTTTAATTATATCTTATTAAATTGTTTTCTGACATTTTCTGTACGCTTTATGATTTGTATCATGTAGCCTTCTGACCAGATATATTGTTTATTTGTTCATTTAACGTCACTTTATGCTGCTAAGGCTAATCGGACGATGCTACATTGGGATACTAAATTGTGCCTATCCAGGTTTAATTAGGATATGGATTTTTAACGAGTACCTGACATCGCACAGGCTCGGGGCCCCTGTTTAACGTCCCTTACGAAGGACGGCCAGATATATATTATGTTTCTTTTACTGTTCAGGTTTGTTATTCTAAAGGGGCTTAGTCCGAGAATGAAGTTACTTTTCTATTCTATTCTCTCTCTCTCTCCCACCCCTCTCTCTCACTCTTTCTCTTTCTCTCTCTCTCTCTCTCTCTCTCTATTTATATATATATATATATATATATATATATATATATATATATATATATATATGTGTGTGTGTGTGTGGATTTTTTTTTTTTTTACGTGGGCAGGTGGAAATCTTCAAAAGACGCGGATAGGCCCGTACCTATCCGTTTGTGGGATTTTTACCTACTAAAACCACCTCCCTACACTACACCTGTTTTCCACACTCCACGGGACCGCCGTTAAGCATTACTTCGTGGAGGGGAATGGCTATGTGCCGCCTCATGGCCAAGTGTGTGTGTGTGTCTGTGTCTATATGTGTGTGTATGAGAGCAATAGGAGTTTTTTAATATACTTAATTCAATTTCGCCAGGACTGTTCTTTTATTATTTAATTTATTTCTATGGTATTGTGGTTTTTGTAGATATTAAAGTTTATTGTGATCTCAAAATAAAATAATGGAACTTTTAAATTTATTTAGATTTCATATAATAATTTTCAAAAACATTCTCTATGGAACATCTAAGTTGTTATTGTACTCCAACACTAAGACACAAGTATTGTTGGTTTTTCTTTGTAGATTAGCTTACTGCTTAGATTATCAATCATTTATTAAGTGTTCTCTAAACACCTATATTTTAATAATATTTAGGTATTATTTTTTTTATTTGTTTACGAAGCTATCATTTTTATGCCAATTTTGGATGTTCTTGAATTCTGTTATCACAATTAAATATTTATTTTTTAATTATTAAGTTAAATGGCTTTTTGCTTATTAATTGTTGCATAAAGAAGATAGAAAATAGTAAAAAATACACTTAAAAGTTTATTTTTTTAATTTTAATTTTACGATTCGACATGTTCCCTATGGGGCCGAAGCACCGGAACGCGATATGGCCATCTAATTACGTAAATACTTTAATTAAATTTTATGTCGGTGATTAATACGCGAAAGATGGACATCCTGCCTGGGCAAATACATACCTTTGGCGTTATCTTGCAAGTCTTGATATTGAATAAACATGAGGCCATGAAGGACTTACATATCATGAATATTCATTAAATATCTTAGGGCGCTATAAATCTGCCATATTGTTCTGAGTTTTGTTTTCCAGTGGTCAGTGGCATGACTTATTGACTGCCTAGCACGGAGTAGGCACGTGTTTCTTAGAAGAAGTTTGCTTTTTTTTAACCAACATTTTGTTATTAATTGAATGGAGAGATCATAGCAATACTGTCTTAGTCATGTATCTAATTTTAACATATTTAGAGACCGGAGCAGATTAGAGCTGTGCTTTTCATGGGTCGAAATCCAAAGGTAGCAGATAAAGTATTCAATCAGTAAACAGCCACGTGTGGACACTATGAGATTTAAAGACACTCTTGGGGCTAACTAGCCTCTTTAAAGTGGGTACCCTCAATTCCGGGATTTATCCGGTGGTTGAGCGTGATTTTGTTCAAATCGCCTCCCTTTACAACCGTTGTCCGAGAAACAGCCGGCCTGTACCATTAACTAAACTCTAGATCCTTCATAGGTATAGTACATTCATAGGTATAGCTTTTTTTTTTATTTAATGAATATTTTAATATTAATTATTATATAGGTATATTTTTTAATATAATTTATTTTCCTTGTCATTACTTTCATAGTCGACTAAAGGTTGAGAAAGTATTTTGATAGGTCGAAATTTCCATTTCTGACAACTTTTATTCGAATTATTTTTTAGGTTATCTAAATTTAAAAAACATGTTATCATCTCCCTTCCTTACGTGAACTATTTTAAAAAAAATAAATACTCCTCAAATACTGCACCATATTCGACGAAATTAGATCTAGACATTAATATTAAAATAACTAATCCATCGATCTATACGTTAGATTAAAATTCAGAGGAACACATTTTAAGTTTATACTAATATAATATAATATATATATATATATATATATATATATATATATATATATATATATATATATATATATAATATATGTTATATATATAATATATATATATATATATAATTATTATTTATATATGATTAATATATATATATATATATATATATATAATATATGTTATTTAATAATATATATATATATATATATATATATATATATATATATATATATATAAAATTAAATAATATATCTGTTTCAACAACTATTGCAATAAATAAAGATTGTATTCTTATTGTTTTTTTATTTAGTTTTAATTTTCAGTATTTACATAATTTCATTTTTTTAAGTTGATGTGATGCAGGTTTTTTCCCAATGTCCTTATACGCAATCCAGCTTAAAAGTCGCATAATATAATACCAATACTAAAGTATTATATTATAATCCCACCTCGTATTTTTAATTTGTTATACTGCGACAATCCATAAGTATAGTACCTATGGAGCGGAAATGAACATAAAGTTTGGAGAGCACAAAGCATTGCTTGACGGAACTAGAGAAAAATGTGAAAAAAAAGTCGTTGAGTTGATCGTTCTCGCTGCCGCTTGCTATATTTGCCCTGAAGAAGGCCTACATTGTAGGCCGAAACATCGGCACACAATAAATAAGTTACCCTTATTAAGGTGTTTTTATTGACTGCACCGCCAACTATTTCTTCCTTATATAAAAAAAAAAGTCAATTTTCAAAATTTGTAGTTATTCGCTTTTGATCCTCAACGCCTCATGTATTTATTAGTTTTAAAATCTGTTTATCTTTTGGAATTACGAATATCCATCATCGTATTCCGTTTTATATCTTTTAAAAATAGTAGATACATTATTTACAATTTATTCCAAATATATCTGAATATTTCTTCCTTTGTAATCGTTTGTATTTAAAGAAAGAAAGCTGTGAGGAAAAAAGAACTATGGTTTATTTGGAATGGTTAGCGACGTTGAACAATAGATCTTACAGCAATGCGAAGGAATCCCAGATGATGCTTGCGGTAGGAGAATTCTAATAATTTGTTTCATACTTCTATCATATATTGTCCTATTTAGTAAATGTTTTATCAAAACTTATTTATTTTCTTATGTTTATGTTTTCTATATTTTCAGTCCCGATGAGGGCCTAAAAACTAGGCCGAAACGTTGGCATAAATATAATAAATTGTACTCATTTTGTGTACTGCACGCAATGAAAACACCTACCCGATTTTTGAATAGAGGTATTTGAAAATTCCATGTGAGTAAAAAAAAAAATTTTCATTTTCATTATTTCCATAAAACAAAAAATATCAAACATGATACGACTCAAAATATGAGTTTATTAAAAACGAAAGAAAAATGCATAAATGGAATATCAGATGTGTCTAAGCTTAATATGTAAAAGTCTTAAACAAAGCCATTGCTTCAGGTTTTACTCAAAAATGCTAATTTTGGAGGTACCTATGCCATTATTCTCTTGAAAGAGAGGTTTAAATTTTTTTGAAATAAGGACATTATTCTCATTAAACTACGATTGACTTATGGCTGTTGCCTAAATCATGTGTGATCACACAATTACGTCATAGTGGACCTAATCCCCTTTGGAGGTTGTAGTACAGGCTCATAATTCTTAGCTCTTAAATGATCCTTAAGGTTGGTTTCTGAACTCATTGGATCTCATCCTCGCAGCTAATAATATCCCGAAAATGGGCTTTATTAGTGAGAGGTTGTGAGTGATCACTTGAAGGATGAATTGATGAGTGGAACCGCTCTTAGACTTTTAGCTAATCATTCACTTGCTCGTGGTCCTTGGCTATTCTTGCACGCCTTGTAATTCTCGTTGTCATACCAAGGCCCCTCCCTGTCTTCTCCAATATTGTTTGTATTGTTTTCATTTCAATGCTTATGTTATGTATTGATTTAAAATAAAAATACTTATAAATCAAAACAGCTGACCAATAATTATAAAAAACTTATGTTATGTAGTATTAAGAAAGCTATATGCCAAAAATAGTATTGTAAAATTCGTTGAACAAATTTATTACATACACTCGCTTACAAAAATTAAAGATTAAAGATATGACTTGAAGACTAACATAGTAAGTCAGTTTACAAATCATGGTAAGCTGATGTTTCAATATATTCTCGATGTTGTAATCATGTTTCATTAAACAACACTGACATTACATAAGTCTTTTTTTTAAAAAGAGGTAAAAGTTTTTTCCAACAGTATTTTTCTAATATCCCTTCGAAAACCTCATTTTAAAATAATGAAATACAAAAAATGTTAATTTTTTTTGTTATACTTTTCAAGGATACTATCGAAAACTATCAATCACACATTTTAAAATAATTAAAAACAAAAACTTTTTAAGGTGGATTCCGATTCTCATATTTTAATTAAATTAATACTTTGTAATGCCTTCATTTTTTTTTTTAAGAATTTCCTCAAATTGAGGTTTCCTTCAACCAAAGATTTCTTTTATTTCATTTTTCCATTTCCTTCTGTCTTGTGAATCTTCTTCTCTTTGACCACGATAGTGCTTAATAATACTTTCTTCAATATCTAATATTGGTTACGTAATTGTCTGGCATAAATTTATCAAGTTAATGAAGACAATAATTATACATTTTTTTGTGTTCAAATCGTGTGCTTCGGCATGAAACACCGTACGTCA
The DNA here is from genome assembly GCA_037127475.1 of Arma custos. NCBI lineage: Eukaryota > Metazoa > Arthropoda > Insecta > Hemiptera > Pentatomidae > Arma > Arma custos. Next base: position 28,954,554 of record CM073763.1, on the reverse strand, counting down.
AGGACGATTTTAATCAAACAAGCCTAATATAAAAGCTTTTCGTGCCGGTTTTTTACGTCAACGGTGCAAAGTTTTTGTACTAGGAAGTAAATAAGATTTCTATTGCCAATAAAATTTATATAACACGAGTTATGTAACATTTTTCATTCAAGAATAATATTATAATTTTTTTACATATTATAATAAAATATAATTGCCAATATGTATTTTATATAAATTGGCTTTTAATTCCCTCATGAACTTTACAATCAATGTCAAGAAAAGGTTTCATATTGCCTTAATCTTTTAAAAGTGTAACAAATAACCTAGACCTTTACAACTGAGGAACGATCTTAGGTCCAGTACTACTTCAGCATGATTATGCAGGGAGGTGATTGCCCGAGACACGTTAGGAATTTCCCATGATTAAAGACACCTGTATAGAGGCTAGGGAGAAACCTCTATATCCCATACCATAAGAAATAATTATCTGGCACAGCCAATCTAAAAGAATAGTAGTACAACGCCTTAATGATGAAGTAGTGACACAATAAATATATAATATTAAAATAAGGTAAGTTTAAAAGAAACACAAAATGTACAATCAAATAATATTTCAATGAATTAAATGACATAATAAGTTAGAAGAAACAAAAATTGAAAAAATATTGGAGTTGAAATGTTTTACAATAATGTAAGGATAGAGGCAGTTGCCAGTTGCTTTTCCTCACAGCTGCTCGGTATATTTTCCCTGAAGATGACCTACAATGTAGGTCAAAACGTCGGCACACAATAAATAAGTATTCACTTATTATGGTGTTTTAATTGACTGCACCCCCAACTATCTCTATCCTTACATTAGAAGTTCCAGTCAACTAATTTCTTCTCTAACATGTTTTACAATAATGTATATCAATACATAAAACCTATTTTATTATTATATTATTATTTTATTTTATTATTATATTAACTATTATTTAACCAATCGTTAGAAAATAGTTATAAGATCAAATAATGTGTAAGATTGTTAAAAAAAATTAAGATCGCTTGCCTATTTTTCACTTTTTTTAATACGAAAGTTAGTAAATGTTGTTAATTTCCATTTATTCGACAATATATATATATATTTTTAAATCAGACAAAGGACAGTTACTTTATTTGTGCGTTCCCTATATACAAAAAAGAAGTTATACTTAATTTTGAAAACTATTCAATATATTTAGGATATAAAACTGACAACAAGACCTAATTATGAACTGCCTTCTCTTTCATTTTCAATTTACCACATTAAAATTGTTTGAATATACTACGAATCAAAAATATCGTTTTTGACCCTTCATGGATTGTAGTGGTACAAATTAATGAATTCGTAATGAGAGAATTGGCGAATTTTTTTTTTATGAGGGCAAACGTTCGAGGGAAATATATATTGAATCCTATTAACTATTTTAGTAGTTAAGAAACGAACAAGTAGGATTCCAATATGAAGTCTTTTAAATGTGAATATTTTATTATTAAGCCCACTGTCTGGGCCAATTTCGACTTCGATTCCAGTCTCAGAGAATAAAATAATACAATACCTTTCTATCGTGATTGACCTAAGAGATGAAAATTGTTTTACGAAACAGATCTATTATTGCTGATTAGTTTAGTAGTAAGTTCTATCCGAGGTGGTTGTCCGAGGTCACGCCAGGAATTTCCAACAATTAAGAACAACTTTACAGAGGCTATGGAGAATCTCCCGGATCGCGTGGAATATCCCATATCATAATAAATTAATATCTGGCACAAAAGTGTCCCTAGCCAGTACGATGTCAGGTAATCGTTAAAAATCCCTATCCTAATTAAACCTGGAGAGGCAAAATTTAGAGCTCCCACAGTAGCATCGTCCGATTAGCCACAGCAGCATAAAGTGACATAATATGAATAAACATAAAAAACGAATCAAAAACGATACATAATAACAAAATGAGGTAATTCTAATATAAACAAAAATAGAACTTTTAGGAAAAAATTTAATTCTAAAATGTGGTTTGCCTATTTTCACTATACATTTGATATGCACAATTTATCATAAACGATATTAACAGTTTTTTTATTTTGCATTTATTCGACATTTCTTTTTTAAATGTTTTCTAAGTCACAAAGGAACAATTTTTTATTTTAAAGGCTTCTGTAAGAAAAAATAGCTATGCCATGTTTTCACAGGTATTTTTTTAATTTAAAAATTAGTCAACTTGGTGAGGCTAAAAGTATAACAATAAATAATTAGGTACAAATAATTTTTCCTCTTTCAAAATACATTAATAGGTATACTATGTACCAAATTTAGCGTAATATAGTTAATTTCTTCTGTTGCTTCGATTTTATTCGGAGTTCTGTAATAAATATTAATTATCTCTAAATGAATGAAAAGGGAAGCGTGGTAGCTGAGTGGTAGAGCGCTGTGCTGAGTTCATGTGCTGAAGATCTGAGTTCCAAATATGGCTCTTGCAGATAATTTATTTAATCTTTTAGCAGCCTAGGATGGACTTTATGGGACCTAGAGACCATTCGGGACTCAGTCTCTATAAAGTGAGGTACCGTTAATTGGGGTAAACATTAATTTTTTTGAGGGCAAACATTTTTTTGAGGCCCGTGACATTCCAATATTAAGTCTTAAAAGTTTAAATATTATAGTGCTATTCTGCTGTCAGATTTCTGTCTATCCATTCGCTGTCTGTGAGAATTTCGATTTTGATTCTTGTCTTCGAGAGTATAATAATATAATACCTTTCTATCGTGATTGACCTAAGAGATGAAAATTGTTATTGCTGATTAGTTTAGGAGTAAGTTTTATTCGACCTTGCGGTCCGTCCCCGCGTTGCCTAGAGGTCCTAGCTGGCTTGGCCACTTTACCAATTGAGATGCCCGATTAAAGGCGGATGATCAATCGCTACCGTCTTCATGGTCACCACTAGGATCTGGGTCATGGTCTGTCCAATGAACTTGAGGAGTCGCTATGGTCGCGATCGTGGTATGTGTGTGAGGAGAAATCTAAGAAACCGCCTATTGTGGATGGCGGACGTATGTTTTGCTTCGCTCAAATTTTGAGGAAGTTTGAATTTGTAATTTTGGTCTGCTACAAACTTACATAATTGAGAATTGAAATCAATAAATATACAGTTCAAAATGTGTTTTCAACAAAAAAAAAATGATAATTATAGAATATTGAACATTTTGTGTGATTACTTGAATTAATGCTGAAAATTGAAAAAGCTGTAATTATCAGTAGAGAAATAAAGGTCGAGAGGGAAGGTAATAAAAAAATTCATTAAGTGTAATGTAATGCAATATGCAGTCTCCCTATATAGCATTAAAAGATTCAAAGGTTTTGCAAAATTAGTTGGAAAAACCTCTCAGGAGTGTTACTTCTTAAGGACAGGTAAAGAATTAAAATAGTTCCCAGCTGTGTCGTTAAAGGACACTAACTCCCTTAATGGAGCATCACAGTCCAACTTTAGCACAGCTAAAACGTTTCCCGCAGCTCCTCGTTTCGTAAATCCATTATTTTATTTCTAAGATAGTATTAGATATTAAGTAATATCTATAATTTTAAGATAGAATTAGGGTTGATATTTCAGAAGTATAAACCCCAGTGTGCGTTCTATGACCTATTTAAATCCTAATTTGTTGAGACACTGATCGTTTTATTTATAATAATATGCAATTATACATAATATAACTGTTCTTTACCAACACTTAGGGCTAATTAACAACTATAACTTTTCCCTTTTGAGTTAAAGGTAAAAGTCCTGAGGCGTTTGAGTTTATTAAATGTTTCATTATTTCCCAAAGTTGGTCGCATGCCATTTTAGATTGATTTCCGTTAATAACTTTGTATGGTGCAATCTAGAACATTATTTATTACAACTTTTTAAAGTAAATGATTGTAAATAAATATAGTCAGCCAGTGCATACTATAATTTCAAATACAACGATTGCCCACTTTGTAATGGGACAAAAAGAAACAGTAGTGTAAGTCCCACACAACGGAAAAATTTTAATTTTGATTTGAATCTATGATAAAAATATATTGTCATAATTGGATTTTAACTATTCAATATCAGCATGCAAGTCTCCTAGCACAAGCCGAGATAGATTAGCTTCTATATATTAACTATTAACAGCGCTAGGTCTGAAGACACCTCATTCAAGAGAGATGTCGCCATGATAAATTCAGGCTAAAGTGAAAAGGTGCTTGAGAATAGCTGATGAATCAACAATGCCAGCATTGCCTGAATTGGGCCTTACCTGACTGTATTATTTTAGGCTGGTCTATCTTCTTTCCTGGAACATCCAGCAAGAACCATGAGTGTATTCAGCATTTTTCGAGATGCTTCTTTTAACCCCCTAATGTAATCTTCTGAGCAGTGTTCACCTCCACGCTAAATGTCACCAAGGGGGAAGATAAAGATAAACAATAGCTTATTATTTAAGCATCAACCTTTATTATTTTATATTAGATATGATACTCAGTGCCATGCTTTGTTACTATGTTTCGTACTCGTTTGTTGTTTCGATAAAGTGGTTTATGTTTACCAAGCATGAATATTTAAGTACTGTACATACCAATATAGTATATTCTTTATTTACCCTTCAGCCGAACGTTTTAGACTAAAAAAATTACTTATTTCACTGTTACACTGTTTAGGTCATCTGCATTCCGAAAATGGCCGTTTCTACCTGGTATTGTATTTCTATGGAAAACATAATAGCAGATTTAAGTTATTACGGGATCAATAAGAAAGGTAAAACTTCTTTGCTCTCGTCCTTACATCGACAAATGTTTTGGTTAGAGAAGGATAGATCCATCCAGAAGCTCTGTAAAGACAGATATAAGATATCCTTGGAGTGCCTTCGCAAAATGCTTGGTCATAGAACGGGGTCCTGCCCTCTTCTCCTTCCTTCATCTAATATTCCTCAGAGATTTGTATAACCGTTGATCCATTGTTTACAAATGTTACAGATTTAGTTCAAGAGTCCCTGAACTCATTGTTGCTAAACCGCCATAACAACAAGCTTGCACATTTGAATATTCACATTTCTCTGGCCTTAGGATTACATTGATCTAATTAATCAAGGCGATAATAATGAAATTAAAAATAACAAAAAACTTTCCGTTAACTTTCAGCGCAGTTGGGAACTATCTTCTGTTTTTTAGTCTTCTATGGAATTCACCGCTCATATCTAATTGGAAGAATTATTTTTTAATTCCCTGTTAATTAATGATCGATTTTATCGGAATGAGAGTATTCAGTTTATTGACATTTAAAACACACAATATATTACATTGAATCTATTCTAAGCTTCTAAAATCTATGTTTCCCTGCTTTTAATGGTTACTTTAAAGAGGCTTACCCTGCAGTAAGCAAAAAGTTCATTAATACTATTACTACATTATTATTTGTATTACCACTACTATTAACTATTTTGCTATTATTGATTTATTTTATGAATTTACTAGACTAAAACGACAAGAAACTTCTCGCAGTTTCAGGATATACCAAAACTTAATAGACAAACGCTCTAAGCTCCCAATTAATTATAAAACGCTCATATACATGACTATATAAGACCTATTTGGACTTACGGAGAAGAGCTTTGGGGCTCCACTAAGCCATCGAATGCCTTCCCTTACAATCCAAAATCCTTCATAAACTTCTCAATTCTCCTTACTTTGTTACGAATAAAGTCATCCACAATGAGCTCAATGTCCCATTTGTTGCTGATTTGGCCTGAACCCGATAGCAATCCTCTCATGATAAACTTTATTCCCTCTCAAACCTACTAGTTTCAAAGCTCCCTTCATCTTCAATTCCCGATAACCCACCGAAGCTTCTGAAAAGAAGATGGTCCCAAACATATTTTTCTGAAAGATATTTTGTTTTTTTGAAATGTGTGTTTAAAAGGCTTACAGCTTCAAGGAATTTACAAAATCATGTAAGATACAACATTAAATTCTCTTAAATCTGTTGCCGCAGCATTTAATACTTTCTTCTTGGATAATCCCATTTCGTGAAAGAACAATAGATAAAGTTTTTAAGTAATAAGGCATCGAGATTAAAATAACCTAATATTGAATAGTGAAATATAGCGAACGAAATTAGAAGGTTTTATCGCAAATCTACAACCTTTTCCCTTTTTATAACTTTTGCTTTCATTGATTAATCTTTCTTTGTGATCGTACAAACTATTCTTCTTGCTTAGCCTTTTCCTCTAGAACCGTCGACATTGATATTCAGGAGAGAGGCGCAGGTAAACAAGGAAGCGGCAAAGCCATTGTCCAGACTGTTCCACGGGAAGCTCCAAGGCCGTGCGGGAGGTGGCGTATGAACCCCACACTTAGCTGGCACGCTGCTGGGCTCACTAATTGCACTCTCTGCGTAGTGGCGTAGTCACGTGATTCACTCCTACGCGCAACGATATCCCTTCCGCTAATTAAGCAACGGCATTCTTAAGCGATTCGATGAGGTATTATTACTGTCAAAAATGAAAATCGATGTAAGACATGATGGGTATTGGATTCAGTCAATGCTAGAAAGGACAACAAAAGAGTTGGAGGAAATTTGCAAGTTTGCACAGCTATCTTGAAGGTTGTTTGTTATTTTTTATAAAACAATTACAACATCTGTTAATCTATAAAAGGAATAAGCTATCAGGGATAAGCTTTAGATTTTTATTTATTATGTCAAGATATGTTAGTATTATAGTTCGGAACGAGTATTTAATTTTGGACACTTATTTATTACTTTTACTTGATGATATTTGATTTAATCAGTCATAACCATTCTGTAACACTACTAAATGATGAAAGGTCTTGTGTTCAGTACATGGTTGATATTGTACTGTTGCTAGGACAACGGCTGTGCAGTAAGTTGATTGTACGAGATCATGCTCAACCGCTAAATTTTCGACCAACTTTATAGAGGTTCACTGAGCCACAGGAGGGTCTGTAGATCTCACTAGGTCCACCCGTGGCAGTTCACAGTTGAAAAGAAACACCTGACGATTTCACCCATTGAGGCATCTTCAGGCAAACAGAGAATACAAACAATGCTGAATACTAAATAAAGCAAATCCTTACCTCATAAAACTAACCAGAGTTCCACAACTACCGATTCCCAAGTGTAACTCCAGAATTACCAGGAAGATTACAGTACAGCTAATAAAAAACTTTAATGAATAGAAAATACACCTACCAAATTTCTAAAAAAAAATCAACACATTTATAAAAACAAAATCGGTCACAAAGACTAGAATACTAGAAACGAAAACAAATTTAGAATAAAAGTACAAGAGAAAAAGGTCACTGTCACAAACCTGTGGATACACGATTATTTTACAAAATATATTCAAAATTTGATGATACGATAGAAAAATAGCAAAATACTTAAATGGCTTGTTAATACAGTGGAAAAATTCCGAAAAAAAACCCTAAGCCGCAAAGATGCTTGAAAAGGCTACAATTTAACACCAATTTTTGTTTTCATTTGAGAGGCTTATGCCTTTTTGCTTGACATTTTTCCCACTCATGTAACAACTATGTCCAGTTTCTCAATCCTTTCATGACAAACTTTGATTCCTCCACCACCAGTTTCAAAGCTAGCTACCTCTTCCCCGATAATACTCCGAGGCATCAGAAAAGAAGATGAACTTCTAAGTTGTATTTGTTATTTGTTTATTACCAGGAGTTCCTCTATTTGCCTTTATCTTGTGGTGTTACCTATCATTTATTCTATTTATTTGTATAATAATAATGGAGTTGTAAATTTCAATGAATACATACAAAAAAATACTATATAGAAGCAATGAACGATGTCAATTTATTCTTTGTAAATATTTATTTTATTTTAATCACTAAGCAAAAGCAGGATAATAACGGTTGTTTTTCTTTCAAAGTTTTGACCTTGTATCTGACTATTTATGTAACATTTAAAAGAAAAACAAAATTCCGATAATTTCCAAGCAGGCAAACCAATGGGAATTTCTTACCTGTTCTTATAATGACTGATTCCATTAAGTTTAATTCGCTATCAGCAGGTTGTGAGTGCCGCTGGCAGGTTTAATATCTCCATGTTATTGATGGCAGGGAAAACAGATTACGCCTCCAGAAGGAAAATTACCTAATAGGAGACCATCATTAAGAAAATTCCTTCAGGAAACGAGAATAATAACAAGAAGAGGGGAAAACCGATCGGAGAAGAAGGATAAGGAATAAACAAGAGGAGGTAGAGGGGGAAAGATTGGGTCACTGGATTGTGTGTTTATCAGGTGTTTGTTACACAGCTAATGGTGTTGATACCCAAGAGTCTGCGAACTGGGGATTCCCTAAACAATAAATACATGGTTAAGTTAAACAAATGAAATAAATTGTTTCTGGATAAATAAATTAGTATTATTTGTTAACTTAGTGCAATAACCCTCAAGTGACCCAAGGCTTTGGTTTTAAACGTTGCTAATATTTCTGTTACTTTTTTTATATATTTATGTTCGTAATTTTAGGTTTTGCTGTCAGAAATTTTCCAATTTTTCGGTTTTCAAATTATAGAAGGTTGACCCTTCTATCCCTCCATCATTAACGTAACTGGAGTTGACTCCTGGGGGGGGGGGTTAACCCCCACCAGTCAACCACTCCAACATATTACTCCCTTCAAGAAAGATGCCTCGTAATATAGGTATAATTTATATTATACTATAAATCATGTGGCTTCAAATTAAATAAATAGATTATAATTTTTTATGTGTTATTTATTTTATAAAAACAGTTTATTCAACAATTATATACAGTTATACAAAATAACTGTGTTTGCACTTTCTAAGACTCTTACTTCTGTAATCCCACAATAATAACTTTGAAAAAGTAAAATCCTTCAAATTTTTATTTCTTTTAAATTATTACTTACAATTTTTTTTTAATTTCTTCTAAGCAATGGGGGGGGGGGTTACATCCTCAATAACCCCCCCTCGTTACGCCTATCCCCCCATACCCTCTATCCCTTTCCAAGGCAACTTCTCTAACTAGAAGTGGCATTACCTTAGTGTTACTAAAATTTTTCTAATATTTTAATAATTAATGTTACAAGATACTAACTCGAGGGATGTTCTAACTATTCAGTACAAAAGCTGATTCCAATCTTCCTGACCTGCTCCTCCAGCAGCAATCGCCATGTGTCGCCGCGTATTCCTATGGTCCTTAAATCACCTGGGTATAATTAAATAGAATGGGATAATAAAGAGTAATAAATTATCATTTTTGCTACATATTTTGGTCAGAAGGGAAAGCTCTATACCCCAAGCCCAGTTTTATTCATTTAAAGGTATGTTTGCTAAAAACAACAATACACTACAAAATATGGAGTTAAAAGAAATCAAAGGAATAAATTGAGGTGCTGTCAGAAACAAAACATGTTCATTGCTAAAATTATCATATATTCCATTGGGATAAAATTTAAACACCTATCATTTTTTTACTCTGAATTATTTAGTATATGGTCGATTTCATTCTAACAAGTTACAATACTAAATACATCTAACTTATTACAGACCAACTTATACAGATGACCTCTGTCCATGTATTAGTGTCCCTAGATAGAATTGTATTTGTATGTTTGTATAACAAACACGTTTATTATTATTCATTTTAACAGTGTTTTTTATCAATGTCCTGTACAGTTTGTTCTCACTGGTCATCAATTAAAAATCAATTTATAATTTTTTTTTTATCAACGTGATCCTCAAGAACTTATTTCATCACTTCATTCGCACAATATAACTAGAGCAGTCCAAAGAAAACTTACAGTTTATCACTTTGTCCATTTCTAGAATTTACCTATGAATATTTTTCTTTGGAATAAATAATCCAAACTAATTCATTCATAAATGAAATTAATGATTTTTCTGAAGAATGCCTTCCAAATGTATTTTATCTCAGTACAGTGGATGAATGAGTTAGTACTGTGATACAGACAATTTGAACTTTGATTATCATTCTTGATATTTTGAAATTCTGGCGAAATCCTTATTTATTTCATTTTTTAAATAAAATAGAGTAATAATACATATTCATATATGTATTATTAATTTTAGTGTTAGTATTAATTAAAAATAAAAAGTTTAATTACATAATTAAAAAATTAGATTAGAGCAGAATTACCTATGTATATTAGATTTTATTTTAATATGGGTATATTGTACTAATATGACTATGGTGTAATATTTCTAATACGTATCGTAGTTTGGCCTAGAGATGAATGGTTGCAAGTTCACTACTCAACCACAGTTACTCTACGTTTGAGTAATACCCGATAATTGGCGATCTCCGTTGGGGAACACAGCTCCATTCCTGGATAGCCTTCATGTAACGAGACCATTACGACATCATTAACTTCAATACTTTAAAATGGACAATATAAACCGAAGCGGATATTGAAGGGAATTACGAAAGAGTTGGAGGAAATTTGCAAATCGTGCACAGCTGTCTTGAAGGTTGTTAATTATTTTTTACAAAACGCTTGCACCATCTCGTTAATCAACGGAAGACAAAGAAGATTTTATATGCTATTGTGAAATAGGTAGTTACTATCGTTCCGCTCCGATTTTAAAATTTGACCCTTGATTAAAATTATTACTTCCTGATATTTAATTATATCATTAATTACCTTCCTGTAACACTACAACCCTCGAAAGGGTTATGTAGAGAGATGATTGGTACGAGATCACAGTCGACCGTCAGGTTTTTCCCCACTGAATAAAAGCAGGTTGGTCGGGAGCAGGTCCTACTGAGTGCATGATTTGAACCCGGCATCTTAAGCACAGCAACTCAACACTACATAAGTCATACTACTGGAAATAATTATCAATATAGATAATGATAAAAATGTATTTTAAATTGTCTATTGCTAATATTTTATTAATGTGATAAAACCTTTTTCCAGTCAAATCTCCTTTATTTTACTCATTAGTATTGTTAACTCTTATGAAGTTTATATTTTTTTTAATTTTAAAATGGTTTATATAATTTAAAATAGTATCAAAGTATAAATAAAATATATTATTACAGTCCAAAGTCTAATTCAGAAGATTAGAGATTGACCATGGAGGATATTTAAACTCCAAGTAGGAATAGTTTTAAAATATTTATGGACAACCATATCGAGATATCTATACTTAATTTCAGTCTTTCAGGACATATTTTTATAACTTATGTATTTTTGTATTGTTTGTTAATTTATGTTGTTTTTGTTATTAATTACCGATTTAATAGAATGATAATTCAAATTAATTGACTTGTAAGTAGTAGAAGTATACTTATGGAAAAAATTGAAAATGGCTCTATAGATAGTCGAAACGCTTTTTTTTAAATAAAGGAGATTTGACTGGAAAAAGGTTTTATCACATTAATAAAATATTACTAATATTAAATCAAGTGACATCAACATTAAAATTATCTATTGCTTATAGAGTTTTTTATATTTATATTTTCATACATTTTTTTTTTGGATATTTTACTGATATTTACAATTGTAATTATATTACATCAAGTAAATCTGCTGTATGAACAAAGGAAATGAAAAAAAAAACACTTGTGGAGAAACTACTCATTGATAGCACTCCAATAAAGTTCTATAGTAGAAGGTCTCGAGGCCATCTTCTTTTCAGACGCCTCGGAGGGTAATCAGGAATAGTATGGGAAGCAAGTTGAGTGACTAGCGGATTCAAGTGTGTATGGAGCTTTTCATGGAAGGGTAGGTATCTAGTTTGGGCCAAATCAGCAACGTATGGGATATTAAGATTATGATGGATAGTTTGTTTGTGACATAATAAGGAGCATTGAGGATTTCACGAAGGATTTTGGATTGTAAGGATTGGATACGAGATGAAGGAGTAATGTAAATAATTGGGAGCGTTGAACGTTTGTCCAGTAAATGTTGAAGTAGACGAAAACGTCGAGCAGTTTCTTGTCTTTTCAGTCTTGTATTCGTATATATAAAAATAGATTTGTATATTATAACATAACGTGTTATATAATTAATTTTAAACATTTGTATCTTTGCTCTCAGAAATTTAATTGGATTGGAACCAACTGCATGTGATTTTTTACAAAAACGAAATCATAGTCTGACATATATTATCTGACATGCTTTTAATCTTTCAAAAGTTATAAACACTCATATGTTCTAAACATACTTATATGTCGAGTACATATAACTTTTTTTAAATTATATTTTAATAATTTAGATGGTTTATCTTCGGGTTTTTTTTTTTTTTCATTGTTCATGTTCTCTATTGTTTCCTTTTTTGTTTATATGTATTTTATCCTTATAGTTTATATATATTATTATATTGGATCTTATACTTAAGGTCCAGAAGGCCATGATTGTTATTTTATATATTTAGATTATGCATTTGATTTAATTTATAATCTGTAAATATATATATATATATATATATATATATATATATATATATATATATATATATTTATATATATATATATATATATATATATATATATATATATATATATATATATACATTTACATATTCTGATAATTTTGCCATAAATGGATCCTATAACATCATTCGGCTTCACATCTTCTATAAATTTGATACCCTTAATTAGGAAAACACTAATTAGGGGGTTGAGCGTGTTTTAGGTCAAATTACTGAATTACAAAATCATTGGCTTGAAATCAGTACTGTCCCTGCCATCTACTGAATCTTACCCTAAATACACACGTATGAAAATATCCTCTTTTTTTCTGGTTTTCTTCTTCTTCTTTTCTTCTTTTTTTCCACTTAAGGTACTATTCAGATAAAGATCACCTCTATTGATAAAAAATAAAATTAATAAAAAATCAGAATTCATTTTAAATACACGTGAAGTGCTCGTGAAAGCATTCATTGTTCATGTGAATCCCTGCAATTGCTGATACCGATGACTAACTGTACTTCAGATGATCGTGGGACTATCGCTTTCCACCTGAGAGTGCCACAAGGCCAGGTTTGCCGGCTGAAGTAGGTTTATGTTTTAGCCTTCCTTCGTGATAAATCGCTTCCCGGCAGCATATGTTGCTACTGTTATTACATCCGTGTATAGTATTGTGTTCACATCTGTACAAAAAGTTCCGGAACACTTCCTACAACAGTTTAAAAAATAGGAAAACATAAAAAGGTTATTAAAAAAATCTTTTCTTTGCTTTGATTCTTCATTGTTAACGTATTCGTGGGAGATACTATTGTTTGGGTTGTGCTCTGACTATGATCATACAATTAATGCCAATAAGAGGAAGTGTTGATCGAGCGTAAATTCCTCCAAAACTTGGCATTATCTATTAATTAACTGTACCAATACAGTTACTGACCAATCCTTTTTACCAACTTCTGTTCAGTAAGCTAGTAGTCAGTTCCTAGAATACACTGTCCTCACTCTATCATTAATTTACTGACCAAGCTACTTGAATTTACTGACTAAATATATTTATTAATTTACTGAACAAGTAACAAGCAGTTACTGAACAATCTCATTTACTAACTTATTGACCATGCTACTGGAATTCAGTGAACGAATTAATTTATTAATTTACTCATCCAGCTATTGGAATTATACCTATTTATTTATTAATTAATACTGACTAAACATATTTATTAATTCCCTGAACAAGCTACTCCCAGTTACCGACTATTAATAAATTTATTAATTAACTTTCTAACCAAGCTACTGGAATTTACTTGCTAAGTATATTTATTAATTATCTGAACAAGTTACTGGCCAATCGCAATTGCTAACTTACTGTCTAAGCTGCTAGAATTCATTGTCTTGATATATTTATTAATTTACTGATCAAGCTATTGGAATTTACTGCCCTAACTTAATTATTAATTTACTAACTTAGCTACTAACCAATCCTATGTACCGACTTACTGACCAAGCTAACGGAATTTTTTGAATATATTTACTAATTAAATTACTGACCCAGCTACTGGAATTGACTAACAAAACTTACTTATTAATTTGCTCCACATGTTACTAGCAGTCACTGAACAATCTATTTACTAACTTACTGACCATGCTGCTGGAATATAGTGAATGAATTAATTTAATAACTTACTTACCCAGTTACTAGAATTTACTGACTAAACTAATTTATTAATTTACTGAACAAGATACTGGACCAATCTATATCATATAATACATTAATCTACCGATGATAGTACTGATCTTTACTGAACAAATCTATTTATTAATTTACTGAACAAGTAACTGGCATTAACTGACCAAGCTTATTTATTAATTTACATACAAAATTACTGACATTAATTGAGAAAACAATCTAGGTATTTATTTTCAAGGGTGCCAAGCCCCCTTGGGACCACGGCATTCATAATAGAAAAAAAAGCACCTGAAGGCAGTAGAGTTCAGAAAATCCACCCATTTACAGGCTTTTACTCTTTAGTTAAAGAGTCTCTCAACCTATTTCTTATGCCATTGTAATATGTAATTATTAAAGTTCATAGTTTATAATTAAATAATAGTTATCTGATAATTACGTGATATATCCCTGTGTTGCCTTTATATTTAAATAAATGACTTTAATTTGATAAAAAGATACTGATATGAAAATTCAATAAGGAAAGTAAAGAAAAAAAGAGGCCATATCCTATGATATTAATAACAACGGCAATATCACTTATTTATTCAATGTTTAATTATGTTCAATAAAATAGAGCCAAAAACTCAAAAAGAAACACTACTATTTATTATAATGCAATTGGGAAAAACCACAATGCAAAGCCTTATGTTTCAAATTTCTCCAGTGATACACCCACTTACCGGTCGACGTTTCGCCTATTCAGGCATTATCAAGACAAAAAAACAGAAAAAACGTTATGTGAATCACATCTCGAAGAAAAAGGTGCAACATATCCCTACGATCAACAGCCCAAACAGGCTCCAAACATCAGACAGCACCTCACCACCAAAACGTTCAACATACAACTCTTTAATTTGAGTTAGTTGGAGTTGTATGTTGAACGTTTTGGTGGTGGGGTGCTGTCTCATGTTTGGAGCCTGTTTGGGTTCTTGATCGTTGGGATATATTGCACCTTTTTCTTCGAGATGTGGTTCACATAACCTTTTTTTTTGTTTTTGTGTCTTGATAATGCCTGAATAGGCGAGAATAGGAGAAATTTGAAACATAAGGCTTTGCATTGTGGTTTTTCCCAATTTAATTTTTAAAAACAACAAAAACACCTGTACCACTACAACCCGTGAACGGGTCTGGGGCTCAATACATGGTAGAGACTGTACTGTTTCATGGACAACGGTTCTGCAAGGTACCATATTTTTATAATACTTTGTAGAGGCTCCAGTAGGGTCCTAGATTCTATATGATCCATCTCCGGCCGCAAACTGACTAAATAAAAGTCTTGCCCGCAGCGGGATTTGAACCAGGATTTCCGGCATGGCAACCCAGTGTTCCACCATTAAGCAACTCCACTCCTTTATTATTTTATTAAAAAAGGAATTATTTGACCATAGTCCAATTGTTACCACACGTTCCACTTTAACTTTGCCTTGTACTGCAGATAGCATTTTGTCCAAATTACATTTAGATCTAACTAGTTAAAGCAATTATAATAAAAATGCAAATCAATATAAATAATAAAACGGTACGGAATCGATTCTCAGAGATAATCTTAAATGTAATTAATCTGGATTTTTCTGTCCAGGGTAATTCAGAAAACCTGGTAAATGAGCTTGAACTCTTCCAAATCACTTCCTTACACAACCCTTGGTTTATAAATAGTATTGCAGGTACCGATACTGGTCCTTACTGATCAAATACCGATCCCTTAATCACTCATAAACTGTAGTGGTAATAGGGAGTGTCTTCTTAATATTCTGGCTAGAAGTTAATTGCATAGGACAGCACAAATGGTACTAATTCAATGTTTATTTGCCCAACGTTTAACATCTACAATAAAAAATTAATTGCTAGGAGATTGTGGAAAATCAACTATTTTAATTAAATATAACAGAAAAAAAAAGGGAGCGGAGAGGCTAAGTGGAAAAACACTGAGCTGCCCAACCGAAGGCCATGGGCTCAAACCCTGCTGCTTGTGGCTTTTTTTTAATCTGCTAAAGGACGGATGTTGGATCCTATGAGATCTAGTATCCTCCTGGGACACACCAAGCCTCTATAAAGTGGGTACCCAAAATAGGGAGGAAATGTAACGGTTGAGCTTGATAGAGGACAAATCACCTCCTTACACAACCGTTGTCCAAGAAACTGTCCAGTCTCTAGCTCTTACTGAACCCATGACCTTTCGGCACAGGCATAGCCAAAATTAATAAAAAAAATAATATTGTTATAATCAATTAAAATATATCCAAATATAAATTAAAATTTATCAATAAGTTTTTTGAATATAAAAAGTAAGTATATAAGTAAGAAAACCGCAAATGAAGGTAAGAACAAAGCTAATCAAATAAATAGAGATTTAAATAATTTGTATTATTTATTTTTTTATCGATATATCGTTTTAAATTTTATATTAAAAGTTTCGAAAAAATTTCTTATATATATCGAAACTAAAAGCCTTAAGTATCTAAAATGAAACAGGAAAAAATATCTATGTCGTGTGACAGGTATTTTTTTCTGTGTTAGTTAAGCCTTTTTGGTTGGATTTTTTCCACTAAATTCTTAACATATATTTGATGTCTCTTTTGTGCTTTTTCTCTTCAATATTCTTATAAATATTTATATTTATTTAAATCTGAAAAAGGTGGGATTCAAACATTGAAAAATATCGACGATTGATATTTTTAAGATATATTGGACTATTTCTTAGTTCTATTCAGTAAACAGTAAACCATGTAGTAAATGAGTTAATCACAGAATGCACATACGAGAGCTCTCGGTGATATTATTTTTATTATTTTCATCCCAATTAATATATTATTATGTTTTGGGATCGACGCACGTTGAACTATAACTCAATGGACGTGTGCCAAGATAAAGATCTAGGTCCGATGTCCACAGGTGGATCGTTATAAAACTCATTAATATATTTAGATCGTTTCATTTTTTTAAAAGCTTCATATCAGATAAATATTATCTAATGTTGTACTTTGTCACAGGAGATTGTGAAAGCACTTCAATGTAGTCCACTTCAGGGAATTACATGTTTACAAGTTCGATTCGAACAATCATTGATTATATTATATAACGGTATATTTTATAATATAGTTTTAATATGTTATATTTAGATCCATCATTGTCTTTTTTTTTTTTAATAGGTTGTTGTTTATTGTTTATTTATTTAAAGCCATTTTAAGCTACTCGTACTTAGGCTAATGGGATGGTGCTAAAATCTGAGTCCTAAGTGTTGCTTATCAAGGCGTAATTAGGATAGGGATCTTTACCCCAATTCCGATCAGGCTTGGGACCACCAATTTACGCCTCCTTATAAGAATGGCATAGCAAATTATTTTTATTCCCATAAACAATCCAAGTTGTACTTTCCTCTTGTCCCAGTATGATTTTCTTCAGATAATGACGAAGTTGCCTATGCAACAAAGATTTTGTGTACGAGTGGAAAACGGCAGTAGGAATAACTTACTTCAATCTCGGATGAAGAGAAGTTCCTGGAAGATGGCCGAGTTAAGAAACTTTATTAGAGGGAGAAGGCTAAAAGAAGGTTTGATTAGGTTATTGACAATACTCTCATGTACCCACAATGTGTGCTAATGTTGTCAAAATCCGTGTTGTTTAAGGCAACGAAGAATGAAGAAATAAATAAAAACAAAAGATACTCCCTTTAAAAAATCCTTAGTATGATTATACTCTTTCGTTTTTAGCGAAGCCTGTATTTGACCGGTTTGATACCGCAGATTATATCACGGATGAATATCTTAAAGGTAGAAAGCTTTCCTTTTTCTAGAAGAGAATAGATGTTTATAGAAGCTGTTTCGGGAATAAAAGAGACAGGGTAGGAGGAAGAACATAATAGAAAAAGAGTAATGGTACTTGTCCAATATAGGGGCGCCATTATACTGGTAACACTGACTAGTCTAGGGACTGTCAAACAGGAATCAGGCAGCGTCTTCGATGAAACCTCCCGGAAGGCCATAGTTTTTCCGACATTTCAGCAAAATATCATTACAGTTTACCGTTTTTTTTGTATTCCTAGTTATTTTTATTTATTGAGAGAAAACCATTCTCCAGTCATCTCAACTTCAACTTTAAACCGTTTCGACAACTATATGTCATTATCAATAATTTAGAATACAAAAGTTTAAATAACTTATATGTTATAACTTATAATTTCAATAAAATTGCCCCAATAATTAGTAAACTCAAGTATAGACACCTCATAAATATATATTTATGAAATATTTTCTTGGGGATTATCTTTCCGAATCAAAATCGTACAAGACGGAGGAGTTAAAGAAACTTGGTTTCGATCACTAAACGGTTAAGCATTCCTACAATTTTATAAACCCTGAAAACGGTGTTCATACTCAAAGTATAGAGAGGATGTGGAGCAGTGTAAAGTGGAGGAACAAAAAAGAAAGAGGAACGAAGAGAGAATATTTGATCGAGTTCATGTTCCGAGAAAGGAATAAAAAAAGGACATATTTTATGAAATATTAAATATTATATCATTCAACTGGCCTGTAGATATGTAAATTATTTTTTTTTTATTGTGTTCAATATGACTAGGTTATTTCCTTAGGTTATTCATTCCTTTTATTTTGATTACCATTAAATTGTGTTTGTATTAAATATTTCTTATTATTATTATCATCATCAATAAAACAACCATTTTATTGTTATTACTATTATATTATTGTGTAATTATTAGTTATTTGAGGGATATAAAATAATTTTTATGGGGGTTCCGGAATCCGAAGGGAGCCGATCTCGGCTGAGCTTTGATTCTTGTTTGACAATCCCTAGACTAATCAGTGTTGCCAGCATATTGGCGCCCCTATATTGGACAAGTACCGAAGTAATATACAAGCTGAAAGGGTAAGGGTTTTCGAAATCGGTCGTATGTATGATGGAAAAATTTAATAAAATAGGTACGCTGGAGTAATAATATCATCCATAAAACCAAACACACACACACACACAAAAAGCGTAAATGCCAGGTTTATGGCAATAATGTTATATGGTTTCAAACCATGGAAATTCGGAAAGGTGAGCTAAGAAAAACTCCTATCAGAGGTGGTCTTCAGGAGAAGGAAAGTCGTATAATCCAGGCGTGACAAGTAACGAATTAGGGAGATAATAGGAACTCATAATACCATTTTCAAAAAAATCACCATCGAGCGATAAGAATGGTTTGGACACTTACTGAGGATGGAAGATAGAAGAATACCAAAAATGACCCTGTACTGTTGTCCAGAAGGAAGGAGAAGCAGAAACCAACTGAGAATCTCATATCTTAATTAATTAAGTTCAATAAGATATGGCGGTGAAACGATCTCAATGAAGAAGTTGTTTTTGATAAGAAAACATAGAACAACATACTGTGGAATTTGGTTTGAGAAAAGCCTAACTTTGAGGAAACTGTCTTTTCTTCTATTATATTATTTTATTTTTAAAAAAATAATATAGTAAAATCTCGTAGTCGACTTAAATAATAAATTAATATAAACTTACACACTTATGAAATATAATTATATTAAGATACATAGTTTTATAATTATAATTCTAGTATAATAATATTATTTATTATAATATATATTATAAATGCATTATAATATAATTATAATAAAGTTGAGATACATAACTTTCTTAGGAAATGGGCCATTCTGGCTCGGCGCGGTGTTGGATAAATCAAGTGTGTACGTAAACCTGCGTCTGTACATTTTAAATACATGTGATTAACGTGACGATCCCATGATGTGCATACAATGTTCACGATAATCTTTGATAACTTTTCGTTTCTGCTGTGTCGGTCACTTTGTTGAACAAAAAGATAAAACACTGTAACAATACCAGAAGTGATCCCGAACGAGAGCATAGGTCGTCGTGCCCCTAGATAACTACTGATAAGGAAGTGTACCTCGTACCGTCTTATCAATCCTGAGGTGGTCTCTGTCTTCAATCTTCTGCAACTCTGCTTTTGTTATATAGATAACAAAGCTTGTATTAGATTTTTTGTAACAAAAATATAAATAAATAAATACAGTAGAACGATATTTATGCCACCACCACTAGTAGTACAGCCCGGGTTGGCCCTTGGCTTCCTCATCCATTTTTCTTAACTCTTTTCGATTTCGAGCCTTCTGTTTCCATTTAGTGACGTTTAACATTTTGAGGTCCTCTTCAACATATTATCATATAACATAATAAAAACATATATTGGTCGGCCAACTCTTTTTTTGCCAACTATAGCACCTTGCAGAAATTTGTTGGGAACCCCTCTATCAGGCATTCTTATAATATGACCTAACCATTCTACAAGCCTTGATGAGTTAGACTCCATAAGCATCCTTATACAAGAAATACACCTCGACATTAATTTGATTTGTCCATACATTAGTTACATTATCAAACACCAGACCATAAATTTTCTTCAAAAGATTTCGTTCGAAAATTTGAAGGTGGTTTTTTTTATTGAAGCGATGCGAGTCCATGCTTCTGCTCTGTAGGTAAGTACTGTTCTAATTAATGTTTGTAAACCCTTTTCTTGGTGAATCTTGACAGAATTTTACTTTTGTAGAGCCTGATATTACGGAGTATTATGCTCTGTTCGCTGCCATGATTCTTTCATTCAACTCTTTTACTGACTTATTCTCATTGTTAAGCTCGTAGCTTACATGGGCTAATCTTTTGATTATTTTAAAAGAATATCCATCAATATAAAAGCACTTCCTTTAATTTAATAATCAAAAGAAAAATACATTAGGAATCCTAGGTAAGAAATCAATTATTCTAAAATTAATCATATCTAACGTTATCCGAGTTAATTATTTTTAACGGTTGTCTTATACTTTGGCAATGCTATCATAATTAAAAAAAAATCATAATAAGGTAAACCATAATGTAATGCTTTGAAGGATAGTTAAATAATCTAATGATAATTGACTTGTAAATCAATACGATACCAAATAGTGATAATAGTGTCTCGATATCGTTTCTGTCCATATTATTGTTTAAGGTACTATATATTTGCTTTATATAGATATTTAAAACAGATCCATAAGTTTTGACCTTCATACCATAGATGGATATTTATGAACTTAAGCTGGCAAAGCTAAACACACGCCAATGGGTGAAGGATCTTCATGACTTAATTGCCAAAGTGCCATGATGCCAAAGAGGTGATACCCAAGTCAAGCCAAGAAGGAAATTCTCGACGTCACAGCTCAGCTGGTGCACCGAGTTCAAACGTTATCAGTGTTGTTTTACGCTTTTGGTTGTTAGTATTAAACTGAAATTTGTTTTATTACCTGCCATATTCCACTGTTTAAGTCTTCAAATAGACAAATAAAAGTCGATAACTTGATTTATTAGGAGCATTTGTATTTTATTTCGTTATCAATACAATTTATTTTCTTTTTATTTATGTATTGGTGCTATATGTCACTTTAACATAGTGAAATAAATGAAGAACTATTCTGTTTTTTTTTCATAAAACACCCTCAAGAGAAATAAATAATTGTCTTTTAAATTTTACCTTCTATATTTTTAAATATTTCAGTTTTAATTAGATTTTATTATATTATATTCACTTTTTTCAGATAAAGTGGCTAAAATAGCCTGCTAATGTTCGAAAGAAAATGGGCAAGAACCCTTATATCCCCAACTTTCTAATTTCGCGGTGTTCAGTTTCGCTCTGGGGCAATTCTATGGAATGCAGTTCGTCTTGAAACATACCTTGAGAACTCCTTCAATCGCTAAGAATTCAGAACAACTTCATATTCATTCACCAAAATAATTGTACTAATTTGGCGCATACAGCAGTAGTCCTTATCCACAATATTAATTCAAACTTAGTAAAATATTTATAGCGCGTATATAGCATGGCGGGAAGTAATCTATCTACATCGGCCAAAATTTCAGTATTCGAATAGGAAGCATGTTATCCGATTAGTGCTTATAACCAAGGGGAGTGCTGCAGGGTTACGCACTAAGCACAACTCTTTTCTCACTAGCTACCAGTCCTTTTAGGATTCACATTCTCGTGGGAGTAAAAGCGATGTATAGGACCTAGCTATTCTATGCCAATCTATAATAATTTTTGTGGAAATCTCGCAGACATCAATGAATTCTATTAGCCAATTTATAAACCATATTGAATGACAGCTCTATAAGAAAAAGGTAGCTGGTTATCTTTCCTCAGTCACTTTATTTACAAAGGTCAATAAAAAGAATATTTTTATGTTCATTATTTAGGGAGGGAAATAAAACAAGATTAAAAACCATTTATGAGTTTAATTAGCCTATTATTATAGGATAATTATCTATGAAGAGGAAGCAAATTAATAAATCTGTACACTCTAATAGAAAATATTTAAATAGAAAAATTCAAATATTAGAGATATATTAGCCAATATATAAACCATAAATTTACGAAGAAAAAAAAAAAAAGAAATTGCAATCATTTCATTATAACTATTCCTCAGCTCCTAAATTCACTACTAAACAACGCTTTTTTATGCTACGTTGGTATATATAAGTTCTTGACTTAAGGGATTTGAAGGTCATGGTGCAGGGTTTTATTGGACACCTAGTAGGGAGTATTTAATATGGTTCTTAGGATTTTGTATTGAAATGATTAAATGCGTTTAGGTCAGAATCAGACATCCAAGTCAAAAATGGCTTACCATCTTCTAATTAGTAAAAAAAAAAACATTATCTCAATATTATACTAACAATAACCTGCATTTCCGCCAGAGTTGTTCTTCCGTAGTATATTTAAAGACATGGTCCCATGTTTCCGTCATGGTGCTCCACCAACTGAGCTATCCTGGTTCGTACCTCGGCCAGACGAATCCGTTCTCTTCACTGATCCCATATCCCGATGTTCTCGCAATTTGCGGTGTACACAAGGGGAAGAATGTTCATTGAACATTACTTCAATTAGGATCTTGTTGACTTACATCATTATATGTTATTCTAATTTATTTTATTTTTAATCAATTAATTGTTATAATTTTCACATGGGGGACCCGGGTTCGAATTCCGGTCCTGGGCATATCTTTTCTTTTCAAAATAAAAAAAGTGTTATAAGTTATTCCATAGATTACTCAGAACCATGCTCCTCAAAACATCTTAACAACTAACTAAACTACCAGCTTCATAACCGGTCGGGGCAGTTAAACCATTCAATATATCAATATAAGTGAATCGACCCTGTATAAGTTTGTTTACCTGCAATTGCAGGAAAACCTGAAGGTTGAGCTCAACCTCAGCCTGATTTTCCACTCTACACAACCATTGCAAGTTGGGATATTTTGAGTTATTCTCTCTCATTAACTGAATCTAATGCCCATCAAAGGAGATAATGACGGGTTTTATTCAATTTATTCAAATTCAGTATTGGGTATAGAAGTACCCTATCCAGTACTTCTAGGGAATCACGTAGTAGTTATCAGTATGTCGATACCCGCCTGAGGTTTGGTCCAGAGGCTGAATATTACGGAAAATAAATGTAGGTATTCGCGCCTGCAGTTAATTATCCATGGTTTTCGCAACTTCAGGTTGAAGGAAAATTGTCCAGGTTTGCTCCAAATAATGTATATTTAAGAATACCATGTGCATCCAAGCATTGTTATGATCTATAGCACAAAAACATAAATATATTTTATTTATACTTGTTCGACGTTTTCACCAGGAATTCTAATGAGTATAGATTTATTTTTTAATATTTTTATTTTGAGGAGAAAAGATTTGTCTTTGCGTCCCCATGTATACATCGCTAAAATTGCGAGAACAAGGGGATATAGGATCGGTGAAGAGAATGAATTTGTCTGGCTTGGGTACGAGCCTTTTTAGCTCAGTGGTTAGAGCACCTCACTAGAGATGCGGGCGACCCAGGTTCGAATCCCGGCCAAAACAAATCTTTCCTCTTCAAAATAAAAATATTTAAAAATAATCACCATCAAAAAAAAGAACAATAAATAAAAAGTAATTATAAGAGTATAGATTTATTTCATTGTTCTGAATATAAGCAATAATCTAATGGGCAAGCTAAATCAATTTAATATTTTATAACCATGGAAATTACATAGGGTATATACATTGTAGTTTACGAAGAAAAAATTAGAACAGTGTGGGGCGATATGTTAGGTTATGTTTTTGTATTTTTATATTTATAGGTTATTATTGTAATTTTTCTCTGGCTGAGATAATATACTTACGTAGGATCGCAGGAAAAACGAGAAGAGACTGTATAAGAAACGGAAGGACTAGAGCGGAGCTAAAAATTCCTGCGCTGAAAACCATCCTAGAGAAACGACAGCTAAAATGGTTTGGCCATGTTTGTCGATTGAGCGAGGAATGGGAACCTAGAAAGGTGATGGAAGCTCGACCCACTGGCAAGAGGATTTTATATGAAGGATATGTCCATAGGATTGGAGGAAAAACATTCCAAGAACTAAAACAGCTCTGCAGGGACCGTGAAGCATGACAGTTTTGGATTGAGGCCCTCAACGCTGAGTTTGCACAGAGGAGGAAGATAAAGAACTAACTTTCTCATATCCCATTCCCCAATACATCTTCCCTCCACCTGTCTATACAATCCTGCTCTGTCAGATCTGTAGCTGTCATTTTTCCCACGCCTCCTTCATCAACTTTTGGAATTAATATGGCCCTTTTTCAGATATTCATTTCTAGGACCAATAATTTATTTGCTTATTAATTATATTTGCAGAGAGAAAGATAGTGTTGTTATAAACAATTAGTGAAAGAATGCGGCAGATGAAGAAAAAGCCATCGACCAGAGGAACAGGGTTGAAGGCAAGGTTAGATGGGCGTGGCAGAAAACTATCCGTCGAGCTTTTACTTCTTCATTCGTCTTGTTGTAATTGGGTTCTGATCGTCAAAGTAACGTGATCAGAGAAAATAAAAAAAGCTACAACAGAGAGAGAGAGAGAGAGAGAGAGAGAGAGTATGAGAGGCAATAGTAGTCTTATAGAGAGTGGCTCATATTGTAGTTCAGAGCATATGCGAATTCGAATTAAATTTTCATTTCCAGGAATTACTCAAAAAATTTTCAACGTTTACATGCAAAACTCTTTGCATAAGCAAGCTTTGGAATTGCATAAGTACTTAAACAGTTAATGATAAATTATGTGCTTGTGGTACCTTGTGAAATATATCCTTCCACATTATTTATTACAATTTGTTGTGTAGCTTTTATAGATTAGGACATATACAAATAAATATAAAATGTTTCATCCAAATAATTTCATTTTGTGTATAAACAATTGAAATGCACATAACATACGGTGGTATGGAATACGTCAATGACTAAAGCGTATTTTGATAGGAAACTAGGGTAAAAAATTAACAAATAAATATTTGAAACTCAGAAATAAATTTTTGTTATACTTATCATAAAATAAAATTTAGATTCAACAGAAGAGAAATTCAGATTGCAAAATAGAAACATATATCTATATTAAGGACAGTGGCTTATAATGTATTTCAATATGTATTTATTCTACATTAGTAGTCACCAGCACACTGCATTTTCTGTATTTTAAGATATAGTTAGATAAACATTCCCATTCTATGAACTTTCAGTATTGTTTTTTGTTTGTTTTCTTGGGTTTAGGGGCGTAAAACATCTAGGTCATCAACGCCCGTTATACACATATATTTCATATCAAATGGTGGTCATCAGTTTACACTTGGTAATGAATTTAATGACCGTATCTATTGTGGATTCGTCATCTCTCAGAGCCATTGAGATATTAAAAGGTAACCCGAGTTGGTGTAGCACAGATCGATAGTAATGGCATTCTTCGAATATGTGTCTGATGGTCAAGATGCCATTGCATTTTGGACATTTCGGAGGTGCTTCTTTTGTCATTAGGTAAACATGGGTTAGTCGACTATGGCCTATTCTGAGGCGGGTGATTGTATTGTTAATTTTTCGTGAACGATAATAAATTGTTGTGTAATACTACTTTGTTAATGTAAATAGTAAAAAATCATGACAGATCTAATGTTTAGGTTCTGATGATTTATGTTGTCGTACTTTTTTAGTGGTATAAACCTTGAAATGACTCATTCTATGAAATATGATTATCAACTTTTACTGTTTTAATTGAAGTTTAATGAATTTTTTTACATAGAAAATTGTAATTACTATTTTTTCTCCTTATTAATATTTAATTACTACTATCTAGATGAAATACTATTGACTTTAAATCAGATATTTCCTTTAAGCTCATGTAATGAAGCCAGATGTTTCATCGATCTTGTGGTTGGCCTTTGATAGAGGTCATTTTTTTTTATTTATATTTTTTTTAGAATAGCGTTTTATATAAGTGTTTTAATTAATAGTTTTCCGATTTATAAGAATTCCTTAGTAAATAACAACTTTTCTTGATATATTAGTAATTATATGTTACCCAGAGAATAAGCTAACTAAGCATGTTTAGAAGATATGTAGAATAGATTATTAACGAGTTGTAAAGTAATAAATACAAAATATATTAATTAATTTCATCATTATACTACAAATTAAAAGAAACTCCAACGATGTTAGTATGTTTAATAAGAAGAAGATTTCATAAATAAATCAATCTTAACATATGGCTTAAATGTTATAGTTTCTTAATTCTACTAATCTTTAATGTTTAAGGTTTTATGGCATAAAAAATAAAATAAATAAACATTTAACCAGTAATATTTCATATATATGTAAAATAGTTTATGGGCATAGGAGTAATAATGTTATCTTTTGTCTAAGCTACACTTAATAGTTAAACATACGTTTCTTTTGTAACATATGTTTTATTTATATGTTGTCTTTTATTTTATTTCTTTCAATTTTTTTACATAGAAAATTGTAATTACTATTTTTATTACTCATTGCATTCTTATATTCTAATAAAACATCATCAATTCAGTTTATTCAGGTATTATTATTTTTTTACTAATTGTATTTTTCATTAATTTTTGTTATTTGTTACTGACCTTTTGTTTTATTTAATAAATTTTCAGACATTGGGATATTTAAACTGTAATTACTTTTTAAATCGAGACCTTAGTTCACAAATGTGTTAAGTGCAAATTTTTCAAAAATGGGTTTTGCTATATTAATAATATTGTAAAGTTGTGATCAGGAATTCATAGATATAAAATTAATAGAGAAGCTGTGAAGGTTACATAAATATATTGTGTGTTTAATTATTAATTACACTAATCCTTACCAGTATTTTAATTTATGTGTACATAACTATTTGTATGTGTAATTTTTGTTGTTTTCTTGTTAAACGCTAACTATCTCTGTTATAATATAGAAAAAATATTATTATTTCAATAGAAATATATGCTTTTATATTATATAAGCTGAGTGATAAGATAAATTATAACAGCGAAACAATAAAAATAAATATTTAATGAAATTCTTTATCTATAATTATGTTTCGAATGAATCACAGCGGCTATATTTTGGTACCAATTTTCCTTTGATCTCTTCAAACGCCTCCAATATATATTTTAAACATCACCAGTCCGTTTGAAGTGAAGTCTTGCTTTGACTCTTTTGATTTCAGTGTTTTCTAAAGCAATTTCTTTTTCTCTCTCTTAGGCCTTATCCTGTCCTTCATACATAATTGAAGAACATACATCAACAAGAAAGAGTCTTAGATTCAATTTTGTGACGTCAACTAAATGAACACTCCCGTTCACGTTTCGGTCAAAGTTCTTTGATCATCTGACCATCCAGATTACCTATTATGATTCTTTATTACTTTAAATAACTGTTTTCAGTTCCCATGATGCTGCCATTGTTTCAATTACATCAATCAAGTGCCGATCATGCGATTTCACTTACTGTGTAGCATTTTAATAAACCACCTATCCGTTCACACTTTTATGCCAATACTAGGTCCATTGAAAACAGTGTTAACCATGTGATGAAGTAGCTGACAACACTTAAATACGTTGTAATTTTGAATAATAATAGTTGAACTTATATATATGGTGAAAAAAAATGGTTCGGGTGAAAGTAAATAAAAATTCTCTTAAGTAGGGTGAATTTTTTTTTTACCTCCACACGGTCCATTTTCTTCCTCTTAAATACCTTTTACTTTGACACGTTGCAACTATGATTGAACATGTATTACATTCAAAATATTTTAGTAGATTCTCAAAGGTAATATACGTATGACGATACCCGCGGATTTTGAATGAATCTTCATTGGAAAAGTATTTTTACTCTCCTCTATTACTCGTCAAGCTTTATGGGGTCCAGTGACCATAATTGATCACACAATTCCTCACAGCAAGCCTGACATTTTCCTAATTCTAAAAGAAGAAAAATGTGTGAAGATAGTTGAAATAGCAGTGCCGGCATATGAAGACCTCCACTAGGTGGTCGTGGAAAAAATGAGGAAATATCAGGACCCGGCAGAGTAATTGCATAAGCTTCATAAAGCAAAAGCTTTGCCATTGGTCATATCCACGAATGGACTGATTCCGGAAATAACGTTGAACAGCATAAAAGAATTAGACCTTAATTATAACATTCTGGATCAAATGCAAAAAGCTGTATTGCTCGGAACTGCTTTTTTAGAAAAGTTATGAATATTACTAATTGATTTTTCTTGCCTCACCTTGACTTATGTCTTGGTAGGCACATTCTCCGGTAGAAACTGAGAAAAAGAACAAATAATAATAATAATAATTGCGTTTAAAAAAAAAGTAAAAATAATACTAAATTTACTGGCCAATTGTTTAGTGAGAGTTTTTATAACCATCCCATTATCTTGTGATGTTTTTTTTCTTTTTTGTCATTAAAAAAAGTAATTACTGATCTGCCCACACCTCCAATAGCTGACACGATTGAATGGCAAATATAATCGATTAAGAAAGCTATGACAAGGAGAGGAAATCGATTGTAGACGGCGGAACAGCTGGCGGGGGCGGTATCGACTCGAGCGCGGACCAATGGGAAGGCTCGGAGGTGGCCTGATCGCACCCCATTGGTCGCTCGAGATCATACGATGCGGTCCTTTCCCTCCAGATGCCCTACATTCCTCAGGCCCTCTCTTATCTAGTTAGCCTCAACTTCTCGCCATTTCATTCGAAAATGGCCAAGCCATTGTGAGCCTTATTTAACGTTCATTCGTATGATTGATATAGATTCGTATAGATACTTTAAATAAATCATATGAACCACTTTGTTATTTGTGAGAAAGTTGCATACATGAATACAGACTCTTTGAAAATTGAAATTACAATTTTACGATTATTCGTGATCCACTAAGCCAAAAAATTGCTCTCGTATCCAATCTTAACAATCCAAAATCCTCAATGCTTATGACTTTGTTACGAATAAATTCATCCATAATGGACCAAAATGTCCCATTTGCTGATTTGCCCCGAGAGGGCGAGAAAGCAGGTAATTTTCTTCAGTATTGTATCACCTTATCTTAAATATCATATCCTTGAAGAAGAAATGTTTCTTTAAAAGCTTAACTCGAGTTTTTGATTAACCAAAACTAATTATAAAATAGATTTACACCTACGGATTTAGAGTTTTGGGGTTCTACTAAGCCGTTGAATTCCTCTAGCAACAATTCTTACAATCCAAATTCCTTTGTAAAATCCTCAATGTCCTAAATTTGTCACGAGTAAAGTCAGATGGCCAGAAAGTAGTCGGTTTTCTATAGTAGTGTATACCATATACTAAATACTCTTTGATGAAGAAAAGTTTCTTAAAATGCTTAACACGAGATTGGGATTCACCACAACAATTATAAGATAGTAGCAATAATTTTCGTTTTATGAATCTTAAGGAGTAGAGTTTTAGGGTTCCACTATTTCTCTCTAATCCAATTATTACAATCCAAAACCATTCGTAAAATCCTCAATCCTCAATAATTTGCTACGAACAAAGTTATCCGTAATGACAACGTTGCTGTTTTGGCCTGATAGTGAACATTTCATTTTATTACCGTTCAAACCCATTATTTTCAATTCCCGATAATCCTCTGAGCCGTCTGAAAAGAGGATCCTCTTCATTTACTTTAGCTTCCTCAGGGCTAGTCAGTAGTCAACAACACGATGAGCGAAAGCTTAGCCAACAAAAACCAACACTACACGGTCCATCCCGGAAAAAAGAACATGCGGACAATACTGCAGCCCGAAAAACCTCAAGACCTTTTAAGTTGAATTTTTAATTTGACTACTATCAGTGGTTGGTTTCGCGACTTTCCTTTATATCATACCACTATGTTTCAGTCATTCTATTTACTTGTTGTATTATTATAATACATTTGATAAATCCTTTAATTATCGAATTGAATGATTATTAATTTTTGTCGACGTATATATAGCAAAAATTTATGGAGTAAAAAACTTCGTTTTTAGCCACATTTTTCCTTATTGTATTGAGAGCAAGAAAAAAAATACAGACCACACTTTCGCCACCATTGATCGTTCGGAATTTTTTTTTATTTTTAGTTGCTTCGATTCTGTAAAGGTGAATCGATTCTCATCATCGACATAAACCTAGACGTTATATTTCTCTTTTCTTAAGGTATGGAATGATGGTTTCATAATATTGTATCTTTAATATTCAAGAATACTCTGAAAGGAATTAAATCTAGTGCTTAGGTTACGAAGGGATGAAATTCAAAATATATATTTTTAGTAGATCTAACAAAATTTATGTTGAAACATGAAGGCCTCATAATGATCCAAAACATCAAAATTGACTGTTGGCGCCGCATCTTCAACTAGTTTGGTCCGATATTAGAGAATTGGTTTTGGGCTAGGAAAGTTTAACCTGTATATTTTTCATTACGAGTTAATTCCGTCTGTAGCAAATAAATCGTTTAATCTGTTAGGAGCTAAGAATGGATCTGTGGGATCTTCCTGGGGTTCACTCAACCTATTTCAAGTGGATCCCCTTAATTGGGAGAAAACCCGGCCGTTGAGCATGATCTTTGATAAATCACCTCCCTCCACAACAGTTATCCAAGAAATAGACTCTACCATGTACTGAGACCCTTCGTGGGTTGTTGTAGTGGTACAGGCTTTAATTTTCTTTCCGAAATCATTATGAACCTAGGACTCCATCTGGACAAACGTCTCACTTGGAATCCTCATACAAGACTGAAAAGACAAGAAACTGTTCGACGTTTTCGCCTACTTCAACATTTACTGGACAAACGCTCGACATTTACGGGGACTCATTTACATGAAAGTTATCAGACCTATTTGGACATAAGGAGTTGAGCTTTGGGGCTCTACTAAACAATCCAATTCATCTCGTATCCAATCCTTACAATCCAAAATCCTTCGTAAAATCCTCATTTCTCCTTATTATGTCACAAACAAACTCATCCATCATGATCTTAATATCCCATAGGTTGCTGATTTGGCCCAAACTAGATACCTATTATCCTTCCATGAAAAGCTCCATACACACTTGAATCCGCTAGTCTCTCAACATGATTTCCATACTATTCCTGATAACCCTCTGAGGCCTCTGAAAAGAAGATGGCCTCGAGACCTTCTACTATAGAACTTTATTGGAATGATACCGGTGGGTAGTTTCTCCACAAGTTTTTTTTTTCGTGTCATTTGTGCATATTAGCAGGTTTATTTGTTGTAATATTATTACAGTTGAAAATATCAATAAATTAATCTAAAAAAAAAGAAGCTCCTATTTTATCCTATTTGTAACAACATGATCAGACACAGTTGAATTATTTTCATTATGCAGTTCATAACTATCATTTTTAGTTCTAATTTAAAATTATATTATTTTCAAATATATCTATACATTACTGGGTTATTTAAATTTTGAACTAAAAAGGAAAAAATAAGACTTTTAAATGCTTTAAGATCTTCGCAGATACTTCTGGCTTCCTGATATCTTTACCATCTTGTAGTTTCAAGATTGCTTCTAGACGTTGTGCGATCCGTGACTGTTGATCAAATCCGATAAAATAATTTGAACCTGTTGAGTCGGCTCAACTGCATGAATTTAGGTCAGAACCGGAGGCCGCTTTCCTGTTTTACTCAAGGTTGTCTATTTGTAACTTATTATTCTTTGTATGTATAAAGAGGCAATAAAAAGGTTATAGAGAAATATCGACCTATTTTTCTTTGTTCTACCATGGCAAAGGTTTTTACCAGTGTCATCAAACAACGTCTTACTAAAAGAATCATGGAATGTTTAGCGGAAGAACAAGCAGGATTTAGGAAAGGTTTCTCAACTGTGGATCACATTCACACGGTAAATCAAATGGTTGCGAAATCTAAAGAATATACCTTCCCTTTGTATTTCTGTTTTATCGATTTTAAAAAAGCCTTCCACAGCGTCTTACATACTGGCGTTCTTAAAGCTTTATGAATCATAGAAATCGAAGAGAAATACGTGAGAATTATTTAAGAGTTATACAAGGATATGCCAGCATATGTCATGACGGAAAGGAAGGGTCAAATCTTTTGTGTCGAGAAGGGTGTTAGGCAGGGGGATCCATTATCGCCCTTGTTGTTTATTCTGATGATAATATTTATGATTTTCTGGTTTCTTGGATGGGAAAAAGAAACCATAAAATAAATGGTCGATGGTTAAGCAACCTACGGTTTGCTGACGATATTGTAGTTTTTGCCAATGATACCCAGCAAATTCGAGAAATGCTTAAACAGCTTCTAAAACTCTGCGAAGAAATTGGTCTGTACCCAAATTATAAGAAGACCAAGCTAACGACCAATAGTTCAGGGAAGACATAAAAATGAACAAATTCACCCTGGAATACATGGAGGAATATTTATACGTGGGCCAGTTAGTTTCCTTTTCAGATAGAGCAACAAAAGAAGTTCAGAGATGAATAGCATTTGGTTGGAACAAGTTCTGGTCTCTGAAGTACATAATGAAAGGAAACATAAGTATTGACCTAAAACGACAGGTTTTCGACAGATGTATTATGCCAGCGGTGACCTATGGCGCCCATAAGTAGCAGATCAAGGTGTGGCAGAATAGCATCCAAAGAAGTATAATGAAAGTGAAGAAATAGAGCAGAATAAGATGAAAAAAGTTAAAAAAAGAAACAGGGTTCAAAGAAACATCTATGCAGATAATGGAAGGCAAATGGAAATGGGCTGGACATCTCTTGCGGTGCAGTGACAACAGATGGTCAAGAGTAGTCTCGGAATCTCGGAATGGACCCCTCGGGTGGAAAGCCGCATCAAGGCGCCGCCTCCACTCCTCTCTGTCTTGTGCCAGGGTCCGCCAAGCTCTTGATCCAACGAGGACACCTGAATCCCTCTCGACCTCGTCCACCCATCTCAGTCGCGGTCTTCCACGTCTCCTTCTCCCATCCACCTACCCAAAGAGAAGTTTCTTATGAGTAGCGTTTTCGTCCATCCTAGCCTCATGCCCAGCCCATCTTAGCCTGGGAATTCTTATCTGCTGTACCACATTGGGCTCCTGATTAATCTGGTACAGCTCTGCATTATACCTAAGCCTGAACGGGTCACCTACTCTTACCGCTCCAAACATTCTTCTTAACACTTTCCTTTCAAAGAGCAGTAAACTGGCCAGGTTTCTGAGGCATAAGTTAAAACAGGTCTAATAAGCGTTTTGTACAGTGTAGCCTTGGTCTTTCTTGATAGTAGACGACTTCTCAATGTCTTGGCCAATCCAAAATAACACTTATTTGCAGCTAATATTCTTTTCTGTACTTCTGGGCTGGTCGTGTTGTCCGATTTGATCAGTGAACCAAGATACTAAAAACCATCAACATCCTCAAAAGTGTAGTCACCAAAAGTGATATGAGGTGCTGGTGGTCTTGGAGGGTTAGCCTTCATGTATTTAGTCTTGGACTGGTTTATTTGGAGTCCCATGCGTCGTCCTGCTTGCTCTAAGGCAAGAAATGCCTGTTCCAAATCTTTCTCTGACCTTCCCACTATATCAATGTCGTCCGCATACGCAAGAACTTGAATGAATTTGGTCAGAATTGTACCGGTCACCTGTATTCCCGAGTCCCTAATCACCTTCACGAGAGCAAAGTTGAACAGCAGGCAGGAAAGTCCACCCCATTGTCTCAGGCCCCTAGTAGTCTTAAATGATTCGGACAAGTCACCTTGGATCTTAACCTGACTTCTTGATCCACTCATCATCAGCTCAGTGAGGCTTATCAATTCTTGGGGGACATTCATTTCTTCCATGCTTTGATAAAGTCATTATACACCACACCGAATATATATTATATAAAAAGTAGCACAATAAAAAGGTTTTTTGGGGGTACGAGTAAAAGAATTGATTATACAGAACATTACAAAAATAATATTTATTCCATTATTTATCCCCTCTATATGGCAATATAGAGCTGAAGAAGGTTTACATATACCAAAAGATCTTTGCATTTCCTTCCTTTTAACATTGATCTAACCAATTGGATGGTAAATTCTCTCCTTTTTCTCTCTTTACCTATTTCATGATTTCACTGTTGGGCCAAAACAATTCAGCTCGTAGCGATACCTAGGAGCTATCTTATATATACCAAGAATCCGCTTTCACAGTACGGTTCAATTTCTATACCTTTTTTTTTCCTCTGTACTCCTTCTACTTCTTGAGGTTGGGAAATCATTTCTTTCCTAAATCCCACATACCTTTTCCCACTTCAACAAAAAGAGGAACCACAATACCGTACCGCAAAGTCTACTTCTGCTTATATGTCCATTCAGGAAATGAAAATTATTACTGATATATAGAATATTATAAGGAGGGAGAAATTCAGTGCTTAGGGTGCTTAGGTTATGTACTAAGGGTTTCGAGTGGTGCTTAGGCTATGTACTAAGGGTTCCGAACCAAGATCCTCCAAGGGATGTAGTGGCACTGTTTTTTTTTGTTTATATAGAATATTATACTGAATGTAACTTTGTATAAGAAGTTGAGATTAATAAAAAACTCTAGTTAAGCTTTTAAAGACACATTTATTTATCAAAACGAGAGCATTCGGTATAAGGTGATACACTACTAAAGAAAACCGACTGCTTTCTCGCCAGCTGCTTAACGGGTAAGAATTTCATGGCGTGATCTTGCGGTAAGCGAGAAGTGAGGTTATTCAATATTCCAGGCGGGTTCGTATTTCATTCAACTCACGATATTTAATATTATATATGTATATATATTTATATATTTTATAATTACACTACTCCCATCAAATCATCTTTACCCTTCGGAAACCAATGACTTTCCCAGTCTTTGCCCTCCAATGTCGTTTAATAATTTCCAACTAACTCTTGTAAGCAAATCCGGTACTTATGAATTATATCTTAACAAACGTTTAACTTGGAATCCTCTTAATAGTCTGAAAAGACAAGAAACAGCTCGCGGCTTCAGGATACTACAACACTTACTTGACAAGCACTGTTAGCTCAAATTAATTACAAAAGACTCATATGCATGACTATTATAAGACCTATTTGGACCGATTAGAGCTTTGGGTGAGTAAGCCATCAAATTCCACTCGTATTCAATCCTTGCAATCCAAAATCCTTCGTATAATTCTCAATCCATAATGACCTCAATATTTGTTGCTGATTTTCCC
The DNA here is from genome assembly GCA_037127475.1 of Arma custos. Lineage (NCBI taxonomy): Eukaryota > Metazoa > Arthropoda > Insecta > Hemiptera > Pentatomidae > Arma > Arma custos. The sequence continues at coordinate 28,918,763 of CM073763.1, read as the reverse complement.
CCAATCCAACATCGATCGTTTCATGACAAGCTTTATTTCCATTCAAACCTTGCTAGCTGATCATTTCCCGATAATACTCCGAGGCGTCTGAAAAGAAGATGGTCTCGTGACCTTCTTAGTTGAATCAATCATTAGAGTGCTTCCACTGATGGGTTTCTCTACTTGCCTTTATTCGTACCATTCATTATTTTTACTTGCCGTATTGTTATGATACAGTTTTTAATTTCAATAAGTATTATTTAAAAAAATACGTTACACTAAAATATTCAGGAGTAAAAGGAAATCACCTGCGATAGAAAAAGGTCGCGGAAGTGGCGTACCCTCACGGTCATGTCGTTCAAAAGAACGGTACTATTCTTTCCGTGTCGCCTTTTGTGGTTCGCTTTTAGAAATGTTACCATTATGTGTTATGAATCGGCGTAACTTTGCCTCATTACGTATTAACTGTTACTATTTTAAATGAATCAGGACTTATATTTTGGTCTTCGAACGTTTATTTTGCCTGTAAAGTATTTCAGGAAGAATTAGAAATTTACCCAGCTACAAAGTTTAACTGATTATTCAGTCAAAGGCTATTATCTAACAATAATACCTTTGAATTTTTATGCAGGTCGATTGACTGAATCTATGAGTATTGATTATTAAAAATATGTATATTCTTAAGGCCTACTATAGAATGATTACCATTTGATGATTTTATAATAGTTAAGTTGTCCAAAATGTGATATGAAGCGATAATGATAAAAAACGGACAGATTTTTACACATTTTTCTCTAGTTTAGTTAAGCAATTTTATTATATTCCTAATACTTCAAGTTCAGAAGATGACTAGAAAACAAGGGAAAATACGAAATGTCGTTTAGGACAAAATGTTTAGACTAAAATAGCGAAATATGTCAAATAGTTTATTTTTTAAAGTTCGGAGTTATCCGTTTTTGATCCTGAATGCTTCATACACAATATTTTGTTTTCATTTTCCTAAAGATCTACATTTTTTTTTAATAAAGGAATAAGTGTTATACTGTGGAAACATTTATTCTTAGCGTTTTAAATTGATTAAATTATCAGAAAATATAAAAACAATTATACTAAAATAACCGATAAGCATCATTTTACAATTTGAGAACAGAAACTTTCCTAATCAACGTAAATTACATAGCCATTAAATTTTAAGTTTAGATTGATATGTGTAACTAATTTAAAAGTAATCAGTAGTAAGTAAAAATGAAATTTCAGTACTAAATATTTAAGGAAATTGGAAGCAAAATAGGCATACCCCTTCAGTAGCACCATTTATTATTTATTCTTAAATTTTTATCAGAATAACTATTAATGTGATCAGCATCGCTTCACTGTTCATTGTATCCTTTCCCGTCCTTTTATCAAACAAAAATGGGTGGAGGAATTATGAAAACTTCAGGGTCTTCCTACGTTGGTCAACTGTAACATTCTAAGCTATTCTAAACACTTCACCTTTCAGAATAAATATATATTTTCAATAAATACCCCGTAACATTTACTACTATGCGGGAATGGCATGGGAGGATTAGACTATCACTATCCCGTATACCCAGCAGATGGCTCTAAGATTTTTTAAACGAGAGTAAAAACCTTTTTCGGAAAGGACGTAAAACGCGAGTCCCGAGCCTGTACGATGTCAGGTACTCCTTAAAATCTGGAGATACACAGTACTAACGAAGATGAAGTACAAAACAATTCTAGAGACAATATTTCGAGAAACCTTCCGAAAGCTCAAGTTGACAACTCCTGGTTCAATGGCCCAACTATTTACAATTACTTATTGAATAATATTAGTATATATATATATATATATATATATATATATATATATATATATATATATATATATATATATATATAATAATATAATATAATATAATATAATAATATATAATATAATATAATAATATTAGTATATATATATATATATATATATATATATATATATATATATATATATATATATATATATATATATATATATATACATATATGCGAAAGAAAATGGTGCGGGTGGTCGTTAAAAAAATTCTCTTTAGTAAGAAAAACTGTTTGTTTAAGTTTTGCTTACTTTTTTTTCGTTCAGGAGAATGACATGGGGTCCTCACTTTAAGTAGAAACGCCAATCACTAAATCATAAACTCAATTCGATTTAACCTGTTTGGACATATGCATTACAAATTTACGGCATCGACTCATAGAAAACGACTACAAACTTTCCAATCGAAAGACTTGGAGTTATCACCAAAACACCATGGTATCTCAATAACAAAACTTTGCATACGGACTAAAAAATGGGTAAAATGGAATCAAAGAAAATTTTAAAACTATGGATGGAAATGGATGCGCATACCTTACTTAGGCATTCTGGTGGATTGCAGTATAATATTACTAATTTCATGGTACAAGCTATGATATACCTACAGCCACGGAGAATAACTGGGCTAAGTCGTATTTTGTCCAAAGAGAGTTAACTGTATTGTGGAAACCAGAATCTTTCTCATTGGCCTTAAATTATGTTTTTATACAAGGACTAACTCGTTTTAAACCCAATGCCTGATTTAGGTCCCTTATTCACAATAAAAGTAATACGGTTCTGCTTCCTTAAGTAGAAGAAACTAATTTCCGAGAATATTCGAACTAACTACTTATTCATCGGGGCCCGTAGATATATAGATATTTTAGTTTTGCTCTGTTTGTGTATTTTTTAGAGCTCTTTTCTATTCTATACACAATTTAAAATCTAATGCTGAATAAATATTCTGAACATATATAAAAAATAAAATGAAACCTAATTTTTTTTTATATTTTTAGAATTTCCTAATGGAAACAACGAACACTTTGTGGAACATGCCAGCTATAGCCATTCTATTTCTTTACAAAGAACTCGCATCCCGTTCAAGAATTGCTTTTTACTTTAGATAAGTCACAACCTAATAAACTATTTTGCTTTCAAAGCTGAAAGATCAAAAGATTCATAGAAAAAAAATCTAAGGAATAGTGTGAGATAAATATAGATATAGAATAATAAAGTTCCAAACTGGTTTGAAGCAACAGAGATATCAGGCAACTGCTAGCTCATGGGAATCTATCCATACTACCTATTATATAATATGTCAATAACAGCTTATTACACGTGGATGCGGGTCTTTTGTGTCTATATTATGTTTGAAAAGACATTACTACATAAGTAAAGAAAGGGAGTGGTTCAAAGTCACGAGCGTTTGGTCTGAAAAGAAAAATATTGAACGACTCAATGCCGTATAACAATAAATACAATCTCTAAAATATCAGCCAAAGGGTAAATTTACAAAACTAAACAGAATGATTTTAAGATAATTTTAATGGTATATTTGAAGAGATGATGAACTAATCGATGATATATACTTAAAAATACAATCCCACAAACCTCATTCAACTTACATATTGTACTTCGAAAATTAAGAAGATCATGGAGTCTCATTCAACATTTTATACAAGCCTCACCTACAAGACATATTTTAAAAATTAGAGAGAAAACTTTTATAATTAATAAAAGGAGTGATTATTATATATCATTATTGTATATTTGCAGAGATATTGGAGATTACTGAACAACTCAATGCTTTTTAATAATAAATAGAATCCTAAAAAACTCGACTAGAGCTTGAATTTGTTAGGTTAATGAAAATTTTTGTACAATTTAATGCCTTTAAATAATTAAAATAATCTATAAACATTATCCAGAGAACAAATTTTAAAAATAATAAATAATCCTTTTATAAAAATGTTAGTGTTTTAAGAATAGTTCAAAAAAAGACTACCGTAGATACTTTACATTTTAGGTGTTTAAAAAATAAAATGTTTTAACATAATATAATAAAGGCCGTTGTATAAACTTTGCAATCTCACAGCGAAAAAAAAAAATTTCTATAATTTGTTGAGCCTCCACTCTATTACTGAACAATTACGGTGAATCAGGCGAAAACAAGTACTTAGAGAGCATCATACCGCGTTCGGAATGTAACGATATACTTTGGTTGTTCAGAAGCATATCTGTAGATCTTTTGATGGTTTAGATTTGGAAGGTAATTACATATACGTTATATAAGAGGGGAGGGGGGTGTTGCATTGCTATGCTGAAGTTTCTGGGTTCAACTTCATCTGGGGCAGATAAATTGGTTAATCTGTTAACAGTTGCGCACGGACCTGCAGATCCTTCTGGGGCTTACCCGGCCTGTACAACGTGTAGACCCTCAATTAAGGGAAAAACTTGGTGGTTGAGCATGATCTCGAACAAATCACCTGCTTGTACACCTCTTGTCTTAGACATCGTGCAGCCTCAACCATATACCCAACTCAACACTCTGTATGGATGGTAGTGTCACAGGTTATTATTACCTTAATGACTTGTTAAACTTTATGACAGTATATTTTATCAAAAAGGTTTAATTCTTCCTATATTCCTTATATTATTAATCTTAATATCTAATAATTGCAAATGTTTAGAGTATTACGGAGATTCATTTGTATTGGAAATTGCGATCCGAGATCCTCAAAATGTAACAATGTTCTCATAGTTCCTTACAAGGTTGTAACATGGTCTCATAATTCCTTTATTTTTATTATTAACAAGTCTGTAAATAATTTGCTGATATAAAACGGAGAATTCTTTTGAAAACCTACCTCTTTATCTCATCTAATTATTATCTATGTATCTCGTCTAAATTGGACTTATTTATGTCGAATTTGTACGAGTATATATACATATACATATATGTTTGTGTGAGTATGGCAGCATCCATTTGTTTAATGTTTCCAATATAATTTACATTTTTGAAGGGCAAAACGTAAATAAAGTGTGATATCCAACAGATTATAAATTAATTTGAATATTCTATAACAAATTTAAAGAAAAAAATTCAATCGGAGGCTTCCATTGAATGCAAATATGAACCTAAAATGAGAATTTACAATTGAAAGGAACAATGTCAGTATCAAGATCATACCTAAAACAGGTAAATTTAAAAACGTCATGAAAACGAAACAAATGACAATAGCTCGTAAAATTACTTAGCAATAAAGGGATCATTACTCGACTCAAATGTTCTTGAAAACGCTATTACTGCTTAAACTATTTTTTATGTGCAATCATTCGCAACACCGATTTTTATTCTTATCCAAGCTCAATGGACGCTTTATTTTGTCTTTTAATTATTAAGGCATTATAGATTAGCCTGAAAAAAATCCGATAGTTTTGATACATTCAAGTTTGAATTAATCTGTTGAAATAAGTTTCTACGAATAGGTGTCAACGCCTGTAAAACCTTTAGTTGAAGTTCGTCAATATACAGAAGACTTACTGACTTTGGTAGGAGGCATAGATATACTTTATGCCATATTTGATCTATGGCTAATACTATAAGAATGAATAATGATCTACCACAACCAGATTTGAATCTTATTATTTCAGTATATCATATTAAGAATTTTATGTTTGTTCCTACGTTCTCTACGAATGTGATTGCTTACGTTTGCTTTTTGGTGCAATTCAATTTATTTTATTGATAAAGATTGAACTTGGCACGACAGAAATCCCAGAGGCTATACAAGTCCATCATAAGACCTACGTTGCTCTATGGTGCACCACTACTGAGACACCTCTATAAAACAACGATGCAGCGCTTGCAGCATTACCAGAATTCCATCCTTAGAAAGATCGTAAGTGGCACATCGCTCGAGGGAGCACTTTACACCACCATCCGGGAGGAGCTTAGGATTCCCTCGGTGCCCGAGTACATAGGCCGGAGGCACATCAAATTTTTTGATGGGCTGAAGACCTGTGCGAACCCCCTATTTAGGGACTTAAACCCACCTCCCAGAACTGGGAGATGGCAGGGCAGTGTTCCCTTGGTCGATGTGCTTACATTTGATCTAGGGATGGGGTAAGTACTCCCTTGTCCTTATCATTCCTTCCTTTTCCTTCTTCATTCCTCCCCTTTCTTCTTTCTACAACTATTTCTTAATCTCGCTAAACGGTCCCTCCCTGTTTTTTATTGTATAACGTCAGCGGCCTTGAGCCGGTTCGAGTAAAAACCGCCTTCAGCGGACTCAGCCCATTGTAACGCCTTAAAATACCGAACGGTAACATAAGGCTTTTGGTTTGTATAGAAGCATTTTCAGATATTTGCTGTAAATTGGTATTATATTGTAAATAAATCTTGGAGGATGTGAAAAAAAAATTGTATTGATAAATTAAAATGCTCCTAAATAATCCCTACTGACCTAACAATTTCGATTACGAGTATTTTATAATTGTTTAGAATTGATTAAAAATAACGAAAATAGATCACCAAAAAAAAAAAAATAGATCTCTGACAATAGAAGTATATTATCTAATGGCCATGAAACATAAATATAGATTTCAATTTTCTTTTTTAAAGAGTTAGGCAATCTCATGAGTATTTTGGTTCGAGTTCCTCATACGTAACCGTTTTTTTCTCTTTTACAAGTGAAAAACATATTTTTATCTTCTCTTCCACTATGACGATAATATAAAATCCATCTTCAGATAGGACTTGTTGAAAAAGATATAACAGTTATGTTATATCTAACAGTTGAAAATAATAAGATATAAACAACAGTGATAAACCTCTTTTCATTTCATGTTGGGTTTTGAGTTTGTTTGTTGGTTATGGCATCACTTCAACCTACGAAGGTCTTCGGTTCAGTACATGGTAGAGATTATACTGTACTTAGATTGATTTGACTTTATATCAAGCCAACTGTTGAGTAGGGAAATGGATTTAGCCGAGAACCTATTCAACCGCCTGATATTACCCAATTAATGATATCCTCATTATAGAAGATGGATAAGGTGTCTTCAGATCCCACAGGTGCCATTTAAGGCTGTAAACTGGTTGAATAATTTATCTGCCACAGCTGGGTTTGAAACGTTACTTTTCAGCAACTCCACACACTTAGCCATCCTCATCCCTTCTTCAGTACTGAATAGACAAGATACAAAAAAATTGTATTAGAAAAAATTGATATGGACAAATTGTAAAAAATAAAACTATGGGAGTAAACGGGATATAAAAGTAGGGGTGGTTTAAATTATAAAGTAAAATTGAGGTATCATTTAAAATATTTGAACAAGAACAATGGGATACGAGTTACTAAAAAATTATAAGAAATCGCGTTTTTAAGATTTACCCCAATAGTTTTATTTTTTCTATCAAACTTCAATTTGTTTGTATATTTCGTTACTATCCTGAGAAATCTGGGTCAATGCCCAGTCATGGCAGATAAATTATTTAACCTGCTTACAGCCATAAATGGTGCCTAAGAGATCCGGAGACTAACCTTATCCAGCTTCTATAAAGAGGATTAATTGGGTAATATCAGGCAGGCTAATGGGATCTCGTCAAAAAGAACTTCCTACACAATCTTCCCTTAAAAACAAAGCCTCTACTGAACACGTTACTAACAAAAATGATGAGAAATCATGTTAGGAAATTTACCCAAATAGTTTTATTTTTATACATTATATCATTTTTTCTATTACACTTCGATTCTGTTCGTATCTTGTCTATCCTTTTTTTTTTTTTTCCCTCCCCCTACCTGCCATTGCTGGCATACGGGGTTCGGCAGTGGCGGGTTGATACGTTGGGTTTACGCACGCCCACCACTGCCAAAAAACTACTCTTTATTCAACAAATCATCTTATTATACAAAATAAATTTGGGGGGTACTGTTTAATCTAATTTTCTGGGTACAAATAAAAAATAAATAAATAAATAAAAATAAAAATCTGTGGTGCTGCCCGGTGCACGCATGTGCACCTTACTGATGGGGCAGCACCTTTTAGGCTGACCAGCCTTACTGGTCCGCCGCACCGTCCGGTCATCCGACCAGTCCACATCTGTCCGGTCCTCCATCTCCTCCAGGGGGCCATCCTCGTCTGGCTCTCCTTCCGGCCCCTCATCCGGTGGCTCGTCTGGTGGCTCGCCGAGGGGCCGGGTCCTGCCAAGGGTGAAATGCGCAGGCCCGACCACGTCCTTCCACCCGTAGACGAACTCCCTGAAGAAGGGATAGTTCTCTTCTTCCATCAACCGGGGGAAGTCGTCCTTGGCGAGGGTGTACATCCCAGTTTTTGCCGACAACCTGGAACGGTGTCTGTCCATCGCGGTGCATGAAACGATCACGTGTTCTGCTGTCTCGGGGACTCCACAGGCGGTGCAGAGGGGGTCGACCACTATCTTATGCTCAAAGAGCTTCCCCCGGAACCCGCCATGGCCTGTCAGCATCTGCGATACCCAGTAGTCCGGGAGGACCCATGTTGCAGACAATCTCGACTGGACGGTGGGGAAAAACTTCCTCAAAGTAGAGCCCTTCTGGCTTACCACCCACCGTCCATTCCATTCTCCTATGGTATCCTCCCTCACCATCTTCTTCCATCTATTGGGGATCTCGTAGACTCTCTCTCGGAGTCCCTCCGGGAGCGCCGTCAGCTCCTGCCTCTTCACCTCGTATATCAACCTATCCTCCTTGAAGATGAGGTCCAGGGGCATCGCCCCCTCCAGCACCTGCACCGCCTCGTGCGACACCGTTCTGTACGACTTGGTGACTCTCAGCAGGGCCAATCTCTGGATCGTCGCCAGTCTCCTCTTCTTTAGCTGCGTGAGGTTTCGGCTCCACGCCGAGGATGCATACCTCAGGATACCCATGACCACGCCTTTATAAATGGTCATCGTTGCCGGGTACCTGAGGCCCCAGAATGCACCCCCTATTCTTGATAATCCATTGAGTGACAGGGTCACCCTATCTTTCAAATATCCCGGGTGAGGAGTGGCATCGAAGTTCCTTCTGAACTTCACGCCCAAATACTTCACCTTGTATCTTGTCTATCCAGCCCTGAAGAAGATTTGCAATGCGGGTCAGTTTCCAAGACATGGGTCATCTATATTTAACAATGTCTCTCTCTTACATCCGCTCTGACCATTTCCTTACCCAAAAAGTATATATTGTTAAGCATTATTCTAAGTAGTTCATTAATCTTTTCATAAGGTTTGTTGAAATACATTGACATAGTGATTTGGATCCATTTATCCATTCATTCCCCTTCTCACCGTCCCATACAAACCACAAATAAGATTAGATCGAGAAAGAAAAATCAGGGTACAACTTACCCATGGGAATATATTTGGCAGTTGAAACTCTACCCTTTCGGAACATGAAACACTTAACAAATAAAAATTGCGCCAGAACAGATTCCTGTTACAGGGATTTCGACAGGTCGGTTATAATTGAATATGGGTGTTTCATATCGAATAATCTTCTTTATTTTAAAAATACGATTCATGTTTTTAAATCCTTAAAACCGATTAAAAATAAATATTTTAAGGAAGTAAATTTAAAAATAACGAGAGCAAAATATGTAATTAGAATTATGTAATCTACCTAAATACTCACATCCCCTTCGTAAAGTTACGGTAACAACTTAATTTAAAATAATTTATATCTTTTTATTTTATTGCTAGATGTTATAACTTTTTTAATGTTTTATTTGAAAAGAAAAGATATGACCCCTGGTCTCCCACGTGTCGGTCGTAGTGCATAGCCACCTCAGCCATCCTGGTTCGCTTCTCGGTCATATCTTTTCTTTTCAAATAAAATATTTAAAATAATTATAACATCTAACAATAAAATAAAAAGATATAAATTATAATAATATATAATGACGTAAGTCAACAAGATCCAAAAATAAAAATAATGTTTAATTAACATTCTCCCCGTGTATACATTGCAAATTGCGAGAACTCGGAGATATAGGATCAGTGAAAAGAAAGGATAATCAGGATGATGACTAATGTCGAAACGTTTTGAATAATAAATAATTATGTAGACTGGATATTGGTCTTGCATTTTTTTTTCATTGTTTGTATACTTATTCTTTTATGATAAAATATATTACTGTAACGCAAATATACGTATTTGCTTAATATTTATTCTGCTGCAAACATTTGTAGTATTTTTAACGAAAAATACAATATAACGTAATGTTACGTAAAGTAACAATTAGTTCTTAAATAATAAGTAATAATTATTATATATTTCATTTGCGTATTACTTGGTGTGATTTAATCTCAATACTTTCCTTGTTTCCTCGGTCACTTTAATGGTTATGTGTTTGTATTTATTTTTAATTTGTTAAAAGAATTCGTAATAGGAATAAAAACTTGTTGATTAATATATCAAGGTTGGACGAAATAACAGCAATTTTATATTGCATAAGGGAATTAACTTTTAAATAATTTTTAGATATTAATGATTGCATATTTATTGGCAAGGAGTTAGTAACAATATATCGCGGTAAAATAAAATAAATCTTTCAGATGACCTTTGTGTTCTATTTGTTAGCTATTATTTATTTAATTTGATTTATTCTATACGAATTTGTTTATAACTAGGGAGTTGTTATTTTTTTGGTGACTTATGTTGTATTGTGGTTACTGTAAAATTGGTTTTTGATGAAGATCTCTTTCTTTTCTCCAATTGAAGTACGAGAGGCAATGCAATTTATTCTGGTTGACTCATTGGGAAACTCACTGGTTGAATTTGGATTGCTGCTAAACAATTTCATATATATTCCTTCTCAATTCTTCTACAACATCGAAAACCACTGGTCTTTTCAGATGGTCTATATTCGTATTTAAAATATTACATTTAAAGTTATACAAATTTTGGTTAAAATAAGAAATATGAGATTAACGTTTTTTCATCACAGACAGATTGTTATAATCAAGTAAGAATTGTTTACTTTATTTAAATTATCATTGAAACAATAAGAACAAATAGACTAACTTAAAATTCATTTAAATATTTGGTGTTGAGAATATTTGTTGAATGTCTTAGTAAATCATAAGTCGGTCGAATTTAACCAGATTGACTTAATTAAAGCGGAATCATACTTGAAGGACTTTGTCTCGAAAAGGACTTAAAAAATAAGAAATAACTCCGTTTCAACGCAATGCCTGACTTAGCTCTTATTTCATTATGAAAAATACATGATTCGGCTTCACTAAGTACATGAAACTCATTTTGGACAAAATGCGACTTTTTCACCAGGGCTGTAGATATATAAACTCCATATCTGAATATAGTAATTAAATAAATATGGGTGAAATGATTAAGCTTGAATTTTATGAATCCCAAAGAGAAACAAATTTTTTGTTTATCAAATCAACTGATCGCATGTTTGGAGAAAGAGTGAGAGATTAAGAATAAGTGAGAATAAATTAGTTGAATTGGCTAATAAGGTTTAATTTTATCACGATACAATTCAATTTCATTAATATGCCATTGTTTTTCCTGTTTATGAATTACTAATTTATTTATGATAAATATTTAGGCTGTTTATTCTGAAATTCTTCTGTTTGATTCTGAAAATCGTGCTCATTGACGATATTTTCCTAATTAGTGACGCTGAACGTGGGAATCACACCCCTGCTTGTTTACTCCTTCGTCTCATTCATGGTTTGCAAAACAGTTGAGTCAGACGGTAAACATTTTTTTTACTATTAGACAGACTCCGCGATCCTTTGCACTTGAATGACCTTTAGATATCTCCAAGTGATGTCATCATTTCTGGAAATATTCTGAATTACTGTTTAAAATGCCATGCCTTCCCACGCACTACCAGACTATCTTACAGTCCTACTCTTCCTTCTTTAGCCACAAAAAACAAATGGAACACGATTCACGATAAACAAGAACATATAAGCGCTATTCGACATATTTAGCATCTACTTCCATCAAGCATATTTCGTTAGGAAAATTTTTAATGTCTGTGATACATTCGTATGTATAGTCATGATATATTTCAAATTTATGGCTAATATTATTCAAACAAGTCAGAAATAATATTTTTATTTAAAAATTTAATGAAAATATCTTGATTATAAAAAAATGTGAATGATTTGTATACTTTTTCATAACAAGTAAAAAAAAAAGAAACAAACATTTTATTTTTAATTTATTGTGAAAGTTATTGAAAAATGCAGGAAAACTACTGTAATAGTATAGATTTCTTTAAATCTTACATTTATTTGTAATTAAATCAATATCTTAAAAAATATTGATGACTACAATATAATATTTGAACATATTCACTAATTCTGTTCAAATCCATTTTTGATTTATTTCAAAAGTTTGTAAGCTTTAAATTTTCTGAAGCGAAGCTAAATATAAAGAACTAAAGAAAAAAAAATACAATACAATAATTCAATAAGTTTTTTTTCCCTAACTTTGACTTTATAGAGGATGGGTGAACCCAGAAGGGCCATGGATCCCATAGTCCCGGCCGCTAAAAGCCTTAGTAAAAGTCTTCCTGTGAGCGGGATTTGGACCCAGGACCTTCGGCATGGTGACTCAGCGCTCTACCACTTTCCATATTTATTTTAAAGTTATTGAACATTATTACTATTGACTATAATTATGTTTGACAAGAATATTTTTTGAAATTTTATTTGCCTATTTTATTATGTGTGTTTATAAATATATTATTTATATTACCGTCATTGTTAACTATTCCCAGACAGAGGCAGGCCCAAACCCTCCGTTTCTTAGCATAACAGCTTCCGTCTTTCGAAGGCCGTTACCAAGGCCCGGAGCGGCATTCCTTCTCCGCCTGTTACAGAAATTGCATCACTTTCTTTGTCATAACATCATCTTCATCATCATTAGCATGATATTTCACACTTCCTTGATAATACCAGTAAGTAGAGAAAAAATAATACATCAAATAGCTTTGCATACTTTTCACTTCACAACATCGTAAAGCAGATATCTAAATACCCGGTGTTAAAGCCAAATTTTCTCCATAATGAGTTCCTAATGAAGCGGAATTGTATTTTCGTGCTGCAAAATAATGCAGGGTTTTATTTTCCTTTAAATTACCACTCCTAGTAGTAAACTATTGTTTGTTGATCTTTTGACATTTTTATAAATGTTAACAATCGTTAATCCTCTTTCATACAAATTTTGTTTTCACTTTGAAAATAATTCAGTCTTTACTCAGACGTCTAAGCGTGATTTTCGCATAATTTTTACTAATTCAAAATCGGCCGGAACGGGGCCCAAACGATCAGAAATATCAACAAAATCTAGAACGAAGGCAGTGCAACTGAGTGCACTGTTCATCGGTGGTACCAGAGATTTGGAAGAAGTTCTATTCTTGATTACGATATTATCCGACCTTTGTTGGAGGAGAACCACTAAACAACAGTTGGAGAACTGGCAGGGAATCTCGATGTCAGAAAATAAACCGCCGATGACCACCTCAATCCAATTAGGAAGGTAAAAAAGCTTGAAACTTGGGTTCTACACACATTAAACGACCCCTAAAAACATTAGTGGTATGAAATTTGTGCTGTACTCCTTTGCCGAAAATACAGCAACCCTTGGTATAATTCTGCATAATTCTGTCCAACAGTATGGCTTGCGATGGAAATTGGATCCTCTACGATAACATCAGACGATCTAGACAGTGACAGTATATTGTCCAAAGGCCTCAAAAAAGATGGTTACTGTTTGGTGGGCATCATTTGGTCTGATTTATTACAGCTTCTTGAATTCTGGCGAAACTATCAATGCCGATTCATATTGTAACTAAATTGAAGTGATGCATCAGAAATTGGCAGCAGTGAAGCCATTTTTAGTCAACCGAAAGGGGCTCATTCTCTTGCATGGCAACGCTCTGCCACATATTTCACGTTTGACGTTTCAGGGTATGGTAAAGTAATGGAGTACTATTTTGGAGTATAGAAAGTAATGGAGACTATTTTGACTAATAAGAACAGTTATAAATAATTAATTTTATATATATTTTCAACTCATAATCCTGCATCATTCTCCGGAGAACCGACCATTTTATAGTGAATAAGGGACCTAAGGCAGTCATTGGCTTGATCATGATTCATTGCGTGTATAAAAATTGAAAGGTTTTCATGCCAAAATCTACGAGAATGACACGGCACCGCTCTCCTCAGTGAAATTAGTGCTAAATTAGACTTAAGCATTTATTCACCCGAGCTGCAGGCTTGTGTTAGTTAATGGAGGAATCGCGAATCTAGTTCAAATTTCTAGTTAAAATTAACTTCAAGTTTTTTCTTTTAAATCATTACCATTCATATGATAAATAAATTTTCCAATTTTTTTTATTTTTAATTTCTTAACCCGTTTGGCTTTTATTAATATTTGAAAAATAACATATTAATGTTACTAATGATACATGGTATCTCCTTTACAGCACAAGGTGCATTTTAAGAGAGGATTGTACATTGAATTTTCTGAATATTAATTAGATGGAAGGAGTGGGGGATCTAGTGAATTTTCAAAATGATTTATATAGTCGTCAGAGTGTTACAATTATTGGGTAATGATTAGAAAAAATATATATTCCAATCCTGTGTTAAGGTTTGGTAACATGCTTTTTATAGAGCATATGTAACAACGTATACGTATGTTTCTGTACTCTAACATATACAGTTTTACAAATATATGGATTAGCTATGAGAGATAGTTTTAAATTAATATTTACAGTTTATTAATAATAATATGTTAATTATACAATATGATATAGTGAATTGTTTATTCCATTCGATATCTTTTTCTGTATAGTTTTTTGCCAGCCAAATATGAAATGTCGCCTTTTATTGTAAAAAGTCCTTAAACAGTGAAAGTGGGATGATCCCGACCTAATTTGTTTGATTTTATGATTATTTGTAATATATTTCATGAATTTGAATTTGAACTATCTATAATTTTATTTTTAATGCCGATCAGATTCTCTTTGTCTTGTTTTTAAAAAAATTGTTTCTCATAGTTTTCTTTAAATCAATTTTTACCACAACCTAGAAGGTAATTGGAATCGAGGTTTTGTGTTCTTAGCTATTGCATTAATTAATATTACATATGTTAAATTAGATTAATTCACAGAATTAGTATAATTTAACAAAATATATCATATTGCATTCAAATACCAAATGTTTAACGATATGATATATCAGATCCAGATTTAAAAGGAAGGAATAAAGACTAATATGGCTTGGAAATTAGTAGTAAAGTTGGTTTGAAAAAAAATGAACACGGAGTATCTCTTTTTTTCCTGTGGAGTTTCAGAAATATTTGCTGGTTTGTTAGCTAATTACAGGCTTGATAATGTAATAATAAGAAGAAGGTTCAATGACGATACAATCAATCTCTGCTACAAGAAACCTCGCACCATTACCCAAACCCAAACCCGCAAGATCTTTCTCAAGCTAATCCCCCCACCTACGCCTTGGTCTATCTTTCAGAGGCTTATTAACTTTTTAGGAATTCGTTGGTTACTAAGTCCAACATTACAAGCCCATATGTATTAATCTTTGGTACTTGACAAACATTTGTATTTTTCTAAGTTTAAACAATTATCTATTTCTAATTAATTATATATTTCTATTTAATTATATGTTTCTTTGTTTTATTTTTTTTTCTGGTTGGGGTTCCGCATTACTATTAACCATGAAAATCAGCAGGTTTTTAATATATATCACGAAAGCTCATGAAAGTATTTATTAGGCATTTCTATTTTTATAATATTTAAAACTTATTAAAATGATGTTATTTATGCATCCCGAGTGTTACGTTTTAAAATCGAAATGATTTTTTTATTTTGTTAAAGCCGAAATTGGTCTTAATTGAGCAGTATACGTTGTACAGGAGAGGATACGTTGTTGTATTTTGAATGGTGCTCATGGTTTATTAATTCTTTCTACTATTACCTGCTCATTTTCCTCAGCCCATTTTATACCATTCCACTTTAGTTATTTGACTCTTCAATTGTAACGATTATATTTTGATAGGCTTACAGCAAAAACTCATTTGTTGCAGCTAACTCATTTCCTTAGCGCGATAAAGGAATCACCACCACAAACCGCTGCAAACTGTCTCGCGGTTGAAGAAGTAGGTTTCCCACCAAAGGTAATAAGGTAAGCTAATTATTCTTCGGATATCGAAATTGATGATGAAGCAGAGCTACCAACAGCAGGAATTAGGAGTACTTCCGTCCACATTCCTTCTTGCTGAAGAAGGACCGAAGGGTGTTCAGTGGATTCCTCCAGAGGTGAAAGACCTATCACGCTGCACCATTGACATGCAGATGCATGATGATGCAGATCCTAAACTTCATTTGGAAATCCTAAATCAAATAAATAAGTTATTGTTTTGTTCATTTAACGTCACTTTATGCTGCTAAGGGTAATCGGACGATGCTATATTGGGAGCTCTAAATTCTGCATTTCCAGGTTTAATTAGGATATGCATTTTTAACGAGTATCGTACAGGCTCGGGACCTCTGTTTAACGTCTTTTCTGAAGGACGGCATAACTGAGGATTTTTTAATCCCTTGGCTCATTGTTAGCCACCATTTAAAAAAAAATGATCGAATTGAATAATGTCAATAGAATTAATTTACTTATGGGTATTGATTATGTTTAATACTGACATAGTTAATTCATAATTTATCTGCCACAACCGGTCTCGTACATGGAACCCGCATATTTTTAACACAGAAATCTTTCTACCACTTAAACCTGGAATTTTAGTACTATAATAAGTTATGTTGCTAAAGTTGTGCAGTTTATTTTATAAATAATAAAGTACTTATTAATTCTTTATATCTGTAGGTTACTGGTTCGAGAACGGTTTTGACAGATTAAGTATTAGTACTTCCATTAACATTTAGTGACCTTCTAAGATATGCAGACCTCAGTTTTGTGTTAGTTCCAATACAAATAGTGATAAAAAATATAATCTACTAGTATATAGTTTTTTACCAGGAAAAAAAACGTCCCCTTTGAGGCTGTTTTCCCCATAACAAATAAAACATAAAATATCATCATTGGTAGTAGAACTCTATGTCTTTGTACACATAGACATACATAAGTAAGTAGCTGATTATAAAAAAATAACATTGGTTTTTATATGATTTAAGAAACAATATAGCACATTCTATTATTAATTATTATTTATTCTTTTATATTAGATATATTATATTATGTTCGTAGTAAACATTTAGCGACCTTCTGATATATGCAAATCTCAGACTAGTTTGAGTTCTGATTCTAATCGTGACAAAAGTTGTCCTGTTTTATTATTTCACTAGTATTTAGTATTTTACAATAAAAAAAATAAATAGCTTCACTTTGGTGCTGTCTTCTAGCTGCCAAAACATAAAACATGATATTTCTCGCTTGTAATAGGGCTCAAAAGAAGATGATATAATTTATTAACTCTGTTAAACTGGTTTTGAAAAAACAACATTGGTACGAAATATACCTATAAAATTTTTGTCAGGAATTCACTCTGTATCTGCCGTCGACAACAGTTTACACTAAGACGACCCCTATTAACGAGGCCTTCCTTATCTTACAAGTTTCGACACCCCGACACGTGTCTTCAGGGGAACGCCCCCCTTTTTGTACCGAGGCCACACTGAGAGGTGCGGTGTATTTACAATTAGCTATATTGCAAAAGGAGTTTGCCCTGAGACCTATAGCCCTATTAATCTTCTGCAGGGTGCTTGTAAAGGACCTAATGGTGATTTATTCAGAAGTGTGCATGAGAATTTTGTGAATGAATAATAGCATTTTAATGTATATTTGTATAAAAATCGGATTCTGCATGCATTCAGTTGAAGTCACCCTATTGCAAATGATTCATTTTGAAAATATACTAAAGTATTATTACAAATCATATTAGCAATGCCTGGTGGTATTGTTAACTTTGATGTGTCTATTTCTTTTTCTTCTGTTATCACCTCTTAATGGTATGTCGTTTAACATTTTTTCTCATAAATATCTTTTTCAGGCCAGCAAAGGAATTTAAATAGTTCGCATATTTATTCTGAATATATTGATGAATGAAAATAATTTATTTTCACGTGTCTTCTTCATCCAATCAGGGTGTAGAAATCCATGTAAAATGGAGCTGTATGGTAAGGCTCTTGGTAAACAAGTTAAAGAATATAAGGAAGCAATCGTTGGGGGTGCAGTCAATAAAAACACCTTAATAAGTGTAACTATTTATTGTGTGCCGACGTTTCGGCCTACAATGTAGGCCATCTTGAGGGCTAAGAGAGAGAAACAAACAGAAAAACATATAAAAAAAACGTTGCAGTAACAAGAATATGGTGACAAGTAATGTGGAAATAGTAAGGAAGAAATCGTTGGGGGTGCAGTCAATAAAAACACATAAAAATATTATTTCCACATTACTTGTCACCATATTCTTGTTACTGCAACGTTTTTTTATATATGTTTTTCTGTTTGTTTCTCTCTCTAAGCCCTGAAGATGGCCTACATTCTAGGCCGAAACTTCGGCACACAATAAATAGTTACACTTATTAAGGTGTTTTTATTGACTGCACCCCCAACGATTTCTTCCTTACATTTGAAGTTACAGTCAACCAATCCTTCTCTACCAAGTTATAGAATAGAATACAAAACAAATATTCTGGAATTAGCTCCATTTAAAATAATAAATGTGTACAAAAAATAAAATTTAATGATAAATTTAAAAATAATAAATATATATCTGGTCAAAGTGCTAGTTAACTAAACAAAGGAACATCCCCTTCCAGTACTGAAACAGGTTAGAGAAGCATACAGCCCTTGAAGTGATATACATATTACAAAATTAAAATTGAAATATCAGTTATTTGGCCAATAACTTTCCAAAATCTTTCATCCCCATCCTGATATCATTAACCCAACTCAAATTGAATATATAAAAGAAGCGTTAGATATTCCCCTCCAAATGTCGCTTCCACCCAAAGCATTCCATCCTTCAGAAATATCCAACATTATTCACAGATTACCTTCCCGCAAAGCTCCTGGGCACGACCTCATCACAATTCACATCTTAAAACACCTACCTAGAAAAGCCATTCTATTCCTTACCTATATAAATATAATGCTGTACTCCGCTCCACATATTTTCCTGACCTCTGGAAATTCTCCATTGTAAAAATGATACCCAAACCTAAAAAAAAACCAGAATACCTATCCTCGTACCGTCCTATCTCTCTTTTACCGTGCATGGGTAAAATCCTAGAAAAACTCATCCTTAAACGATTGTACCCTATCCTTGATGCAAATCACATAATACCAGATCACCAGTTTGGATTCCGAGCATCACACTCCACCATTCAGCAATTTCATCGTGTGGTGGATGTGGTCTCCTCTGCATTAGAACGTGGATCATATTGTTCGGGCGTCTTTCTTGACGTGGAACAGGCTTTTGACCGAGTCTGGCATACAGGCTTGCTCTACAAACTCCGTAAATTCCTACCCCCGACATACTTTCTCATCCTTCAATCCTATCTCACAAATAGAACTTTCCAAGTAAACCATAATAATTTCTATTCATCCCTCTTTTCCCAATCTGCTGGTGTTCCTCAAGGTAGTATCCTTGGCCCAATCCTTTATACAGTTTATACAGCTGACATCCCAACTCATCCTAATACTATCCTTACTACGTATGCTGATGATACATGTGTATTATCAGTCAACACCAATCCAGTTATTGCATCCCAAAGCCTCCAATCCCATATCACTGATCTTGAAGAATGGTTTCAAAACTGGAGAATTAAAATAAATTCTAAAAAATCGCATCAAATAACTTTTACCTTACGTCGTAAACCAATGACTTCCTGCCCTACAGTATCCTTTAATAATATCCCACTGGTGCCTGTAGAACAGATCCGATACTTAGGGTTGCACCTCGACAAACGATTAACCTGGAATCCTCATACAAGACTGAAAAGACAGGAAACCGCTCGACGTTTCAGGCTACTTCAATACTTACTAGACAAACGCTCTAAGCTCCCAATTAACTACAAAAGACTCATCTACATGACCATCATACGACCTATTTGGACTTACGGAGTAGAGCTATGGGGCTCCACTAAGCCATCGCATTCCTCTCGTATCCAATCCCTACAATCCTAAATCCTCAATACTCCTTATTTTGTTAAGAATAAAGTCATCCATAACGACCTTAATGTCCCTTTTGTTGCTGATTTGGCCCGAAACCGGTATCTATCCTTTCATAGCAAACTTCATTCCCACTCAAACCCTCTAGTTTCAAACCTAGCTTCCTCTTCAATTCCCGATAATCCTCCGAGGCGTCTGAAAAGAAGATGGCCACGTGACCTTCTTATTGAACTTTGATTTGAGTACTACCAGTGGGTAGTTTCTCTACTTGTCATTCTCATGTCAATATGTAACACGCATTCTATTTACTTGTTGTATAATTGTAATACAGTTGTAAATATCAATAAATAAATCACTCTCAGTCGCCCTTTTATAAGAAAAAAATCATATTTATTATACATTAGTATAATAATTAGTATATGTTTTTTATGAATGAAAAATGTATTTAATGGGATTTTACCTCTACTTCTAAAAAAGGTACTTCCAGCCTTAATATATGAACTTTAAATATTTAATATTTTAATAAAAGTCTTAATATATGTAAACATAACTTTTTATTAACTGATGCTCTAAGTTACAATTTACGAGGAATTCCTGTTTCTATGCACACAAAAAATGTAATTTAATGATCAATAAATGGGCAGAAAAAAAGTGTATGGTTTTAATTTTCATATTCTTGCTTATTTTTGTTCATTCGAGTACTTATATTTGGACTATTTGGAAAAAATTACCAATTTTCCAAGGGACGTAACTCAGAATCTATTAGACCTACAGGCATTGGTCTGGCTTAAATTAAAGCTAATTAAATTTCCTACAGCTTCATTCCCTATGACTTTCATCGTAGGATCACTCCTTCGGGCGGTGTTCCTCACGAAATTTGGACTTTTTAGAAAAAACGACCAATTTTCTCTGAATCTGTTAGAGTCAAAGAGCAACGGTTGGATTCAAATTGTAGAAATTAAATCTACTTTAAAAATGATACTTGTTTTTTTTAAATCAAAAACGCACCGATTAGGAGATACGAAAACTGAATTAACACCGCAAATTACAAGGTTTTTTGGTCACCAAAAGTTTTCCCATCCGTTTTTTCGGTTGCAAACTTGGATGTAGACTACTCAGATATGCCCTTACAACATATCAAAAATGTAGCTCTCTTCAATTTTTTGCGACCTTCAAACACCTGGCCGCTGGCCTATATCTAAAATAAAATAGTTTCAATATTAAAAATGTTTTTTACTGTATGTTGTCTTAAACAATTATTGTTTCACATCTTACTAATATTATAAATGTGAAAGTTTGTCTCTCTTTCACGCAAAAACTACTTAACAGATTTGGATGAAACTTTACAGTATTATAGGTTATCCATCAGAATAACACATACGCTATAGCAAGCGCGGATTTAGGGGGGAGGCGCACGGGGGGCACGTGCCCCCCTTCCGACAGTTTTTAGGTACTGTGGAGAATTCATTATAGTACATAATTAAAGGCAAATCACACGATAATAGTGGGTAAAATAACAGAAAGAACATGAGTGAAACTATTGTTTTGATATCCTATTAACATTATAAATGCGAATGTTTGTATTTATGTTTGTTACTCATTCACGCAAAAACTACTAAACGGATTTGGATGAAACTTATTGAGTAAAATAGGTTATACATCACAGGCTACAGCAAGGGCAGATTTATGTGGGGGCACGGGGGCATATCCCCCCGTTATAGTACATAATTAAAGGCAACTTAGCATCTTGAAATTTGTAGATAGGTTCTTTGTATAGTTTAAGAAAGAAATTTGGATAATTCCACCCCAATGGTTTCCCCTTTAATATAATAGGGGTTCAAAGGTTGTATAGAATCCGTCAGTTTTGAAGTTAGACATCTGAAATTTTGGATGAACGAGTAACTTATATTTAAAAAATAATAATTAAATTATTTATTTAAAATGAACTTAAACGAAACTTTATGTGGCAGACCAAATTCCACGCGAGCGAAGCCGCGGGCATAAGCTATATTTCAATATATCAACCGTTGCTTCATAAGATTTATAGTTAATAGATATAATAAGGTACATTAATTTTTATTCCAGCTATTCCTTATGTAAAGGGAAATAGTTTTTTTTCATTGTGTTTTAGAATAAAACAAAATATGAATACACTATTTTGAATGTTAATCGACCATTTTAGAAAATAAATGTTAAATCATCTTGCATTAATAGTTTTTACAAACTACTAGGGAGAAACAAAAAACATTCGGAGGGAAAAATAATTCTGTAAGAAGTGTGGTGTCTCCGTTACGGTCCGTCTCGCTTTACAAAACAAATATTATATAAATATTTTAACATCTCTATTGCATAATTATTTACTTTATTTTTTACTTTTTGAATCAGCTATTAATCAATTTATCAATTACTCTATAGAGTAATTATTACTGGGAGACTACTTTTTACAAAAACTTAAAGATATAAATATAAAATATAATTATTTCTCAGATTGTATTTCTAATCAGGATTTAACCTTATAAGGAACATTATCTAAAATTCCAATAATTTATTAACAACTAATTAATAAAAATAATCTATATACTAACCAATTTTTCAAGGGAAGCATGAAATAAAATTATTAAGAAAAACAATTAGCCAGTCTTACTTCATTATTTATCAATTCTTCATACGTTTCGACATTTAGTCATTATCATTTGTTAAAATTTATGGTTTTATGCACCAACCTATAATGTATATAACTTTATAAAGTTATACTTCAATTTTTCTCTAAAATGTATTGCTATAGTATTAATTTAAAAATTGTCATCATCTAGGGAATACTTATCTCCCATGGTCAACTATAAGTTATTGTAGTTTATATATAACTTATAGTTGACCGTGGGGGATAAGTATTAATTGAATAAGATGAACCCATCAGGGACAGGTTCAGGGACGTTGGGGAAGATTATTGCCTAAATAAATTTGTTGTTAGTATGTTTTGTTTATTCATAGATGTGTTAGGAACTTTCCAAATGATGGTTAAAACATTTAACATATTGGTAAAACGTGACAGGAGAAGCCTATTTAACAATAGTGAAAATGGTTTACATTCACATTCCACAAATATTTCTTTTTAACAGATTTGAAACTGATATATTGGAATCTAATTCAGTTTATGTATTTAACAAGCCTTTTTAATATTTATATGTTGTAATCAGAAATATTTAGTCAATTTTGGAAAAATACCAATTTAACAACACTTTTATAAAATAATTTTACTGGTACCAGCTTTATTAATAGACTATAATGTAGAACAGGATTTAAGGTTCTTTAAATGAAATTTCAGATTTGAGATTGCAAATACTCATAAGGTAATAAATAATGTGTATATAAGACAATTATGATACGTGTTTTGCCCAGCAACCTATTATCAGAACCAATGCTGATAATAAAAATAAACATAATCATGCAATTGGCCGATCTATTGCACTATGTTCAATTACGTCAGAGTGAGTTATTCCTGATTATAACTTGATACCCTTATCACCTATTACTGATAGCATGCAAAATTGCCATGACGCTGCTATAAGCGATAGTAAATATTTATGTGATATTTATACTAGAAAAAGTTCAACTAAAATATTAGAGTTATGCCATAGCCTTCTTTAAGTCATAATATACTTTCTGTAATGACCGTGAATTGTGATATTAACTAGTATGATTATTTTAGTGAAGTTGGAAAGTTTTAAACTTCTTTATTGTAAATTTTCATTTTTTAAAAATTGAAATTTTGTATTCCTTACATTTTTTTTATAGTCATAAATGTATAAAGTGCCTTATAAATACATAGCTCCGGGGAAAGGAAAGTCAATATGGCAGGGGTTGGAGTGGTCAGTGGGTACTTCCCACTCCCGAGGTTGGATCGATACGTCTCGACACTTGTTCCCTCGATGTTGATTCCACTCATTTTGGCTTATGTACATAGTAGAGTCTTTACTGTTTCTAGGACAACGGTTGTGCTGGGAGGTACTTTGTCCTATACCTCGCTTCCTCCAGGACGATCTCCAGTGTCACAGGTTGCGTTTCATATCCCACAGCTGTATTTTAACCAAGGACCTTTGGCACAGAAAATCGGCGCTCTACCACTGAGTTATTCCGCCCCCTAATACAAGTAGAGAATGTTAAAACAAGAAAAAACAATTGAACTTATGGTCGCTGAAATAAAGCTCTCTGAATATGTCATTTTCTCGAGCATTTTTTTCTCGTTGTTCTTGCTCTCTAAGCTTGGACCCTACCAATGCGGATTCAGACGGGAAATATCTAACGCAGATCAAATATTCTGCCTCAGAGCAATCCTTGACAGGGGAAATGAGCTTAATATAAAAACCTGCCATCTTTTTGTTGGCTTCAGGGCAGCCTTTGGCAGCATTAACCGGGAAGAATTTTACAGTTCACTGAAGTAGTTCAACATCCCCGATAAATTGATAAGACTAATAAAGGTGACCATGAGAGATGTGTGATGCACTGTGCAGATTTGAGGGCAAAGAACAGAAGAGTTTCCCTCAAGAAAAGGTTTACGCCAAGGAGATGCGTTAGCATGCCTCCTGTTTAATTTGGGGCTTGAAAACGCTGTGAGGGATGCTGGTCTGAAAAACTGAAAATAAATTGCCATTTTGCCCCTGTCCATAAAAAAGTTATAAATAAATGAGTCTGACCTATATTTTAAAAGTTATCATTTTAAATCCGGTCCATAATTATTAAACAAAAGAATACCGGTTATTATTGTCGATATAAGCATTAGTATTTTTATGGCTATTGTTTGCTGCAATCTGTTCTTTGAAAAGCAGGACTAAAATGAATTATAATATACAAATAAATATTACGTTTTATAATTCATTCTCATGATTGAAACCTACGTTTTTTAATAAGTAATACCTCTGAAATATTGGCTCTCCAAAGAACATTTTTTAATAACTACTTAGTGTTATAGGTTTGTTTATATATTTTTTAAATAATTCTGTTGTTTAATCTTCAAAAAATAATAAAGGGACCTAGTTACTATAAAGCCATATAACGTTTTTTCAATCAACCCCCAATTCCACAGAGTCGGAACAAATGGGACCCTTTCCTTGGACGGTAGAACTTCAAGGACATCATTTCGATGGAAGTTTATTTTCAGGCAAAGTACATATTATTTATTTCTACTTTCTGATACGTTTGGCCTTAATTACAAGCATCCCAACAAATATTTGGTTTTGTTCCTTTATTCGTTAGTAAATCTCATCATTTCATCCATCAAGAAGATTGTTTTGCAAGCTCCTTACTGAATTCAAATTTTCACGGAAAACTATCTTGAACTGACTTCACCTTATCCACTTGATTTAAAAAATATTTGCTCATGATAGGAACTAGAAGTAGGACATTAGAGATAATAGAGGACTTCATTTCAAAAATGGTGATTCTGTCGTAGTAATATTTCAAATTCAGAAATTGTTGGAAAATCCGACTTTGAAAAATAATCTGACTTTCAACCTCCAACAGTTCTTCCAACTTATCGATGAATAAATTTTCAAATTTGAAGATAAATCAGATAAAATACGAAAGAGAATCCTTGAAAAAACTGCAATACATATTAAAAAAATTAGTTTGTAAATAAATGATTCGTATTTTCAACAAATTTTAAAAATTAAACAAATAACATTGAAAAAAGAAACATGTAGTACGTAACTCTTCTTCTGAAATGTAGAAAGTAAATCATTTTATTGTATTTACTTGTCGGAATTTTTTAAAATGATTTTGAAATTGGTACATACTAAAGATAAAAAAATATTATGGAGATTAATAATAGACGGAGGGAAACGGTTGAAAGTTGTACGGTTTCAGCAATTTTCGCAACGGTTGGTTTTGCTTTCTCAACCAGCCATTCTTCTTAGAGAAAGCAGGCAGGTTTAGTACTTCACTATCTCATATAACTATTACTCGTAAACTTCAATTCTACACTGAATTTAGGTATCCCGTCTGTCACGCTAATGATTCTTACCAATCAATGCAAGGGTTTTGGTATATTGTAGAGACTGTACTTTTTCTAAGACAACGGTTGTTACTTTGTATGAGAACATAACATTTAACGTCACTTTATGCTGGTCTGGCTTATCCACGTCCTTATAATTTGCCAATCCTGATATATTTGACAAATTTACAAATAAGAGATCTTTCACAAAGCAAAGGCTCAGGACTGTTATTTTATGTTCCCTCCGAAGGACTGCTTAGTTAAAAAATACTAGGGACATCAGCCGCGTTGCTGACCCGCGATCATTGGCATTGTAAGTTGTTATACTAACCACTTAACTACGGTTGACCCTCAAGCAAAATATACTAAATCATTCCTCACCGTGTGTGCTTTAAAAACAATAATTAGAAAATTAAATAGCAATTTTCTTATATGTTAAGAAACTTAATATACATGAAAACTGGCCGAGTTCTAGACAACATTATATTTCTCAATTAGGAAATAACTGCTAAAAGTTAAGATGAGTTACAATCACAAAAGACAGACCAACGTTTTCAAAATACCAAACTGTTTTCACCTTGTCCTATTTTCTGATTAATCATAAAATTTACCTTACAATACCATTGATAGAGAATTTTGGGGAATTACACATCTTTAGTTAAGTTCAACTTGTTCTCCTTATTTCTGTTGTTTCTTTTCGTATAGGCTTTTGTTTCCCAATTCCTATAAAAGAAATGGCAGGCTCAGGCTGAACTATGAGGAAGAGGCGGCAGATCGGAAGGACTACGACCCTGAGCTCCTGGACTCAGGATGAAGTGGGCCAAGGAAGTTTACTAAATTTCTTCTTCTTTACCGGATAGTATAATAGGCCTATCACATTCCTGCAGAATATCCAATTATGTTCTAAAAAGATAGTTTTTCTCTTTAAATGTATGTTTATAATTTATATATATGAAATATAATGTGTGTGTGTGTGTGTGTGTGTGTGTGTGTGTGTGTGTGTGTGTGAGTTTGTGCGAGTGTCCGTATATTCGAGTATGAGGGTACACGAATTACCTGCACTACCACTTACCCTACAATGAGATTAGTACTCAGTACTCAGAAGTGCTTAATTAATCAACTAGTTAATTTGTGAGCCTCATTTAAATAATGTCCTACTCAAGGGATATATTATTTTAAATTGGTTCATAATTCATCTAATCTTTGGTTTCATAACTAGTGAAATATCCAGAACATCTTTCAAGACTCTCAAAATATTTTATGTTTTTTCATGTATATAAAGCATTTTTTTACATTTTTTCTTCACCATTCTCTATCAGTAGCTTAATGATTTCGTTTAATTTTATAATTAATGTGTTCAGCTATGGATTTGATAGCAGTGACTTTATTTGTAGCTAGTAAAAGTAGTTTCACAACTTTTTTATTTTTTTAAACAACGGAAAACTTAAGGGTTGCTTCTGAAACTTTTCAGTTAATATTGTTGGTGGCATGGCAAAGAAGTACATTTGAAGCAGTTCGCAAGCGTTTTAATCAGAAAAAATTAAATATTACAATCTGCTATAAATAATAGTGATCTAACACTATTACACACTATTAACACACTATTCTTAGAAAAGTTGTAAATGGTTGGTTTATTTCAAATAATAATATACACTATGAAATGAACATTTCCACAGCAAACTCTTATATTTACAGCAAATACATATTTCATTCATTAGCACATCCCCAAAATATTTTTATCTTCCTCGCTCACTGTTACCTGGACTTTTTAAGAGAAGATTAAAAAGACGGCCTAGAAATCATTGACCGGCTGTAATTTTCCGGAAAATCGAGGACAAAAAAGGTTGAGATCAAATTTATTGGATGCGATTCTACGTAAGTGTAAATAAATTATTAAATAATAAATAAAATCTATCGATTAATCGGAATCAGTATTAGTGTTTGTAAGATGGTTGCAAATACTAGAGGCCACAGATCATCGGCATTCTTAACGAAATCCTTAGTAAAATAAATGTACGACTAGACTTGATAGTAAGGACAGTATTGTTTCTGAGCCAACGATTGCTGGAAGAATGTTTTACCGAAGTCATACTCCAGATTTTTCTTCTAAATAAGGTTACACACTTAATAGAGGTTTGCTGAGCCCCAGGTGTGTTTCTGAATCCCACAGGATTGATTCACGACTTATAATTAGTTAAATTATATAACCGATTAAATAATTTAAATAAGTGAGAACCAATAATTTATTCGGCACAGTCATTCTTCACCTGCAGATTAGATCGTTATTTTTTTATTTAACGCCACTTTATGCTGCTAAGGCTAATCGGACAATTCTGAAGTGGGATTTCTAAATTTTGTCTCTCCAGGTTTAAATAGGGTAGGGTTCTTTAACGAGTACCTGACATCGTACAGGCTCGGGACCTCCGTTTAACGTCCCTTCCGAAGGGTCTCCGTTACTTAATCCCTTTGAAAACTCCTACAGCCACCTGCCGGCTAAGAACCCACGAAATTGGGTTTAGTAGGTTGTTATACTAGCCACTAGACCACAGGTCGCCCCAAGATTATTAACACAGAGCCTTTAACAATGAGTCACAAAACCCACATGTTATGTCTATATATTGTGCCCTTCCACCATCATTAGAATGAAGATTCGCCAGGATGCTCGGGAGGTATAGAATACTCCCTTCCCTTGAGAAATGAGGAATACCGGAAGTTATGTGCAATTTTTTAATTTAATTATCTAATTTTTAGGCATCCTGGGTGGTTGAGACCCAAGCCATCCTCTGGATATAGCACTATGTGTTAGTCGTATTCCATTAACTTCATAAACTTAATAGCTTGTCTATAAACGTTATAAATGAAGGGAGCTTGTAAATAGATGCTATAGGACAAGTAATGCGTTCATGAATAACACTCTTGTCTTTTCGAAGAAGGACTCTAAGCAGAAATCATTTTGTTGAACACTGACGTTAACATTGGCAGTATTGTTTTAGAAGTTTCAGAACTAGTTCTTTAGTAGAACGATGTTTGATATGGCATACTGAATGTGAATGTGAGGGGGATGTTATGAGATTAATCAGTATGATAGGTGGGCTAAACTGGTTGCGTGTTGCCAAATCTTACAAATGTCCTTTTAGCTAAAAGATTCCGATCATTCTTTGAGTTATAGTTCACGTTCTTCTCTTCTCGAATCTGATCTTCCTTTTTATCGATTTGTCGCCGATCAGATGACCCTCTTGACGTCAAACGATGACATTCTTTCTCCTCTCTTGCGTGAGAAACCGGAACCTGTTTCAGGAATGACTAAGGAGACCAGGAGGAGCAGTGAACCAGCTGACATCTTTCGCCAGTCATTTGACGTCATCGATGCCGTCTACCGAGTGATGATCATCGCATTTGTATCTTCTATAATTGATGTTGGTTATTGACTGCATGATCAGGTAGTTTCAAGTCGAATGAAGAATGTTCATTAATAATCAATTTAAATGCCAGCAAAAAAGTAGCCAGGCTCTAAATAGCATCCTGATTGTCATTGCTAAAACCAAAAAAGGCAAGCTATTATGAGGTGTCATTAATTATTATCACTATGACGTCATTCACCCCACCTTTTAGAATCTTGGAATGGCACTTAGCTTGCTTTTAATCAATATTTTATTTAATCAATATGATATTTGATCATTGTTGAAGTGCAATCTTTTCAAGCCAAACCACCTTATACACCACGAAAATAAGTCCATTTCGCTTATCTAAGAACAAGAATCTCTTTTGGTGAAAATTCGATTAACCACTTATTCACCGGGGCTATAGATATATGCCTAGGAATTAAAATTCGGTAATTAAATCGTTATTAGACTATTTGATGCATTGACTACGACTCAATTAAAGTTTCTAGATGGTGAACTGTCTGGCTATTTGATTAGATTTAAGAGAAAAATTAATTGCTTCATTAGATTCATCTTCATAATTCCTACGTATTCCACTGTCAATGGTTGGTAAGGCCTACCATGTTAGAACTATGGAATATATATATATATATATATATATATATATATATATATATATATATATATGTACACTTTATTGAAATATTAAAATCTGCCACTTTCAGGCAATAAGTAATAGGTATACAATCATTAAAAAAAAAATAAGAAATAAATAATAATAATAATAATATAAAAAAATAAATAAAATAAAAATATATACATGCTGAAAACTATTGAATATTTATAAAATTTGAACTGTCCTTCGTCACTCTGAAATCTCTCTAGAACTACTGTGGATAAGTCAACATTTATTGGATATTAGAATTATAGTTGAGGCTAGGCATTAAATACTTACCTCTATCGACATATATCTTTTCGTTTACTGAGATAACAAACTTTAATCGCTGACAAAAAAAAGCACATATCCAACACATTAATATTTTTTATTGACATCATATTTACTTGTAATCCTGAAAGAGATGGCTTCTGTAAAATGATTCCAATACATTAAAGTTATTATTTATTTGTTTACTCCTTCTGAATAATCTTTATCTTCTTAATTTATTTTTAGTTTTTGTTTTATTTATTTTTAACCTTGAGATGTCCCTACCGCACCACATTCACAATATCACTATAATCAATATAATTTTAATTATTTATTGCATACATGTCCAGATCGAAGTCGATCGGTTAGAAGGAAAAAAAAATGCTTCCTTAACGAACGATTTTCATGTCATACTCATGACAGAGATACTTGCTATATTTTTTCTAGATACCTATCCCTATTGAAAAAAAAAACAACTAAATTTTTAATGTAAAAAAGAAGAGCATAAATAAGAATCTAGTTGATTATTTATTTTTTACTGTGCCATGACATGGCAGAAATATAGTTACCTACTAGAAAAAATAATCGCGATTACAAAAAAACAAAAACATTTTGACATCAAGTGTCTGATGACCTTCAGTAAAGTACTACTTAAGTTCTTACGGTGATATTTGATTTTAGTTTACTTACAGTGAGTTCTACTTAAGATGTTATTTGTAAATTATCTTTTTGAAAATTATAAAATATAAAAATGAGGAAGAAAATGGTTCAGGAGGTAAAAAAAAAAATCAGTTTCTTAAATAGTGAAAAACTGTTTATGTGAAACCAACGTTTCGAACCCATATTGCAGCTCTTCTTTAGGTCTTTATTCTTTAGCTCTTATTTCTTGGATAGACAAGGTAAAACAATATTTAATACTTAAATAATTGCATTTGAAATAAATAAAATAAAATGAATAAAAATAAAAGAATATATTAAAATATAACGTATGTAATTAATCTAGTGAATATTCTGCTCAAATTTAGTATTAAAAATATGATAAGTACAGTACACTGAGAACACAACGAGAACTTCAGTATAAAACTACATTCCATACATTGGCAACACTGCAGTTAGCATATTTCATCCGTAAAAAGTCAGCTTGGTACATAAAAAGGCCCATATAACACATATTATATATTTTAGTATACATATTTATATATTGTTTATTAAAAAATAAAATCTTGCAGAATGAGAAAATGGAGCTTATATATAGTATGAAGTAAGAAGAAATGCTTCTTATATATAGTAAATGGAGTATAATACTCCAATGAGACAATTCTTGAGTGAAGTAATAAGATTGAATTCTTGCGGATTAAAAATTCACATCTCTACAACTGCACGTGTCTCATTTGTTGGGGTTTCAGTCATATTTTACCACATTCTGTATTTAAATATGGTCAGGATGATACATGTAAACCATTGGTATATTTCAGGTATTATAACCTTTTTCGTATTTATAACCTAATGTTTGAACCTGATGTACGTGATGGAAATTCGTAAAGTAATTTTTAACAAAACGGAAGTATGGAAATCGTAAATGCATATAGAAAAGTAATATAAAGTATATGAAGCTTTTCCTCATTTAATTATCATACGACAGGAAATTTTTAACCCAGTAATTTTAGAGACTAAAGATTTCTTGTGTGGGAAAATTCTAACATATCTTATGAATTTAACAATTATAATTTAATTTATATGTGTTAATGAATAGTGATTATTTATGACTTCCTTAATTTTTAATATAAGTAGAAGTAATTGATGTACTGTTAAGTTTATCGAAAACTAACAAAAAAATAAAGAACAATTAACTTTTTTCATTTAAAAGCACTGGTAACCAAAACAAGCCATTACCTTATTTTTTGTCAAGTTATTAACAAGTCAACTGAATAATGGCTTCTTCTTCTAGTGGCACGACAGTCGCCTAAAGCGGTCCTTGGTCAGCTCAACCGTTTTGCCCCAGGATTGTCTATCTGCAGCTTGGGAATGTTTAATCCTCCTTGTCTAACGTCTGCTATGACATTATCCCGCCACCGAGATCTAGGTCTTCCCCTAGGTCTGGTCCCGACTGGAGTATTTTTGTACACCATCGAAGGACACCTCCCATCCTCCATCCTAATAACTGTCCAAGTCATTTTACTCTCTGCACTTTGACGAATTTAGAAAGGCTGAGATCCTAGTATTCCCTATACAACTCCATAGTCTGGCATAGTCGCCAGGATTCTTTGATAGGGCCTATTATTCGTCTCAGTATCTGACTTGTTGAGGGTCCACGTCTCACAGGATAGATTGCCTGCTACTGGCCTTACGAAGCATTTTTAGATCCTCATTTTCGTTCCTCCTACCTCCTACCTCCTTATAATTTTGACGAGGGAGAAGTACGCTCTGTTTGCTGCTGTCAGTCTGTTCTTTATTTCAGCTTCCTCGTCCATGTTTTCAGTTATAGTAGATCCCAAATATTGAAAGCTAGGGACAACCGGGAAAGTGCAGTTTCCTAGCTTGTTTCGGGACCTTATCTTTTCTCTTGATGCACATCATCTTTGTTTTATTCTTATTGACCCTGAGACCCATGAATTTAGCTTCTTGGTCTATCTTTCTATACTGCCTAGTGATCTACCAATAATAGCCACATCATCCGCGTATGCTAGTACTTGTACCATTCTTGTGAAAAATTAAGAGAAACGATCATGTGAATACAGTATGCTTAAAGTTTTATTTGTACATGGTCCATATCTTAAGTGTTTATCCTGTCCAAGAATGTTTATCATATGTAATCAAATGAAAATGAAATTGGACATACTTCAAAGGACTATTTTTAATTCAATTAATAAAATAAGAAACCAGTTTCATCTAAGATACTGTTACAAGTGAGACTCTTAAAGTCAAAGTAATAACAATTGAATTGGTTTAATCCACAAGCAGCGTTATTTATTTTAAACAATTTTATAATCACTATAAATACTTTATAATAATTATGAAGCTTTGTGTTCTCTATAAAATAAACATATGAGAATTTAGAATGTACAAGGTTATTTATTACAATAGCACCAGTGATAAGAAATGTTTTCTTTAATTTTGTTTCATTTGTAATCCAACGAATTGGTAGTATATGTATATAAATATATACAGCTCCGTTGAATAAGTGGTTAAGTCGAATTTTGTACAGAGAGAGTTAACTGCCTTCAGGTAACCAGGATCGTATCATTCTCTTAGTTTTTGGCTTTTAATAATAATAATATTTTATTTTTACCAGATCGGCCTTGTGGGTCTTTACATGGTTGTTATAATATTAATTATTTATTGTTTATAGCAATTGATTATGGGGGGGTATAGTCCGTACAATAGGCACCCCTAACTAAATACATCGTTAGAACTATTGGATAAAAGTAATAAAAAGAAGTGTCATATAAAAGAAATAAAAAAGTATACATATATAAAATAGCTGTTAAATAAATTTAAGGTAGCAATGTCACTAGAATACATATTTATACAGCTTATAATAAGATGTCCTGCAGTAACCTGGACTTCGAGATGATGCCTGCTTTCCTCCGTTGTAATTTATTGCTCCTTTAACTGGTAGTTGGGTATGGAATTTTCTGAATCTTTTTTTTATGTGGTTTTATGTGGTCGTTCTATTTGTAGTTCACGGTGCAGTTGACTTTAAATGGAGTTTTAATATAAGCAATCGCTCCTTTTCAATCCAATGCCTTACTTAGCCACTTATTCACTACAAAAATAACTCGATACCGCTTACTTAAGTACAAGAAAATGATTTTGGAGAAAATTAGACTTAATAATAACAGGTAGAAGTATCAGATAAGAAAAAGTGCAGGTATTACATAAAGAAAATTATGAAAGAAAAGGAAGGAAAATAAAAATAGAGAATACAGTATTACGTGACATTATTTTAATATAATTGCAAAGGATACACACAAACTGGATTATAATCAAAATATTGAATGCTAAAACAAACCAATATATTTATGGTTAACAATAAACACGCTAAAATCCGAATGTGGCGTATAAATTATTTAAAACGCCAACAGCCAGGGATGGATCCTTTTGGTTCAACAGACCTACTTTGGCTCAACCAACCTCTGTATAATGGGTACCCTAAATTTTGGGGAAAACATGGTGTTTCAGCGTGATCTCGGACAAATCCCTGCACAATCGTTGTCCTATTAACAGTACGGTCTCTACCACGTACTGAGCCCAAAACCCTTCACGGGTTATTTATTTTTAATAAACATGAAATATTGAAACCTTAACAAATATTCAAGAATATATTTAAATTATTCGTTCAATAAATTCATTTACCTCTAATCCAAATATTTTTCATATGAAGCTTGTCGTCGATTTGTATATAGATACTTTTTTTTGTTAATAGTACTTCTTAAGGTTCCTACTATAAATTATAAAAACCTAAAGGTATAAATTATTATTATTATTATTATTATTAAACTGCCTATTGCAATACCAGGCAGTACCAGCCATCTGACTAAGTTCCAGTTGCTATCTAGGTAACTGTTCCAAATGACCTAGCATGACAATAATACATAACACGAATAATAAAGTTTTACCAAGTTTTATACTGCTAACTACCGGAGCTAGATGATTTGTTGGTAATTATTCCGCAAGTTGACGCTTCGAGCCGAGTCACAACAAGTTATAACTTTTCATTCGTTTTCCTTTTAATATTTTCCAAAAATCCGAGTTATCAAGAGCGTTAGAATAGAAAAGAGAATATAACCATGGGGAATTTGTATACTTCGGTAATCATTTCATCTTGAAATGAAAATTTAGCAAACAGAAATCGTCTATAACTCGTAATGTTAGTTGAAACTGTTATTTCTATTGATGAAATGATTACTGAAATATACTCATTACCCATAATTACATTATCTTTTACATTCTTATAAATTTCTTTTTTTTTATTTTTTTATTTTTTAAACTGGATTTAATTCTTCTTTTTTTAGGGTAAGAGAAACAAAAACCACATTCCAGTCATAGTTTATTTTCAATTTTCACTCTATTAGAGACGTTTCGACACTATGGTGTCATTTTCAATCTTTTCTGCTCCTGCATCTTTTAAAAATTTCTTTTATCATTTTTTACATAGTCAATAAGTCTAAAGAAATTTGTATAAAAATTATCTTTTACATACTACAGCTCACTTGTTCTTTTGGAAAATATTAAAAGGGAAGGGGGAACAAATAAATAGTCAAAACTTGTAACTCAACTCGAAGCGACATTCTGCGGAACAAATACCGAATTTTTTTTTTGTATAGTGCATGTAAATAAATATCTTGTTTTACTACTCTATCTACTCTAAGTTATATTTACTTATTTAAATAAAATCTATTTGTTGAACCTATAATCCATTCTTTGTCACAATTTAATGTAGTTTCTTAATGATTTTGGTAATTCAAACAATTTAAAATAAATTTCATTCATAATTATATTTACTTGTTTACATATTAATCATAATTGCTACGTAAGCTTTATTTCATTGTTAAAGAATTCCGAATCAAGATGGCTGACCAGCTTGTTGCACAGATTAAATTTACAGTAAAGAATATATTTGTGAATATTTTTTGACAAATATGCTATGAAAATTAAAAACAGCTAGGCTTCTGAATACCTTAAAAATGTATTGACATAAATCGGGTAAATTAGTTTTTCTTCACTATAATTTATAGTTCGTGCAGATAAAAAATACCTTTTGTAATGTAACTGATAAAAATGATTCACACTGTTCATAATAGGGCATATGACTACGTATATTCGAAGTATGTAATTCTAATTCCTTATTCAAATTTAAATTTATATAAACATTCGTATGAAAACATAAAAATTGAAGTAATTATAATGAAAAAATCGGTTTTTTATTTCGATATAATGTTTGTTTCGAGATCTACATATGTTATATTTTTCATATGAAAATATAATAAATAAAGGTTGAATCTGGTCCAGAAAAGGTATAATATGGTTTGGTAACGGTTAGCCATGCTTATATCGATATTTTATAATAACTAGAGGACTTTTTTACTTTAATTACTTAATTTTTGGTAGATGAACTTACACATTATTGCTTAACATGAGAATTTATACTTGCTTACGTTATACTTAATACTAAAATACGTAACCTACTTAGATTTTCTTGCAACTAGAAATAGTTGGTTTTTGTTTCTTTTTATGTAATTTAAATATTAAACGTTTAAGCTCAAAATGCAGATATGTAAAGTTTTAAAATTCAAATAACTTACAGATCTACTTACAGAATTACTAAATATTTCAAAGGAGATCTAATCTCTACTTGTTAACGTATAAACATTTTTTTCAAAAACTATTTGATTATAAATCTTTTTAATAGGGAATCCATGGCCATGAGGTTAGTTGTAGCAACTAATGGTCTGATGATATTCAATAATTGATATTGTGAAGTTCATACAAGACTGAAAAGACAAGAAACTGCTCGACGTTTTCGCCTACTTCAACATTTACTAGACAAAAGCTCTTTGCTCCCAATTAATTACAAAAGACTCATTTACATGACAGTTATCAGACCTATTTGGACATACGGAGTTGAGCTTTGGTGCACCACTAAGCCATCGAATTCCTCTCTTTACAATCAGAATTTCTTCGTAAAATCCTTAATGCACCTTACTCTGTTACGAATAAAGTCATCCATAATGATCTTAATGTCTCATTTGTTACCAATTTGGCCCAAACCCGGTATCAATCCTTTCATTACAAATTTTATTCCCACTCAAACCCACCAGTTTGTAACCTAGCATCCTTTAGGTAGTTTCTCTGTCTGCCTTTATATCATGGCATTGTGTAGCATTCGTTCTATTTCCTTGTTGTATTGTTATAATATAGTTGTAAATTTTAATAAATATTTTTTTTAACTGATTGATTGTACCTGTTTTTGATGAGCCTATTATCATGAATAATATTCCTCCTGCAGTTTTGAACTATCAGAGAAATTTTACAACATAGATTGATAGAATTAAGTTGGGATAAACGTGCACTTGATGTAAATAGGTAAGGAAGCGCTATGATGGCTAATCGCTTTCTAATCGTGCATTTTGTAAGGTCTAACAATAAGTGCTTACAATGTACAGCAGGGAACACATACCCCACTTATCTCTTCAACATTGTTTTTTTTATTATGTAATACTCTTTTCATACTACACTTAGTATTATTATTATTAGTATTATTATTACATTATTATTCGAGTTTGTCCTGAATAATGAACGAGCCTGTAAATTGTTACATTTGATATCGACTACATTATTGTTATTATTTAAATCTGTTTTCCAACTAACAAATATCTCTTTTGAATATCTATTAGGCTTCTATTGTATTATACGGTCAATGCAAATTCTCAACTTACATTATTTATACGGTGACATAACTATTTAAAGATTTCTGTAATTAATATTAATAAAGATTAAACATTACAAAAGATTCTTAAATTTAAATTTAAATTTGTAATTTAAATATTCATCACGAGATAATGCTTATGTTAACAATTATTTATCAGTGCTTTAAATACGGATTTAATTTTAAGCAATATTTCAAGTATTATAAATATAATAAATAATAGTTCTCCAAAAAGTTAATTAATATGAACAAAGTAATATTGAGCTCAGAGTGATTGTTGACAAAACATAAATAAAGCATGTTCTACTACAACCCATGAAGGATGAGAACACTACACGGTAGAGACTGTACAGTTTCCAGGACAACAGTTGTGCAGGGCAGATCCCACAGGGTCCTGTCCATCCTTAAATAATTAAATAAGTTATCTGCTACAGCAACTCTCAGCTCTAAACAGTGAACTAACCCGCTCACTGACAAACACTTAATAAATCAAATTAAAATATTTCATTAGTCAAACCGACATTTGCATTCTATCTCCTGTTCACATTGTAATATTTTGTTTTACAGGAGAAAAATATTTGCAATTAAGTTATGTATAATTACTTGACAGTTATTTACCTAATTAATGTACGTAATTAAAATTATAATGAGAAATTGAGATAACCACTCATTTATTTGAAGAGTATAACGATTGAATACTATTAATAATTCATTTTTAAATTTTTAAAGAGAAAAGATAGGCCCTCGGCCGGGATTCGAGCCCGGAACCTTTGTCTTTCTGTGACAGCGCTCTACCATTTGAGCCACAAAGGCCGCCTGCCGGTAGAGCACAAATCTTTTCTCTTATCCGATCCCATGTCCTCGTGTTCTCACAATTTTTGAGATGAATACACTAGAACGAATGTTCTTTGAACATTAATTTAATTTTAGGATCTTATTGACTTTTAAAAATAAAAAAAATGACCAATAATATAATAATTATATAATAATATAAACTTATAATTATAATTAAATTATAAATAATAAATTTATGTAAATAATAATTTACTTCGAGAATGAAAGGAAGAAATGATTTGGACTTCATCAATAGAATTCTTCCTGAGACGCTTGTAAACAGAACGATTGGAAGAACATTTGGTGAATATATAAGAGAGACGCATCTTCAGGCCCACTGTGTAGAAAGAAAAAAAGCTACAAACACTTTTATCAATTGCTATTGAAACATAGTCATGTCTTCCTTCGAGGAATCTCAAATTGCTGAGAGCGTACCACTTTCTTAGATTAGAAGAAGGAAGGATGGCAGGAAGAGTGAAAATCGTTCAGATCGAACCAGGCCATTGGAGAGACAAATTTCTGGAAGATCTGAAGAAACTGAGATAAGTTTCCTGCCTAACTGAGGACACTTATCTCAGTTTCTTCAGATCTTCCAGAAATTTGTCTCTCCAATGGCCTGGTTCAGGAGCGCTTAGGATTTCTTACAGCATTTAATCAAGTTGAGGGGTCTCACAAGGAAAGGTATAATTTTCAGTTCTTATGTTTATGCAACATGGAGTAACGTGTATGTTATGTATGCAACGTGCCCGACACCTTCATGAAGTTTCAATATTTATACACTTCACCAACTTTACTAATGACCAATGTTAAAGGCCACTGAAATCGGATGATTGCTTAACATGCCGGTAACATGTCGTTCACTTACATGCAAGTAGAACTTAATCAACGATACCAATATGTGTGTATTCAATAAAAATAATATTCTTAGAGTTCAGCAACGCTTCGTGGAGATGAAAACATAATCTGTAAAGTAAATATATATACAGATTTGTATCGACTGCATCGAAAATACGGATAAATATAAGTTATTGGAAGCTGGAATTTTTCGTGGTTAATATTAATAGCGAAACAATACTGCAATAGAAAATCATCTGACGTACTACTGTGCTATTATGTTTATTTTCTTTATTCGCTTCCAATAAACAGAAAAATTAAAAGTCATTGCTATAAATTGCGGTATGAACAACAACAACATATTAAGATTAATATTTTCATTGAAGAACCAAGGTGAAGTCTTAAAGGTGTTGTGATAGTCCAAAAACTCCACACTCGCCTGAAATGAAGCTTAGTTCATAAGATTTTTTGTGGGTTAGAGCTAAGAACTAGTGAATGAATCATGATATTAATGTCTGAATAAAACCTGATAACATACCACTATGGAATAATTAATACTGAGGAGTTTCTTTATTATGCCTTATCAACAAGAAAGTCTCATCGAATCTTCGTCAATACACCGAAACGCTAAACATGATGCGGCGTTGTAAGATGTTTAAACTATTTTATAAAGTTGAAACGAGAGCCCAATACTTTAACTCTTTTCATCTCTCCACCATAATCCTGCAATAGCCATAACCTCGGAATTAACTGATATTCCCTGCTTTCTATTTTAAGACCGAAAGGATTGTTATTCGCGACCAGATGCGGGTAATTATAGATGGGTTTCAGCTTTAAATTTCAGGCATTTTTTATTTTGAAAGATAATTTTCATTTATAAAATTGAAGGTACTTGTCTGTTTGAACGTCCGTAGACATCAGCGCGTTCAGGTGTCACTTAGCTCAATTATCGTGTCAGGTTATAAACAATCAGGTCATTGTCATTGTCACCACCCCTAACCACTCCTAACCACCCCTTACCATCCCTAATCACCCCTTACCACCACTTACGACCCCTAACCACTCCTAACCACCTTTAACTAAACAAACAATACACTTAGATATCACAACAATAAGGTTACGATAACAGTAGCAGTTTAGTTAAGAAAAGTGACACATGGGGCGCTGGTGTCAACGGACGTTCAAACAGACAAGTACCAAATTAAATCGTAGTTTCATAGAAGTGGATATTTCAATATCATTCGCTATTTCAATATCAGTTTTATTATTCTAGATGATCATAGATCCCTAGGTAACCTTTCTCCTAAGCCTTATTTATATTCTAAAGCTCTGACTACGAAATTTCTTTTGCTAATGAATATTTGACCGATTTTGGTCTTATTAATAAATTACTTATGTTATAATAAATATTAAATAATGATATCTAATCACCATTAGATACCATTTGAAGAAGCTTTAATATCTGCACCATCAGTGTAGGCCAACAAATGAACGAAGAAAGCAAAGAAATGGCACTTTCTCACAATCGCTTTCTTTCTTATAAATGGTACAAACAAATACAAATCCATTAAATTAAAAACTATTTAATCTTATATATGAATATTACAATATGAATTGCATAGCGATACAATATTTGAATAACTATACATCTTGCTCAGTTTATGTTATATGTTATTATATTTGATGTGATATGTTCAGGCTTAAAAGTGTATAACTCCATTATTTCAAATATTTATCCTCATTTTTATTTTTTTTATATTAATCAATACATTACTTGATAAAAGAACTTGAGTGCTAAATTCGATCGTATTCTATCTGTTATATAATATCATCACTTGGAGTTAGAGAAATTAAAACGTAATTTATATATAATGACATAAGTATATAAAACTGGTAAATAATAAATAAATAGTTGTGAGACTGGTAGGACTGGCCTTGACACGGAAGCGCCAGACCTTGCCCGAGGCCAGTTACTGAATCGATAGGTCTTATCTCACCTCCTGCTTAATTCTACTGTCCTCTCAAGTCTCATAATACAGTATGTATGTATGTATAGCATTTCCAAGTCTATTTGAACCTATTCCAAGTCAACTGCTTACAAATCAAATGCTACCCTTTCCAAGTCACAAGCAACCCTTTCCAGTTCAAATGTAACCCCTTCCAAATGAGTTGGAGCCCTTTCCAAAGCAAATGTAACGCTTTCCAGTTCAATTGGCACCCTTTTTATTTCAATTGTTTCCATTACATTTCAAATGTCGCCCTTGAAAATGTTTTGAAAATTTACCGTACTTAGGGCCTCAGAACTTGCCAGGAAAAATCATCGCCACCTTTTTCTTCACAACTCTTGTTAGGACAAAAATGAGGGAAATAATTCAAAAAACAAATAGTTGATTTTTTGGAAAGTTTATTTAAAAAAAGTAAAAACAAGTAATCTGAACTTAACAACAGTATCTTCTTAGTTTTGGTATAAAATAATAAACATAATAATATTCTTGTTTACAAAAATTTAAGGAAAAAATTTAAAATAAAAAGTTGATTTTTTTTTTCTTAAGAAGTAAATAATAAAAAAAAATGTAAACTGAACTGAACAGTATCACATTAAAAAAAAAGTGTTTATTCCTAAGGAGAAAGTAAAATAACACTATTCGTTTAAAATTACGTTAAATTTTCAAGGGTGACAATTGAGTTGTAATGCGTTAAATTTGCTTTGGAAAGGGTTTCAACTCATTTGGAATGGGTTAAATTTGAATTGGTAAGGGTTGCTTTTGACATG
Organism: Arma custos; assembly: GCA_037127475.1. Taxonomy (NCBI): domain Eukaryota; kingdom Metazoa; phylum Arthropoda; class Insecta; order Hemiptera; family Pentatomidae; genus Arma; species Arma custos. The sequence goes on along the minus strand of CM073763.1, from coordinate 28,876,560 downwards.
GAAAGGGTAGCATTTGATTTGTAGAAGGTTACAGTTGACTTGGAAATGGTTCAAATAGACTTAGAAATGCAATCTATGTATGTGTGTGCGCGCGTATGTGCTTGTGGGTGTGTGTGTATTGACATGAAAAAATTATTAAATTTATTAAAGGCATAAGGGAAGCCAAATTGGATTTTCACTACTCAGACCTGCCGCTACAACATATCAAAAATGCAGCTTTCTTAAATTTTTTGCAACCTTTGAACACCTGGCCGCTGGCCTAACAGTAGTCTGTTATACTAACCACTAGACCACAGGCAAATCCCTAAATAAGTTAATAATGCCTGAACCCTAGATATTTCATAGAATCGATAATCTAGTAGTGAAATGTTGGTTACTGCCTTTGTCCTCCTTCTTAAAATGAAAGACCGGAAAAATACTGCATTCAGAACGATAAAAAGTAACTGGCAATGGAAGTCATTACCATTTGGTTTTAAAAACTCACCAGCCATATTTCAACGAATTTCAGTCGGTATTATGCGTAAACACAATTTTAATACATTTTGAATCAATAATATTGATAATATTTTAATTTCTTGACAATTTTATGAAAAACATTTGAGCGTAGTTTTATGTAAGTTCAATAAGGTTGTATATTTAGATATTATCTTATTTAATAACATTTTATATTGACCAAGTAAAGGGCAATAAGTTTACCCTAAGCGAAATGTCAATTATTCAATAACCGTTAATTAACATTTTTTATTTATATTAAATATGTAATAATAGAATTAAATGAATGCCCATTTTAGATAAAGATTAAAAATTTATCCTAATTGTTACAATGTGAGTACGATTCAGATAAACATTTATCCCAAATACTCTTATTTAAAAATAAACATATATAAAAAATTGTTGATTTTATTTATTCGTTTATTCATTGATTGGCGCATAGAAATTCCTCTGAGCCGCATCAAAATAAAATCAGGTAATAAACACCATAATTAATGAGAAATTATTACCATTTCGTTAAAAAATCTATTCATTTCCAAAAAAAAAAAAAACTGCATAGAATTAAAAATTTCCTTATTTCTAATAATGAGTAAAGAAAAATCAGAAAATCTAATTTAATCATTTAAAAATAATTATAAAGTATGGTATGAATTCTGTTAATTTGCTAGTTCTCAAGTTTTTTTTGTTATTTTTACTCTTTTAGAATATTCATTTCGGTATTCAGAGTTTTAAATATATCTGTAAATAATTTAGGATTTAAAAATGATTATTTAAATTATCGAATTGTTTAATTTTGTATTAATACGCATGTTTATTGAATCAAAACATAACATACCAAATGAAATATTTTAATTTATATTTGTTGTAAGTATTTATGTTTGTAATAATCTGGATGTAATGCATCATGGATGACATTTGAGTCCGTATTAAATGAAGAAAGGTTTAAAAGTTATGCATAAAATAATTAAAAAATATAGATTATCAATTTTAATTTTATTTGTAGCAATTCGATTCATAGCGTCAATTTTCTCAAATATGCACTCTAACTTCTAACTCAGCATTCTCTGGCTTTCAGTTTCAATGAATCCTATAATATTTTGTTTTTTTTTTGTTTAATTAGATCACCGTTCCCACTCCAGGACAAGACCTAACCTTTGTGCAGTGTTAATTGAATATTTAATGTTTTAAAATATCCTTTTAGGCAATTAATATTCCGCTTAATTAATGGCGGAGTCAATTGTGTGAACTTATTCAGAGGATAATGAAGACTTGGTAAACAATATTACCATTACCGTCGGATGCAGGAATGTGATCCCCCATGACCTCTAGACAATGCTCATTGAATCCGAGTATTGAATAATCAAACTAGGACGATTAGCATCTATTGCTTTCTCTTGTGGCTTCCGATTGCAGAATATCAGCGCCCTTCGGGGTACGAGTAATGACTTGGAGGAGTTGGAAGAAAAAAAAAAAGTGTACCACTGGAATAGAAATTAAAAGTATGTTAAAATATTGAAAAGTTCATATTAGCTAAAATACCCTGACATTTTCAACAAATTTTATAGCAGTTAGTGAAATATTGTTCATAATCGCCCGGGACCCTAAATAGCTACAATAAACTCATGTTGAAATACAATCTAAATAGATCTCTTAAACAATCACTTAATGACTGTGAAGATACCATAAGTAGACTACTCAAGTTTCTGAAGGAATCCAATCTACTGAAAACATTATAATATAAGCAGTACAATGTAATTTAGTCACATTCAAAAATCTGTATCACAAATATCTCTATAAAGAAAATGACTCCTGAATATTAAATTCATATTTATTATAATTATTGAATATATAATAATTAATAATTAATTAATTAATAATTAATATATAACAATGTAAATAATTTAAGCTTGTATTTCACTACATTTAGGTTATCTCTATGTATTCATTTATAACTGTATTAGAGAAATAATACCAAATTCTTATTTCATCATTACCAAGTGTTTGAATGTGTACATTATTCTGTTTATTTTATTTTTATTTAGACTTTATTTTATTATCATTTTTGCTTTAATTTCCTTTTATTTTATATATGTTGCATATGTATATATTTATTACATTCACTTATTTTATTTTATTTTTACCACTTTTTTGTTTTGTTATGGAATGATTGTAGTTACATAGCACCATTACTTATTGTCCACAGGTGGCAGATTGTAATGTCTAAATAAAGTGTTTATAAAAAAAAAAAAAAAATCATTACCAAGTACACACATATAAATAAGAAAATGGCGCAAAAACCGTGCAGTTAAAGCGCCCTACCAAAAACCCTAACCCTAACCCTAAATAGCTGTGAAGGCACAATAGATTTTCCCCCTTATTTTAATATAACTTTATAACTTCTTTTAATAAATGATTAATGCTTGAAAATTATTTGCTCTTATTATACAATTAGTCGCGAAAGAAATGTTCTTATAATTTATTATTTTCTTTTAAATCATCTGCTGTTTGTGACTCAAACTAGACCATCTGGAGTACCTAGACAAGTAGGGAAAGGGGACTTGAGGTACCTTCATGTACCTTAGGGTTTATTACCTTTAGTCTCCAGATAAGGTCAGTTGCCGGGAAGCAGGAGTCAACTCAAGATAAGGAACAGAATGAAGAATAAAGTCACATGCATCACATAAGTCACATATAGCGTCCCCCTTTTGTTGTAAGTAATTTTATAAGCTATCTTTGTAACCATGATCAGAATAAATAAATATAATGTGATTCAATAATTATTATTCTTATTTAATAAACAACTCCTGGTCAGTCAACCACGTTAACCTTTGAAGAAGAACATCTATGTCTCTTATTTATTAATGATATAAAATTGCTATATATTAAGTATAACGATCTCAGGGTGGCATCCCATTTAAGTATTTAAATATATTCCCTGAGATCGTAGCATGGGCAGTTAAGCCAAGATACCACATCCAATAGAGCTGGCAGGAGAGAAAAGTATTCAGTCTAAAGCGATGGTAAGCGTGAGTTTAAGGGTTAAGGACAAACGATCCTGAATGCTTTTAAAATAACGTTTAAAATAAATAATTAATCTTTTAATTTGAAAAAAAAAATAATGTTAATAATACAAAATTACACCCACTCATACATGTAAATATATATCACATATCACATGTATATTATTTCCTTACATTTCTGATACTCGAAACGACCAACCTTTATTGTTGTAATCAAAAACCATTTAAAAGAAAACGGATTTCTATTGAAGTAAATATCATCATATATCATAATCATCATACTCTTTTTCCTTTTCTACCGCTGTGCAGTGTGAGGATCCTTCATTTAGAGCAGGGACCAAGTATCTCTTTCCTGAACCAGTTATCTTCTTCGGTTCCAGTCCAATCCTCTCCTTCCGAAAGCATCCTTTCGCTGTCTTCCCAGGATATGTGAGGACTTTCCTTCTGTGCGGGTCTCGTAGGCCTTCCTGGCGATTCTATCTGGCTCCATCCTAAGTAGATGTCCGAACCACCCTAATTTTTGTTCCTCCATGATAGTCACCGCTGGATATCTATGTTAGTATTGTTGTGTTCCGTATCTTATCTCTCCGAGTTCTCCTTTCAACTTTTCGCAGGTACCTCATTTGCATAGCTTGTATTAGACTTCTGTGCTTTGAGGTTAATATAGCAAGTAGAAAGGGTTAAGATTAGCACAGGAAGGAAGGTCGGTTAATAGACGGCCATTTTGGTATGCCTTGTAACCTCTCTTCTTCTGAGGAACCCCCTTATGAATATGAAATTTATATCAAACAAAAGTCTTTTACTGAAATTGATAAGCCAAAAAAAAAAAGTTTGTTTCATTTGGCCATTTTTTGTAAACTAGTAAAAGTATATTATTAATTTTTTAAATATTTTATTTGAAAAGAAAAGATATGGCCAGGACCGGGACCTTCACCTCTCCGTGGTGACGCCACGGAGAGGTGAAGGTCCCTGGGTTCGAGTCCCGGTCCTGGCCGTATCTTTTCTTTTCAAATAAAATATTTAAAAAATTATATAATATAAAAATAAAATAAATTATAATAATATTAACGACTAAAAGTCAACTAGATCCAAAATAAAATAACGTTCAATTAACATTCTCCCTGTGTATAAATCGCTAATTGGAAGAACACGGAGATGTAGGATCAAGTGAAAGGAAGGGATATGGCTGGCTGAGAAACGTGCCAGGGTGGCCGAGATGGTTGAGGCGTCACCACGGAGAGGTGAAGGTCCCGGTCCTGGCCATATCTTTTCTTTTCAAATAAAATATTTAAAAAAATTTATAATATAAAAATAAAATAAATTATAATTTGCGTTATACTAAATGGTTTACGTTCGTTTTTAATTGGTTTATTGTTTATAATTTATTTTAGTAATATCAAAATTCTTTTCTCCTATTGGGCTATTACTAGATAAAGATCGAAGTATTCAATTTACTAGAAATTGTCATTTCGTTCTTACTTGTTTCAGTGCGCTATCCCACTAATCATTTCTTAGTGTGGAGAAAATGGAACGGGTAATAACGATAAATAAATAAAAATTGTGTCTATTCTTCGTGGTAGAAACAATAGTCATTTGTAAATATTGATGGCAAACACTAGGCTATCAATAAAGATAGATAACAATCACATGATTTATGCGGGGGGGGGGGAGCTATCAGCTGAACACACGCCCACAGTTTGTGCACTATTTAATGTTCTTTGAAAATAAAAAGAACCGGTGACTATAATCCAAGGATTCCAAGCAAAGTATACTTATTGATAAATAAATATTATATTAAGATTGATTGTTGACATTAAACAAATATCATAAAGGTCATCCTATTTGTGTATTCGTGATACTAATAAGTTTTTTATAATTTTTTAATCAATTCCTTATTCCAGATTTATTTCTGCAAATTTAAAGATAAATATTTTTTAACATATACAACTTTTAGATACAGAAATAATGGTATAATACAAATATTATTAATAATATAGATTATTTATCTAGGATAATTTATTCTTACATATAGGGTTAATAATAACGTTAATTATTATTAATAATAACGTTGATTATTATTAATAATAACGTTCATAATATAGAATGTTTATCCTTACATATAGGGTTACACGGAAAGACTACCAAAATCACGGCAAATAAAGCAAGTCCTATCTGAAAGTTTCAATTAAACAATGTAAATAATACACCAATATACATTTCAAGATATTATATATTCTTCAATATTATATATTAGCTTACATTTACGCAATAATATTTTATATTGAATATACATATCTACTTATAAAAATATAAGTGTTTCTAGGTTCTTGAATTTTATTTATTTGTTTATGTATCTTGGGAAAGTTTGAGGGAATAAAAATTTATATTAACTTTTTATTTATTGTATATTTTAATTTATGTTTTCGATGAAGTTTCAAGTTTTTGTAGAACTCATATTCATTGCCTGACAGTGAAAAATCAGGTTTTTAGTGATTTACAATTAATATCATGGACATATAATCCCCAACATAAAATTAACATTTCCATAACAATTAGACCAAGATTAAAATTGCAATGTTAATGCATAAATTTTACTTACAGATTGACGACAAAATATGTTCCACAAGATGCTGCTCCTGACTGAGTGAAACTAAATAAAGAAGATTCATCGCTTTTAACCATTTAATTTAATACTGTTTTTAATGAAATGTATATATTCTAATCTATAGTAGGTTTTTGTAATACCACTGCTTAAGAAGTAAAAAAAAATCGCTAATTAGAATTAAACACAATAAGTACATTAAATAAATTAAAATAATAAACAACAAATAATAAACATGTGAGAAGAATTATATAAAGGTTATTATATAATATAATAATATGTAGAAATTAAATTTAAATTTGAAGCATATGATGGTGGGATAATAAAAGTGGAATCTTGACGTATATTCGATCAAAAATGTAATAGTACAATTATTTTGTTTATTCAATCGTTAGATTTTCTGAATTTTCTGTATTATTTCTCAATAGAATTCAGTAATTTATTTAATAATAATACTTAAGACACTTTTCTATTGATGTTCTTTCTCCATAAAAAAAATTCGTTTTTATAAAATTATACCTAATAGATGATCCATCCACCAATTTAAATTAAAATGATCTATTATGCGAGAGTTCTATTTATTTATTCAGGTTTCCGGCTAAATTTATTTTAATAAATGGGAGCGGAGTGGCTCAGTGGTAGAGCACGAGTTGCCATGCTGGAAATCCTGGTTCAAATCCCGCTGCAGGCCATGATTTTTATTTAGTCTGTTTGTGGCCGGGGATGGGTCATGTAGGATCTAGAACCCTCCTGGGGTTCACCCAGCCTCTATAAAAAATGTTATAAAAATAGGGTACTCAAAATAAGGGGGGAAAATCTGGCGGTTGAGCGTGACCAAGGACAAGTCACCTCCTTGCAGAACCGATGTCCATGAAACAGTATAGTCTCTACCATGTACTGAACCCCAGACCCTTCATGGGTTGTAGTGGTACATATTTTTTATTTCTTTTATTTTAATAAATAAATACATTTTAATAATATTTCGTATTTTTTATAAATGGTTTCTTTATTGTTTTTCTCAAACAAACGTAATCATAATAGTCATTAGTATTATTTGGAGGTGAATAAAAAAAAAGTAATTAAATACTAAGATTCTCCGATGGCTCAACACTTGGGATTAATATACGAAACATTGTAATTAAACAATTGACTATAAATCAAATATTTGATAAGAACTTATGTAAACTGAATGCGCGGCAACCAACAGGTGTAATATTCTATTCAATAATCATTATAATTAATTAAAATCATTCAGGTTATATCTAGTAGATTAATCAAGCATTGTAGTATGAGCCCAACCTAACCAACATCAATAAGAACATCTAAAATTATTCACACTGTTGTGTTTAAATTCTTTAGTAAGAGGATATACTTTTTTTTTTTTTAAATTACATTTCCTTTGTAAATTCGTGTTAGCAACGATAAAATTACTTAATGATTTAATTAAATAAAAAAAGGAAAAGAAAAATTAGTTAAATTCGTGAACTAAAATTTCTTGTAGCATAATTTTTTTTAAAGAAAAATTTTGAAAGTTGTAATCCCCTGATTTGCAACATTATTATTATTTGAATATTTTATATATTATTTAACATACTATGAGATACTCTAGGCCCCGAGTTCGAGACCTCCCAAGGCAAATCAATTATCAAACCTATTTAGAGCCATACAACAATTCAGAGATCTGTGGGTTCAATCAATATATACATAAAATATCCTTATTTACTCTTATTATTTTGATAATAATATGTTTTTTTGTCTTAGTATTAATCATAATATCTTTAATTGAATTAATTAATTAGATTATTATTTATGTCAATGAAACTTCAAAATCAGGTTCCCTAGGCGTAGAAAATAACAATGCAGACATTTTTTTTATTAATCAAATGGTACGACAAGAAATTTTAATTTTCATAAGTTGCCAAAAAAATAATAAAAATAAATAAATAAAATGCCTGTTAGCATAACAATCTACTAAGCCCAAGACCGCAGGTTCATAGCCCGGCAGGTGGCCCCAGGATTTTTGAAAGGGATACATAATCCTTTGTTATACCGTCCTTCGGAAGGAACAGGGATTCCAAGCTTTTACGCCAGGAACTCATTAAAAATCCCTATCCTAATTAAAGCCGGATAGAAAAAATTTAGAGCTACCAGTGTAGCATCGTCCGATTAGCCATAGCAGCATAAAGTGACGTTAAATAAACAAAAATAAGTAATAAATAACAGAAAATAAAAATACTTGAACTCATGCATAAGCATTAACGTACAAATATTCTAATGATTTAGACACCCACAATTAATTTCAACAACAGTCATTATATCTTCTGGGTTTCCCTGATTTTCCCTTCTGTTCCGGAACAAAACAAATTGTGCACATGGCTTCGATAAATTTCATTATATAAGTTTCGTAAAAATTCAATCAGTGGTTTGAATCAATGGAAAAAATATACATATTTCACGTGATATACCAATCTGTTCCTCGATTCGTCACGTGTCATAAATAATCTATCGCGAAAGCTTCGAACTTCGAACCTCTTCATGCAATGACTGATATGGAAAATATGTCAAGTTAGAATTTCGATCATGCAACAATGAGGAATAACGAATTAATTAATAATAAATAATTATATTAGCAATAAAATAACTATAAGGCTTTATACCTGGGATCAACTAAGTATTCCTTGACAGAATAAAAAATAAACTATATTAATTTTTTATTTTTACTACTAAATAATAGGGTTCTAATTCTATTAATTACATATTATTATTAAATTGTATGCTACTGTCTTAGTTATAAGTTCAAAATTTTTAATATTTTGAAATTTAAATTATATTTCTTTTCGTATCTTTTTTTCAATGTTTTTATTTTGAAGAGAAAAGATATGCCCAGGGCCGTGATTCGAACCCGGGTCTGCCATGTTTCCTTCATGGTGCTGTACCACTAGAGTGCTACCACTAGCTCAAGTGGTAGAGCACCATTAATAACCTCAAGTCAATAACATCTCTAAAGTAAAACCAGCAAATAAAATGATTTTGATGCCAGAAATGTCGACAGGTTTTTTTGTTTCCTGGTTTTATTTTAGAGACGAGACTATTTTTTTGGATTTTTTCCAAACATGTATTAAAAAGTGTTTTACGTCTCTTTTGAGATTCTTCTCTTCTATATAAAAAAAACCCTGTAAACACTAAAACACTAAGACCCTTGAAAGAACCTAGAGTTCAGAACATGGTAGAGACTGTACTAACTTTGTTACTAACTTTCTAACTTTCGCAAATTAAATAAGACAATCAAACTCTATGATAAGAGGTTGAATATCTGAATTGACAGACATTGAAAATCTACAGAAAAAAAAACCTGTACCACCACAAACCGTGAACTGGTCTGGGGTTCAGTACATGGTAGAGACTGTTTCATGGACAACAGTTCTGCAAGGAGGTTACTTATCCTAGGTCACGCTCAACCGCCAGATCCCCCCCTCATTTTGAGTACCCTATTCTTATAACATTTGTTATAGAGGCTGGGCGAACTCAGGAGGGTCCTAGATTCTACATGACCCATCTCCGGCTGCAAACAGACTAAATAAAAGTCATGGCCTGCAGCGGGATTTGAACCAGGATTTCCGGCATGGCAACTCAGTGCTCTACCACTGAACCACTCCGCTCCTCAGTTTTATTATTTAAGGAATTATTTCTTTGCCTCCACCCGGACCGTTTTCTTATCTATATTAGTTTTATTCTCTCCATTACTACCACAGTAGGTCTTGATAATGCGTAATATAATAATTTCTTGTCGTCATTAATCGTTATTAAACGATAGTTCTAATTATTGTTAGAAAAATTGTTATTACGTCATTTCTCTGTAGTTTGTCATTCATGAAAGAGCTTCTGCCATCTGCACATCGATAACAACGACCTATATATACCTGAAATGAAATACCATTAAAAATATTGAAACTATTTGGTGAACAATTATGTGATTAGTTAATTAATTATAAAAATACTAAGATGTATACTTAATTGCCCATTCTTCTATTTTTAACGATGGTTCTTCTTTGTTCTGCTTCCATCCTACGACCTTGTTTCTTCCGTCAGTTTCTTCATTCTCTCTTCCAGATGTTCCGACACTTCCTTTCCACCCCGTCAAACACCTGAGTTTACTTATCTTTGGATTCAGTCCAAATGCTTTGTTTCTGCTAGCAAACCGACAGGAATCAACCTTTTCAAACAAAAACGAACACTGAAAGAAAATTTATTTTTTGGCCTTGAGTAAATATTGAATGCATCATAGTACGAATTGTAACAAGAATTTTTTATAAAACACATTCAGACGAGTAAAACTGGAAGGGAAGTGAGGTTAAGAGAAACCATAATAATTTAAAAAAATATCAAATAGGCATCGGAAAACAATATCACATTCATTTTCATTGTTCGTTTGTGAAAGTTTATTTCAATCGAATTGCCAACAAATACATGATAAAGCTTTTGATAAAACTTTGCCTTGTAACATAGATTAGTATTTAATATATTAATTTAAAAATGAAAAAAAAAATAATGTATAGATAATACTTTGAAGATGAGTAGGGAAACCATGAAGGAAGTTGTTCGGGCACAGTACTTAGTAGAGACTATACTGTCACCTGCTTTGAATAGGCTGGGTGAGCCCCTAGAAAGTCTGCATATTCGGCAGGGTCCTTCCCTGGTTGATAACATATTAAAAAATTTATCTGCCTCCACCGGATTTTAATTTTACGACGTGTCGAGGCTTTATCTTTTTAATATTCATGTCCTAATATCGAAAATTTCCAAGGCTAGCAGTGGTTGTGAATGAGCGAACATAGAGAGGAAAATAATAAACAAAAATGTCACGAGGTTTAAGGTCAAATACAAGTTTTTTAAATATTTTTATTTTGGAAAGAAAAGATTTACCCTGGCCGGGATTCGAACCCGGGTCGTCTGTGGCAGTGCTCTTACCAATCGAGCAACCAGGGTCACCTCGGAGTCAGAACAAATCCGTTACCTTCACCGATCCCATATCCCCGTGTTCTCGCAATTTTGTGATGTATGCATGAGGAAGAATGTTCATTGAGTATTACTTTAATTAGGGTCTTGTTGACTTAAGTCATTATATTATTTATAGTTTTTTAAGTAAGGTGGAAACGAAGCAGGAAAAGAGGAAAGGGACTAATGAGAATCGAAGATATTCAGTTTAGTTCTCTGTCATTTGGGCAGGAGCATGGTGGTAACCATCTTAAGGTAAGGGCGAAGATTTTTTTTTTTGTTTAATTTAATGTAATTTATTTGAGAATGAAGTGTTAATAATTGTCCCAAAGTACGTTGTAATCTCTATTACAAACACTCTGGTTTGTTGAAGTGATGACGTAACGTGCGGAATAGAGATAGGTCTCATATCTAAGTAGATATTGTAAGGAAAGTGATTATAGTGAATACATTTATATCGATGAATAAATTTGAATAATGTGAGAATAAACAAGGTAATCATAGATGGTACAAACGGTCATCCGTTGGAAATCCAAATCATGGACTGGAAAAACTTTCTGAGATCTGGTTTGTCGGTGATCACCTTTGAACCATCGGTAATAAATGATCTTGTGAATATTATTACAATTATATTATATTCATAAAAGAAAGGTAAAAATAGGCTGTGTGCTATATTTTTGGGTTCGATGTAATACGAGAAATGTTTTTAAGTTTTGCTTGAAGGTTCACTTGCACTTGGTTGCACTGTTGTTTAAGCGCAAGACTTAAGCGATGGTTTATTACAATAATTTTAATGAAAGACTTTTATCTAATTAAATTCCACTGTAAAAATGATCAATCACATTTGCGCAGACTCATTCCCTAACCATTTACAGAACCATTAACTTAAAGCCTTGCTTCCATAGCGGGTGCTGTATTGTTATTTACTTTAATAACCCGAAGGTAAAGCACGAACCAAGACGCCATTGATGTCCCGGCGAATGGGTTCAAGGAACCAGAAAGTGAGAATGGCCAAATTGTAAGTTAACGATAAGGCGACGCTAATCAGGAAACCAAATATTTGTCGCTCATTCATTCTTGTAAAACAGTTTGGAGCGAGCAGTGATTCACGTGTGCGTAATGGTTTGGAAGGCCTCTGGAACAGGGCAGCATTGATAGTGTCCTTCGAATCGAGTTTGCATTTAAATTGAAATTTGCTTGAATTATAGCTTTTCTACATAATTATAATATAATAACTATTACCGATATTTACTATTAATAGTAAATACAATATATATTTCGGGACAAGTCCCTTTAGAGTAATATTACATAAAATGAAATATGAACTTATAACACATATAATTTTATGGTTAATTTAATTATGTATATTGAACTATTAATACGATTATATAAACTATACATTTCAATTAATTAATTACATTAAAATAAATCATAAATAATTGGTGAAAAAATAAATAAAAAAAGAATATTGTCAGTAGCAATAATGGTTAAGTTGCAGAAATAGCAGTATAATTGTACGATTCGCAATTATATTATTGTTAACAATAATTTTAAGGACGGAAAACATAATTTATAATATTTATATATTTATAACATTTTATTAAGAAAAATCCATTAACAACAATTTAATTATTTTTTATTTAGTGCAACTAATAGAATAAAAGGTGTCCCGGCAGGTGGCCCTAAGATTTTTTTTAAGGGAGTACTAAATCCTTAGTTACGCCGTCCTTCGGAAGGACGGGGGTCCCGAGCCTGTACGATGTCAGATACTCGTTAAAAATCCCTATCCTAATTAAACCTGGATAGGCAAAATTTAGAGGTCCCACTGTAGCATCGTCCGATTAGCCATAGCAGCATAAAGTGATGTTAAATGAACAAACAAACAATAAAACGTGTAACTAAAATTGATCATATAATATAACCAATATGTTAAATAATATTATGCATACTAGAATATACGCCTCACACCTTACTAACTGCTTTGCTAGTTGACTTTATAGAGAAAATTTATGGCTTTCTCGCCATGACCTCGTGTCATTCTCCGGTACTGGCACAAAAATTTTAATTTTAAATTTTATGGATATTTTAAAACTTAGAATCAATTAAAATGCATAGATAAAATACACGGGTTCGATTTTCTTTGATAAGTCGGTCATATAAAGTTTTTATAGTCTAAATTTTGTTTTAAATTTAACTCAAAACTACATGTTATTAGTGTTGAACATTCTTTAATTACTTGAAACGTCTCAGTATTTTTTCACTCTGTATAGAAAAATACCCTGTTATTTAAACAAATTATTTTGGGGCTGGCTTAGATTTTCAAAAGCATTAATTGAGTATCGTTCCAAGCAATTTTTAACAAGGGTATCCAAACTGAAAAATAAAAAGGTTTTCTTCTTCAGCGAAATTTTGTATTATCTTTAGCATCGAGAAGATGTTATTTTAGAGAAGACTACTTGGTAAAATACCTCAAGCGGGTGGTTGGAGTGTCCTGTTAATATCCATCTTGTTTTTGAGGTCGGACAGATCCTAAATTAATGCATACCGGCCATTTCCTCTTAGACAAACATAATCATAGGTGTCTAAAAATGATCATGGCAGAGGTCGTCATACTACCTTGTGGAAAGCTGAGCTAAGGACATTGCGATTATGGCCAGCGGAGATCATGGCTTAAGATTGGGATGTAGCAGCTTTGATGAGGACCCTACACAAGGATATGTTTTCTTCGAAGTGTCTATCCTTTTATTTATATATCCTCCTGTTTTTTTTTTGTTTGTTTTTTAGGAAAATTGATAAGAAACGAATACAAATAAGAAATACTGTCGTAAAAAAAAATGAAAACATTAAAAAATAAAATAATAAGTTGTTAATACGAATTTTATCCAACTAATTTCATGCACATAAGGAAACATAAACATGTTATTTTCGTAATAAATAAGGAGCTAAGTCAGGCATTGGATTGAAATGGAGTTATTTCCTCCATTATATTATTATATATAAGAATCAATTTCAAGCCAAAAACTATAAAATATAAACACGATTCTGCTTTCCTCAATACAGTTAACTCCCTCTGGGAAAAATTTGACTTAACAACTTATTCACCGGGCAGATATATTTTAATAATGAAAATGTTTATTCAATTATACAAATGCCATGTGGCACATATATGAATATGCGATCTTCCTTTTAAAACTCCCCTAAAGGATTCACGTGGGAGCGTGTATGGAGAAACCTCCCGTGAAGGTACTCCTAACGTGATTCATTTCACTGAATGGTCGCAGATATCTATACATATAAAATCATTTATCCTGAATGACTGATGGATCAACGCACAATCCAAACCGCTGATTGTAGAGACCTGAAACTTGGAGGATGTGTTCTTAGTACGACATAGGATACAATATGACATTCATAAGAAAGGATTTTCCGAAATTCTATCCCTAAGGATATGCTTGAATGCTTGCTTACGTGTTTCTTACTCGCAAAATCTACATATTTTCGCTAAAAAATCAAGTAGCATAGTTCACTTCTCGCTGCTGCCGTCAAGTGAAACCTATATACTAAGTAATCCTTTTCGATCAATTCAATAACATTACATACTTATCCTTTACTGACTATAACAACATTAAACTTCTGTCCGTCCCGTTTGTTAATCAGTGTCAATGTATGTTTCACGGCTGATCCGTCGGTGATGAAATTTGATGTGGATAATCTCAAGCCTTTGGAAGGACATAGGATACTTTTTATCAACACACCACACAGGCGAAGTTTACATAAAACTGTAACCTGATTGACTAACACACCCAGCAGAAACTACTGAACTTAGCATATTGAAATTCGCAGATAGGTTCTTTGTATAACTTAATGGAGCACTAAGAAAGGAATTGGGACAATTCCACCCCAAGGGTTTCCCCCTTAATATAATAGTGATTAAAAGATTGTATGGAATCCGTCAGTTTTGAATTTAGACATCTGAAATTCCGGATGTACGAGTAACTTATAGTTAAAAAAACAAACATTATTTTTTTAAATTTAATTAATTTATTGATATTTACAACTATAATAATATTACAAGTTAATCTGCTAATATGAACAGTATGACATGAAAAAAAAACACTTGTGGAGAAACTACCCATCGGTAGCACTCCTATATAGTTCTATAGCAGAGGGTCTCGAGGCCATCTTCATTTCTGAAGCCTCGAAAGCGGAAAAAAAATTAAATTATTTATTTAAAATGATCTGTCACAATATGTGGCAGACCCAATTTCACGCGAGCGAAGCCTTAGGCAAAAGCTAGTATAAATTAAAAATATACTAACTTCCTAATTATAAAATTATAAAACAGCTGTATTTTTTTAATATTATGTTTTAGAATCTAGAAGCACATAGTCAGTCGGAAATACGAGGGGTGATCAAAAAGTTCCAGGACTGATTTTTCATTAATTTATTTAAAAAATCTACAGGCTATTGGACGTCGTCCCCTTCAAAGTAATCTCCTTGAGAAGCTATACATTTTTCCCAACGATGTTTCCACTGTGTGAAGGACTTTGAGAAATCATCTTGTGAAATGGTGTGTAGCTGCTCCAGCGATTTTTTTTTAATGTCATCTACGGACTCAAATCTCTTTCCCTTCATGGGTCTCTTAAGTTTTGGAAACAAGAAAAAGTCTGCAGGGGCAAGGTCAGGTGAATATGGAGGCTGGGGAATGACCGTCATTCCATTTTTGGTGCAGTAGTCGCGAATGAGCAGTGCGGAATGAACAGGCGCATTGTCATGATGCAGCACCCACTCACCGCTCCGCCACAACTCTGGTCTCTTCCTCCTTATTGCCTCGCGCAAATTTCTCAGGGTTTGAAGATAACGAAAGCGGTTAATGGTCTCACCTCGTGGAAGAAATTCATGGTAAACAACACCCTTCCAGTCGAAAAAAACAGTAAGCATGACCTTGACGTTTGATTTGACCTGACGTGCTTTTTTGGGGGTTGGGGAGGATTTTGTCTTCCATTGTGATGACTGGACCTTCGTTTCCACGTCGTAGCCATAAACCCACGTTTCATCTCCAGTAATGACTTGTTTTAAGAAGTTTTCATTGGCATTTGCCATTTCAAGAAGTTCCTGACAAACTTGAACTCTGTGTTCTTTCTGCTGCTCAGTCAACAGTCTCGGAACAAACTTTGCAGCCACCCTTCTCATCTGCAAATTTTCTGTTAAAATCTGTTGACACGAACCAAATGAAATGTTCAATTCTTCAGCCATCTCACGAATGGTTAGTCGATGAATAGAACGCACGAGACTGTTCAATCTTGCAACATGATCGTCGTCAGTCGAAGTTGATGGGCGCCCTGAACGAGAATCATCTTCACACGATGTCCGGCCTTCCTTGAACCTTTTGTACCACTCATGACACCTTGACCGACTCAGACATTCATCACCGAAAGCCACTTGCAACATTTGAAAAGTTTCAGTAAACATTTTACCCAACTTCACACAAAACTTTACGCAAACGCGTTGCTCTTCCTTTACATTCATTTCACAAAATCGCCGAACACAAAAAACTTTTTTTTACGAAAACAGCAGTAACTTTGCTATGAAGAAGGTTATCAACAAACTGAATAAACAGCTGAGCTCAGGAAGAGTCACGCTAAACAATGCTGCCAACCGCACTGCTCTATGACACTCCATTGCCGCGCAATCTCAGCAGTCCTGGAACTTTTTGATCACCCCTCGTATAGTCATTTACAACGTTCCTGACGCAGGGATACAGTGTACACCTCCACCCAACCTATTTCTATGGTCCAGAATGCACAAACGGCAGTCAAATCAATAATGTTGATTAATTTTGGTTTAAGGTAGTTCTGGACGTAACTATTAAACTTTTTTTGACAATAGGTTTTTGGCAAACAGGCTTGTTCAATTAGCTGTCTCTGGACAAATTTTGATTAATTTACTTATTATCTATCGGGACTTATATAATTAATAAAGAACACAAAATCGTTGACATGTCAACTTCTTAACTTACAAGGAAGTTCGTTTTAAATTTTATTCCACTAACATTTATTACTTTTTAACATAATTTATCATGCTGCTACCTAATATATGGTTTATTATTTCCTGCATGGACATTTAACTTTATTTGCGCATCTTTTGCTTATCACAATTTTCTCCATGTTTTTTACTTAAGAGGAAGTGAATTAAATATAAATCGTACTTCGTATTATTATTTAACTGATTAAAAACCGGAATCTCTCAATTATTATTATGTGTTTTTACACAAGATATTCCGGAATAGATGAAAACACAAATGCACAAAAAATACTTGAATAAATTAAACATACTATGTTCACAAAATATAAACTAACCAATTTTTCCATTATATTTCATTTTTAGCTGGATTAATACACTTTAGTACTGTTTCAAATATTATTGCAGTGAGGTGGGAATGAATTTTAAATTAACTCATAGAACATATTTGTTATTTTTATGTATTTTATATTAAAATGGTAACATATGCAGGTAGCTAACATATGTGAACTATCTTCTGTATCAGAGAAGGTTATTGTATTACAGACATAATGTGCATATACTATATTGTATCTGTGCCAGTTAATATATTTAATACATCTATAGCAGTTTCTTCAATTCGTGATCCTAAAAAAAAAGTAGGCTGTTAAACGATTGCTGAAATAATAGTTTATGGTTAATCAAAGGTTACAGAGCTAGAGGAGAAGAGTAAAATACATAAGTAGAAATACTATTAACTTGCCTTAAATACAATAGAATTAAATTAAGGTTCCTTCCCACATTTTTTATTACGGGTTATTTTATTATAATGTAGTATAACCCATTATAATAAAATAACCCGCGCTATATATATATATATATATATATATATATATATATATATATACATTTATATATATATATATATATATATATATATATATATATATATATATATATATATACAACATAATTGCAATTGTATATTTAGTCAAAGTAAAAAGACTACCCAGGGACTGCATTTGAAACTTTTTTTCATTTATTTAAATGTTCAATCGTTACAATAATGAAATAAATATTAGAATTTTGCAACCATCTTTAATATCTTGCTTTATGGCGTAATATGGCTTATTCAGTATTTCAGATTAGAGCATATAATTGCTGTATATATGCGTGACAGTTTTATAAATTGCCAAGCATTTGTTAATATGTTGAATGTGCAATACAATGCAATGACAGAGATGTAAATAATGTTCAATGATAGAAACTACAAAAAAAAAAGAATATAAATTAATCATTATCCAGAGAGTCCTATGAATCACGATAAATAAAGATTAAAATACAAATCACCATTTTTATTGTCGATATTAAATCACTAATCTGTTTCAAAAATCTTTTTTTTTTCATAAATAAGACCAATAGCTGCATAATATTATGTTAATATAGCAGACAGTCAATTATTTACAAACAACATTATCATCACATTTGATTATCCCATATTAATGCTGTATTTCCACTATAAATATAATTAATATATTTAGAGTGTCAAATGAGCAATAAATTGTGTTCTTAGTTGTGCACAAGAAGTTCAAGGCAATAACATATTCATAAATGTTTGCGAGGTATATTTCATACTTAAAAAATTGATAAACAAACCAATATTTTACAGTTGTTAGGTGTAACGTGCAGTTTACTTCTCTTTTTTTTAGTGACTTATGTATGACAAGCCCTTTTAGGCATATTGCGCTGTTTACAAGTAACTATATTTAATTTTATTTTTATGTTTTGTTTCAATAAAAGAAACCTAGCTAATCATATTTTGTTGGAAATTAAACTTAAAATTATTATATTCCTCATACAAGAGTGAAAAGACAAGAAACTGCTCAACGTTTTCGCCTACTTCAACATTTACTGGACAAACTCTCTAAACTCCCAATTAATTACAAAAGACTCATTTACATGACAGTTATCAGAACTATTTGGACATCCGGAGTTGAGCTTTGCAAATATTGTTATAATCCAAAATCCTTCGTAAAATCCTCAATGCTCCTTACTAAGTATGTCACAAACAAACTCATCCATCATGATCTTAATATCCCATATGTTGCTGATTTGGCCCAAACTAGATACCTATCCTTCCATGAAAAACTCCATACACACTTGAATCCGCTAGTCTCTCAACTTGCTTCCCATAATATTCCTGATAACCCTCTGAGGCGTCTGAAAAGAAGATGGCCTCGAGACCTTCTAATATAGAACTTTATTGGATCGCTAACGTTAAAAGAAGCTCAAAAGAGACGTAAAATACTTTTTAATACATGTTTGGAAAAAATCCAAAAAAATAGTCTCGTCTCTAAAATAAAACCAGGAAACAAAAAAACCTGTCGATATTTTGACATTTCTGGTATCAACATCATTTTGTTTCCTGGTTTTACTTTAGAGATGTTATTAGGTTTTATTTTTTGTTTGGAATTTCTCCATTGATGTCTTAAATTCATTTTTTTTTCGTACTAAATGCGTTGAAAATCCTAAAAAGTATCCCTAAGAAGTTTATATATAGAAAACTTTTGTTTTCTTAAATTCGGCTACCACTATAAAAGTAACTCACATATTAAATATTTCAAAAAACAAAAAATCAAGGATATTATATTTTTGTGGCTTTAGCATTGTAGTAAAACATTTGTATGTCTTATCATTTTAGTGGATTCAATTTTGGTTGTTGTTTTTTTTTATAGACCGAATAGTTACCTATAATTTTTTTTTTATCCTGATCGTAAAGTAAAAAATGTATCAACTTAATCAAATTTTTCCGTATCATCAGTATGAGGAATTTATAAAAATGTCGATTGGAAACCACTCAATCCAGTTTAGCGAACTGGTCTAAGGAGTGCCAATGACCAAATGTGGCATGTAATAAAAAGCTGACACACCTTTAAGAAATGCCGACATCAAAATTTAAAATGTTACATATAATATCGTGTGATTGTAATTCATCAATAAACTATTTATTACAGGTATATATTGTTAAAATTTAGAGATTTAATTTAAGCTATAAATGCATGGCTCAAATGAATCCATCTAAAACATGCGTATACATTATCTAGTATTACTGAATTATCGATTATTATTCATCATTGAATAGTGAAAAAAATAGTAAAAACAATAAACAGGATTATTAAAGAAACAAATCTAGATAGATGATTGTAAGCACGATTTCGATATCTTCCTTAATTCAAATGAAGTTGAAGATGTTCCGGTATTTCAATTGTATCTAAAATTTAACATAATTTCCATTTTTTCCCCCATCTGATTATATTTAATTAATTTAATATACACAACATGAAAACAACGTTTTGGAAAGACGGTATTTATCGGCACATTCCATACATCTGCATATTATGTAACTTTGCATATATTATAAATTTCTTGCTTTTTTCATATATCACATTATAATTTTCTTCCTGTACAAAACTAGAATACAAAATACACTAGTAAAATAGGAAAATAAAAAATCAAACAATATCGCTAAATAACATTTAGTTAAACTAGGGTATTTTAAAATATATATATTTATAAAGTCCACTGTGTGTTTACAAATTACAATTATTCCTGCTCTCCATTGATATAAAGATGCAAAATATTAAATTTAAAAATAATTCGTTTTTCACAAGAGCAGATAATTTCCGATAAAAATCTATTTTATAATTTATTTAAAAAAATCTATTTATATACAAATCTGAGATTTTATTACTTGAATATATATATATACATACTAGAGATTATTCCAAATTATACACGAATACATGAAAATCTGTTTCTTTTTCTAAAAAATTAGAAACTCACAATAAACATTTCAAAAATCCTTGGTCTGTGATTATTAAGCATTAACAATTTTTGACAAATAACATGTAATTATAAAATAAGGTATGGAAGAGCCTAATACGTGCATATCAACCACTACACGTACTCTTCTCAGGGAGACCATTGATGAATAATGTGACTGGGTGCAGAATTTATTCACTTGAGGGAACCCGTTATAAAAATGGTCAAGGAAAACTTGTTGAAAGTAGGGCGATTATTCTATAAGGTATGATATAGATCTAAGCCTACTGGGTAGAAGGGGAGTCTGGGGTGCTAATTGAAGCGAATGCTGATTTACATATGCATATTAATTTCTTTATTTTACATAGAAATAAAGCATATATTGTGTTTTTATGCTTATATATAAGCTAAAGAGGTTCTGGGTTCAAATCCAGCTTCAAATTCAAAAAATCAAATTTATTTAATATGTTAACACCCGGGGAAGGATCCTTTGGGACTTGAAGATCCTTCTGTGGCTCATCCAACCTCAGCGGTTAACCCAAAATAGGGGGAACAACCTAGCGGTGGAGCGCGACCTGAGACAAATAATCTCCCTGGAAACCGTACAGTCTCTACCTTTCACTGAGCCCGGGGCGTAGTGGAAAAGATTTTTTTTTTATAATTAACTATTTGTATGTAAAATAGGAAAGTTATTTTCTGATGTAATTAATTATATGGTCATATATCATAAAGGTCATAACTCAAAAAAACTAATTTTTCAATAGCTTGCTGGAAGTTCCATTTGAGTTTGAAAAATAAAAATGTATTAATTTTTAATGCAAAGCATTCCTACTGTAATGACGGTAGTGATATTCTTTTATTAGACATTTTTTAAAAACTTGAAACTAGTTTGATTTTTACTTATATCATTACTCCCATAAAACTTCAAGCTTTAACTTGATAAAATTCGATCATGATATATCGTGCCTGAATTAAAAAGCTTCAACCAATACAATTACTAATGTAGGCTTGGCTCAAAAATGCCTAATTTTCAATTATATCGTTGTTCCTATATAGATATATGGTAAAGGCAGTCTTGCTTTGAAAGTTCATCAAAACAATGTAAAATACAGTGTGAGAAAAAAGTATTTTGTCAACTTCTAAATTCTAAAAGATTGCTGTCATCATGGTCAGCGTGAAAAGGCTATAAGAGCCCAGATTGCCAGGCAGACACCTTAGCTAATTCCATTCTGCCTTAAGAGATCTGCAGCACGATCTTTACTCTATCTAATTCGGACGTAATCTCGGATTAAATAATTTAAGCAAACAAACCCAAATCAGCATTGGGCTCGTCATGCTTACAACCTACCAAGGTTATTTCAGGTTGAGGACCTCAAGGGCCAGCCTTCAAGAGCAAGTTTCTCCATTTGTTTACAACTTGGACGGGAGGAGAGGCAAGAGTTAAGAGTCCTGACTTGTCCAAATAACAATCTCAAGGAAAGTTAAGATACATTGATAAAATTCCTTTTTAAATTGTACTATTGGATGCCACCCTGAGATCATTAAAACATAGGTACTGTAATAGAATAGAAAACAAACTTTATTCTGGGGCCAAGTCCCTTTAGAATAACAAACATGAACAGAAAAATAAACATAATATACATCTGGCCAGAAGGCTACATAATAATACAAATCATGAAGTATTTAAAAGTGACAAAAAATATAAGAAAAATAAAAATAGAAATGAAATAACTAAAAAGTAAGAAACTTGACAAGACTTTAACCAATAATCGAGAATAAATATATTAGTAACACCAGTTACTAAATAAAATAAATGATTGGGATATCATGCAATTGCAATGCAAATAGTCTTTATATACATAGACTATATCTTCTGTGGGAAAAAGAAACAAAAACGCGTAAGCAACGAAATCGATTATTCAATACTGATTTATTTAAGCAGATGATTGACCTGCTTAGAGAGCATATTTTTGGGATGTCAAGGAGCAGCAGGGATTTATATGAAATCAGTGAAGAAGCATGGCGGATGAAAGAAGGGATTGAGTTCCACACTATGGTGGAGCGGGCGAGGAAGGAACGCTCGATTGCTTTGGTTCTGTGGGAACGAGTGTAGAGATCGGAAAGGCGGGATCTTTTTTTGTGGTGCTGGACTGAGGATTTGAATTGGAGGAGATTGTAGATACATGAAGGGTGTTCCGAGTTAACCCATTTGTGGCTAAGGCTAGAATAAGTTCAAAGTTTTGATTTCTTTCCAAAGAAATATTTTTAGGGTAGTTTCATTAATATAAAAAAAAACCTGTTTTTGTTCAGCCATAATGGCGGTAGAAAATGTTGCGCTCACGCCAAAAAACCTGGGGAAGTAAACAGAGATACCTGGAGGCTACGTTATTGCAACTACAATTTTATTTTTTTTTATTTTATTGAGTTGTACAACTGTAATACATACATCTAGTACAATTGCTATACGAGTAAATAATACATGATAGCACATGTAGAGATACTACCCACTGGCAGCACTCTAATAAAGTTCTATAATAGAAGGTCCCGAGGCCATCTTCTCTTCAGACGCCTAGGAGGATTGTCCGGGATGGAATCGGATGCAAGGATGGAAACTAGTGGGTTTGGATGGGTTTGAAGTTTATTGTGGAATGATAGGTAACACTGGAATGGGCTAAATCGGTAACATATGGAACGTTAAGGTCATTATAGATGGTTTTATTTGTGACAAAATAAGGAGCGTTTAGGATTTTGCGAAGGATTTTGGATTGCAAGGATTGGATACAAGAGGAATTCGATGGTTTGGTGGAGCCCCATAGTTCAATTCCATAAGTCCATATAGGCATTATAACAGTCACATAAATAAGTCTTTTGTAATTGATCTGAAGCTTTGAGCGCTTATCTAGTATGTGTTGAAGTAGTCGGAAACGTCTAGCTGTTTCTTGTCTTTTCAGTCTTGTGTGAGGATTCCAAGTAAGACGCTTGTCTAAGTTGAGTCCCAGGTAGCGAATCTGTTCAACAGGGATAAGTGGAGTACTATTAAATAATACAGTAGGACAGGAAGTCAAGGGTTTTCGACGAAGGGTAAAGGTAATTTGATGGGACTTGCTGGGATTGATTTTAATTCTCCAATTCCGGCACCATTCTTCGAGGCTTGATAGGTGTAATTGAAGGGATTGGGATGCAATATATGGGTCGTTATTAACTGATAACACACATGTGTCATCAGCATACGTGGAGATGAAGATGTTAGGATGGGTTGGAATGTCAGCTGTATATACTGTGTAAAGGATAGGACCGAGGATGCTACCTTGAGGAACGCCAGCAGACTGGGAATAGAGGGATGAGTAGGAACCTTTATGACTTACTTTAAATGTTCTGCCAGTTAGAAAGGAGCGAATGATTAAAAAGTATTTAGGAGGAAGGAATTGTCGGATTTGGTAAAGGAGACCTGGGTGCCAGACTCGATCAAAAGCCTGTTCTATATCGAGAAAGGCTCCCGTGCAGTACAATCTACGCTCCAATGCAGAGGAGACAACATCCACCACACGATGACATTGCTGGATAGTGGAGTGGGATGTTCGGAAACCAAACTGGTGGTCTGGGATTATGCGGTTACTATCTAGGATGGGATAAATACGTTTTAGAATAGAATAGAATAGAATAGAAAATAAACTTTATTCTGGGACCAAGTCCCTTTAGAATAACAATAATGGACAAATTAAAAAAACATAACATTCATCTGGCCAGAAGGCTACATAATAACACAAATCATGAAATAATCAAGTGTGAACAAAAACATTGTCAAAATAGAAATAGATAAGAAAAAAAAAAATAAGTAAAATACAACGAACTTGACTGCTTTTTAACTAATTGTAAAAAATAAATATATTTATATTAACAAAATAATGATTAATAATATTAATACAGTAGTTGATGACGAAATTACTAACTAAAATAATTGATTGGCATAGTATGCGATAATATATTTAAAAAGTCGGTATCATCGTTGATGTAGGAAAAATAAACAAGACAAGGGTATCGGGATCGAGTTTACAATACTGATATATTCAAGCATACCTTTGATCTGCTTGGAGAGCGACTTTTTGAGATGCCAAGAGATGATGGAAAAGCAGGGATTTAAATGAAGCTAGTGAAGAGGAATGGCGAATGAAAGGAGGGATTGAATTCCACACAGTGGTGGAGCGGGCGAGGAAGGAGCGCTCGAATGCCTTAGTTCTGTGGGAAGGAATGTAGAAATCGGAAAGGCGAGATCTTGTTTTGTGCAGCTGGACAGAGGATTTGAATGGGAGGAGACTATAGATATATGAAGGGTGTTGCGAGTTGATGGATTGGTATAGAAAAACGCTAAGGAAATATTGTCTACGGATGGGAGGGAAGAGCCACTTTAACTCATCATAGTGATGTGACACCCGGGATCGCCTCGGAGTACCAAGGACAAATCTTAAAGCGCAGTTCATTATTCTTTTTAAGCGGCTCTCAAGCATTTTCGAGAGGCCCCCGTATACCACACTACAGTAGTCGAAGTGGGGGAAGATGAGGGATGATACGAGCAGCTTCCGAGTAGGTTGTGTAAGGAGATGCCGAGAACGATGGAATAATTTTAGGGAACTAATTATTCGTCGGGATATTTGGGTGACATGTGGTTTCCAGGAAAGGTTTTGGTCGATGGTAATGCCTAGGTTTTTAACGGAGGAGCTGAAACTGATGGGGTGGTCGTTTAGGATTAATGTTGGAAGGGTGGGGATAGTTGCAAGGAGAGAGTTGGAACCTAGAACGATGGCCTGGGTTTTCGTTGCGTTCAGTTCCAGTTTGTTCAGCTTTGCCCAGGTACTGATTCTATCTAGGTCTTGCTGAATACTGGCGAACGCATATGAAAGCCCGGATGGAGGAAAGGATAAATAGATTTGGAAGTCGTCAGCATATAGATGGTAGGAACAGTGGTGAACAGATTTAGGAAGATCATTGATGTAACAGTTGAAAAGGAGAGGAGAGATGCTTGAGCCCTGAGCCACACCTGAGGATAGAGTACGGAAACAGGAAAGGGGTTGGTTGGGCATAGAGACCGCTTGGGACCTATCAGAGAGGAAGGATTGGAACCATAGAATAGAACTGTAGGAAAAAGACAATGACTTTAGTTTGGAGAAAAGGATAGAATGGTCCAAGGAATCGAAAGCTTTAGAAAAGTCTAGGAGGATTAGCACAGTTATTTGTTTGTTGTCCATGGCTTTATATATGTCATTGGTGATTTTGGTAAGGGCAGATTGAGTGGAAAAACCAGGGCGAAAGCCTGATTGAAGCGGAACGAGGAGTTTGGACTGTTCGAGAAAATTTGATATTTGAGACTGGACTATTCTTTCGAGAGGTTTGGAAAGGTTGGAAAGTATGGAGATTGGCCGGTAGTCCTTGGGAGATAATGGGGTTGGGGTTTTATTTATAGGATGGACTAGGGATTTTTAGAGTTTTAGAATGAGTTTTTCGAGGATCTTGCCCATTATGGGTAAAAGGGAGATAGGACGATAAGAGGATGGGAGTTCTGGAGGCTTTTTGGATTTTGGGATCATTTTTACTATAGATAGTTTCCATGAATCAGGAAAATAGGTAGTACGGATTACAGAATTATATATGTATGTGAGGAATAGGATAGCTTTTCGAGGAAGGGATTTATAGGTAAACTATGAATAATATTGGATATTTCTGACAGATGAAAAGCCTTAGGTGGGAGAGACATTTGGAGTGGGATATCCAGTTCTGCTTCAATACGCTCAATGTGAATAGGGTTGAGGATATCAGGGTGTGGATTAAAGGTTTTGAAGAGGTGTTGGGCGTATATGTGAGATTTTTCTTCATCAGATCTGGACCAAGATTGATTTTCAGTAAGGAGAGGATGATTAAAATCTTTGAATTTAAGGATCTTTTTGGCGGTCGTCCATAGTGATTTGTTAGTAGTCGTAAGATTTTCAGTCACACTAAGTAAATTTTGGATTTTGAAGTTTCTAATCTCCGTTTTTAGTTTGTTAGTCAGTTGGGTGTAATATGTTTTATCTGATGGGCAACGAGTCCTATGCCACTTAGATCTTGCTCTGCGTTTTTCGCTTAGCAAGATGCGAAGGTATTGATATTGTAATTCCAAATTCGTCTTATTAATCTGTAATATAGAAGGCGCTTGCCATGACGCCATGTATAAGTATGGTTCACTTCAGTATTGTTGTTGCCGCGCCATGACATGAGCTGTATCTGTATATGAGAATAAAATCTAACTTTATCTCTCGAATCATTTATTTTATTCCATCAACCAACAATGGTTATGGGCCCAGGACGATGTTCGAGAGAAGTTGACATTCCGTGTTTTTATATTAGTGCGTGAAACCGAAGTAAGTGTGAATCGGGCCGGACACGTGTTAACGGTATTGATTATCTTTACTATGAACGGGAAGATAAACATGGATAACAACTCCAGTTGGTCACCTAGCATTAAAAAATTGCTTGGACGCGAAAATTACAGCTCTTGGAAGTTTGGAGTAGAAATGTATTTGACTGCTGAGGACTTATGGGGTTGTGTCACCGGAGAAGACGAAGACAAGAAGAAGGATTCGAAGACCAGAGCCAAAATTTGTCTGTTGATTGATGAATCCCTTTATCCTATCATAAAAAGCAGCAAAACAGCTAAAGAAATCTGGGAGAAGCTCGAAAATACTTATGAAGATAAGGGCCTTTCAAGAAGGTTATCCCTACTTAGAAAACTTTTTCGTGTTGAATTAAGCCATTTTAGTAGCATGGAGGATTACTTAAATGAGATTTTGTCACTATCCCAGAAATTAGAAGCTATAGGAGCCGGAATGAATGACGAATTCATCGGTGTCATCATGTTAAGTGGGCTATCGGACGAATACGAGCCAATGATAATGGCTATGGAAAGTACAGGTGTCAAAACTACTTCGGATTATATTAGATCCGTCCTTATTCAAAAATCTTCGAAGGAGGATTCAGGAGAGGAATCGGCTTTGGTAACAAAATTCAAGAAAAATGAACGTCCTCCACTTAATTGTTATAACTGTAAAAAACCAGGGCACATTTTCGCAAATTGTCGAGAAGGATTAATTTGTTTCAAATGCAAGAAAAAAGGACATAAGTCATCTGAATGCAAGAAGAAAGTTTTTGAAAAAAAGGGAAATGTAAACAAAAAATCGACTTTATTAGCCGCCTTATCATCTGTGATAACTGATCCCAACGATTGTATAATCGATTCTGGTGCAACCTCCCATATGACTAAAAACAAACATTGGCTGAGGGACAGTAGTGTAAACAAACAAGAGATTTCAGTGGCTAATAATGATAAAATTTCTTCAGAAGCTGTTGGATCAGTGAACCTTTCAAGTGATATTGATGTTTCTGATGTGTTGTACGTTCCACAACAAGGGACTAACCTTTTATCAGTGAGTAAAATGACTGATAAGGGGTACACTGTTGTTTTTGATCGGGACGAATGTAAAATTTATCCCAAATGTGATGTTACTGGTAGTGAACTTCTGACTGGAATTAATGAAAATGGAGTTTTTAAGGTAAGAAGACCGCAAGCCGTAAATCTAGTGGTCGATGATAATAATGAAACTAAACAGGTAAAAAAATTACCTCACGATCTGTGGCATCAAAGATTAGGGCACCTGAATAGATTTTATATGAAAAAATTAAAAGGTTCTGCAGTGGGAATGGACTTTAATGATAACGATGACAGCGATTGTTTGGCCTGCATCAAAGGTAAACAAAGCAGAGAATCTTTTAAAAGGGACAGGGGTGTACAGTCATCACAGAAGCTGGAACTCATACACTCGGATTTGTGCGGACCGATGAGCGTACCCTCTTGGGGTGGTGCGCGATACATGTTAACGTTCACTGATGATTTCAGCCGAAAAACGTTTGTATATTTATTGAAGAACAAGTATGAAATTTTGGATAAGTTCAAAGATTTTAAGAATGAAGTAGAAAAGCAGCTCGACGCCAAAATCAAGACAATACGTACCGACAATGGAAAAGAATATACGAATAAAAATTTTGAAAATTACTTGCACAGTCAAGGGATTCTGCACCAAAAATCTGCACCTTATTCTCCACAACAAAATGGGGTAAGTGAAAGAGTCAATCGCACGATTATCGAAAAATCAAGAGCCATGCTGGAAGACTCAGGTCTGGATCGCAGATATTGGGGGGAAGCAGTAAATACTGCCACCTACTTAAAAAATCGTAGCCCTACGAAAGCTTTGAATTTTAAGGTGCCAGAAGAAATTTGGTCCGGGAGAAAAGTCAACATATCATATCTTAAAGTGTTTGGGTGTAAGGCCATGAGATTTATCCCCAAAGAAAATAGAAAAAAATTAGACACAAAGTCTGAAGAGTGCATATTCGTCGGCTACCCGAATAACTGTAAGGCATACAGACTCATCAATCCTTCAAACCCGAAGCGTGTAATCATTTCCAGGGACGTTAAATTTATTGAGAGGCCAACTTCGATTGAAAAACCTAATGAGATCTTTAAACAGTCAAGTGAAATTCCTATTA
The DNA here is from genome assembly GCA_037127475.1 of Arma custos. Lineage (NCBI taxonomy): Eukaryota > Metazoa > Arthropoda > Insecta > Hemiptera > Pentatomidae > Arma > Arma custos. The sequence continues at coordinate 28,847,055 of CM073763.1, read as the reverse complement.
TTTTCTCAGAGCAATTAAATAAACCAAGCTATGAAAAGCCAGATTGTGAAGAACCATACATCGAAGAGTTAAGCGATGGAGAGCCATTCATCGGATTTGAAAATGAGACTGAGATTTTTGAGAGGACGTTGGAAGAGGAGGATGGGACTACTCGAAGATCGAAGCGCCATCGTAAAATTAAGACCTTCCCTGGATTTGAACTATATTTAGCGTCAAATGAAGAAATACAGGACATAGACGGACCCTATAAGGAAATGTGGATTGCTGCCATGGAAAGAGAGATGGACGCATTGAAGATAAACAAGACTTTCGAAATTGTTGACCTTCCAACCAACACCAAACCTTTAAAATCAAAATGGGTTTTTAAAATAAAAGAGGATCAAGAAAAGAGGATTTTTAAAGCCAGACTGGTCGTTAAGGGCTGTAGCCAAGTTTATGGGCGAGATTATGTAGAAACGTTCTCACCTGTCGTCAAATATTCTTCCATAAGATATTTACTTTCTTATGCCGTAAAAGAAGATCTCGAAGTGGACCACATGGATGTGACAACGGCCTACTTACATGGTGAATTAGAGGAAGAAATCTACGTAATACCACCACCGGAGTTCCTTGAGGAAACCGACAAAGGGAAGGTATGGAGGCTAAAAAAGTCTATTTATGGACTTAAACAAAGTGGGCGTTGTTGGAATAAAAACCTACATGAAAAATTGATAAACCTTGGTTTTCAACAATCAAAAGCGGATCCCTGTGTTTACATTATTCGGATTAATAAATCTTTTCTTATAATAGCAATTTATGTAGACGATTTTATAATGTTCTATAATGACCATGTTCTAGCCACCGAAATTAAAGAAAAATTGAAGGAGAGCTTTGAGATGAAAGACCTTGGTGCAATCAAAAGATGCCTTGGAATGGAAATCATTCGTGATCGCGCCAATGGAAAAATCAGCATTTTCCAAAAATCATATGCTGAGCAAATTCTGAAAAAATTTAATATGGACAATGCTAAGCCGGTAAAGAACCCCTTAGAACCTGGACTAGACTTCACCGAACATGACAAAGGGGAGGATGATGAATGTAAAAGCATTCCTTATCGAGAAGCAATAGGCAGCCTGCTCTATCTGTCTCAAGTTTCCCGACCTGACATTGCTTTTGCCATTCACCTTCTCAGCAGATACAACAACAACTACCGAAGAGTTCATTGGAATGCCGTGAAGAGACTACTCAGATACATAAAAGGTACTGCAGATTATAAATTGACTTTTTCTAAGGATGGAAGAGATGATCTGAATGTGTACTGTGATGCTGACTGGGGGAATAAAATTAATGAAAGACACTCAGTCACAGGCTATTGCTTTTTAATCCAAGGGGGTGCAATCGTTTGGAACAGCAAAAAACAGAAGACAGTTGCTTTGTCGAGTTGTGAAGCAGAGTACATGAGCATATCATCGACTCTTCAAGAGATTCTTTGGATCAGAAATTTGATAACTGAAATAGACCCCAGTGTAGTGACCGGGCCTACCAAACTATTTTGTGACAACATTGGTGCATTAGAATTATCTAAAAACTCTGTAATTAATGAACGATCAAAACATATAGACATTAGACATCATTTTGTTAGAGAACATGTTAAAAATAATAGTGTTTGTATTGAGTATATTTCTTCTGATAAGAATGTTGCAGATTTCTTAACTAAACCCTTGAGTGGACTCAAGCACAAAATTAATGTTGAAAATATTGGATTGATGTTTTAATGATTTGTTTGTTTGAATTTAATTTTTGTTTTTTCGAAATTTAGAATTATGGGGGAATATTGATATTGTAATTCCAAATTCGTCTTATTAATCTGTAATATAGAAGGCGCTTGCCATGACGCCATGTATAAGTATGGTTCACTTCAGTATTGTTGTTGCCGCGCCATGACATGAGCTGTATCTGTATATGAGAATAAAATCTAACTTTATCTCTCGAATCATTTATTTTATTCCATCAACCAACAGAAGGTGCTGTGGCAGGTTAGTCTGTTGTGTGATATTATTTCTGTTTATGGTAGTGTTATCTCTTATAATTTGTGTTATTGTTGCTGTAAGTATTTCTATTGCGCTGTCAATGTCTTGTTTAGTTTTGAGTGGAATCCGTAAGTCTAGTTTGCTTTCCAAATCGTTATTAAATTGCTCCCAGTTAATTCGTCCTGTAGTCAATGAAGGAGAGGAGGGCTTAGGAATGAAGGTTGAGTGTAATGAGAGCAGAACTGGACTGTGGTCTGAGGAGAGGTCATCCAGGGATTTGATTAATACATGGGAAGGAGAAATCAGGGATGTGACAAATATATCCAGGATATCAGGGCGTTTTTTCAGGGAAGTTGGCCAATAGGTAGGATTCGAGGGAGAGAGAATTGAATAACTACAAGAAGTGGAGACATGAGACAGGATGTTGCCACGAGGGTTGGATGTTCGGCAACCCCATCGTTGGTGTTTAGCGTTGTAGTCTCCTCCAGCAATAAAGCGTGATCCGAGGGATTGGAACAAGGATTCTAGTTGGTTATAGGATAGAGAATTGCCAGGAGGACAGTATACAGCTGATAATGTAAGATGGAGGGGACGAGTTGATATTATGATAGAGGTTGCTTGGATAACCTCATTTGGAGTAGAGGGAATAAGGGAATGTGGAATGGATTTATGGATAAGGATGCAAGAACCGGCGTGGGAAGTGTTGTCTGGGTGGTCAGATCTATAAGTGATATGGTCGCGTATGTAAAAATATGAACGTTTAGTGAAGTGAGTTTCAGTAAGTAGGGCAAAGTCAATCTGATTGTCATGTAGAAATATGTCAAGTTCGTCTCGGCGGTTGTTTAGTCCGTTCGCATTCCATAAGAGGACAGCTAGGGGCTTCACATTCATCGCGGGAAGTTGAATGGAATTTCTGTGAGGAATCTAGTGAGGAGGGTTATCAGCGGTTTGATAGTTTGTTGTAGGTCTATCAGGAAGGAAGATAGGATGGAATAAATGTCGGAGGGATTATGTTCTTGGAGCGGATATGGATAAGGAGGTTGAGATGGAAAGTCAGTAGGGGTGTTGGCTGGATGCTGAGCCCGACACTCAACTACAATAAAGTAATAATTTCGTTTATTTTTCTTAACTAATATCTATTTATTTTTTACTTTAAAGCGTGTTTTTAATGTTTTGTTTTTTAAATATTATATTTTTTGTTTCAAAATAGACAGAAATCATTAGTTGATTCTGATAGTAGTCATACGCGAGTCTGTATGATGAAGCCATCTATCATGCCTTAATACTACCTTGCCTTTGGATAAGAAAAATCACTAATCCTGAAGATCCTGGTCAAGATAATGAGACAAAGTTATTAAATTATTGTATTGTCATGGGTCATTTAGAACTGTATAAATTTTCAATTTATTTTGATGTGTTGAAGTAGCCGATAATCGAGTTCAAAGATTCCGTAAAGGAATAAAGGAGCTAATAAAAGCGTGTTAATAAATCCAAATATGTTTCAGGAATTGACACCGCTTTGTGAATGAAATGATCATGTACTGGAGGGACTGGGAAGACTGGTAATCCTCGAAGCCTGTAATATCTTGAAGAGGGAGAGAAAGAAGAGAAGGTAGGACATAAGAGGTTGTTTATCCTTGAGGGATTGCCAGAGAGCATGAGGCTGCCATTAAACGTGTTTCAGTTAATAAATTGTCATTAATGTCTAAATCATAACCTTATCTCCAATGGCGTGAGAAACCGTTGGCTATCATATTCATAACAGTTACTGAAAGTCATCAGGACATTGGCACAAAAATTTGTTCTTCATGACTATATATAGTATTCAATATTATTAGAACAAAAAAAATCCAAGATAGAAAAAAGGGCACATGAAAGACTACAGTTCTTTCCAATCCAAAAACTTTGAATTATAATGTTTTGGCGATTCAAGAAATGCATTTTGTATTTCCAGATAACTACCAGAGTCTTTTTTTGCTTTAGTAACGTCAGTTACTTTTACTGGTTAAAGTAACTTTTTTTAATTATTTTCTAAAGCAAAATTAAATTACCGTTTTTTTATTTTTGAACTAGGGAATATAGCTCCAACAAATTTATTTTGAGATATTATTGTAGGTCCGTTTAAACAAATGATTATTAAACAATTAGAAACAGTTCCTTTTAGAAACAGTAAAAGTAACTGGCGTCTCTAAAGAAAACAAAAGACCCAACCATTACAATAAAAATGAGAAATCAAAAGCAACAATTGAGGAACTACACACCTCTTTTACCTTGCTTCTATACTTCCAACAATGATTATATATTTAATAACAAAATGACATTCAAATCAGTTATGTTAAATGACAGGTATGGATGTAACTAATTCCAATATGTAAAATAAATTAAGATGTATTAAATATGGCTATATTGTAAGATTGAGACCTTGAACATTGAAGTAAGATCGGCTTAACATTCTGGTCTAGCAAGTTCATTGCTTCTCTTTATTTTTGTTATCCTTTTTATTAAAATCTTTCATTTTTCTATTTATTCTAAGCCATTATCCGAAGTAATGATTCAGTAAACACATTTTTATTTATGCACTTGGATGACCAGCGCAATCACCATCACCATCACAATCTTGTTATTGAATGCAAGATATATTAAAACGGGATTCTTTTTATTCTTCTGCAGAAAATCCACGAAGTTTCATTTTTATTTTTAAATTTTGATCCATATGTATTTTTAAAAAACACATGGTGAAATACAAAAAGGTACAAAACTAAAATTTTTTACAAAGTCAAAGAAATTTCGATAACTCGATGAAAAATATTCCATTGTACTTTTATGGATTTTATTTAACACACTCACTTATATGAACTTTGGATATTACATAGGGAAAAAAATCCAGGTAACAATTATATCTTGTAATACTGCCAATTTCTTAGTCAATTTTTTATTATTTTACTCTTCTTTTTTTTTAAACTGAAATTCTATTTAAAGAAATATAGTCGATTGAGAGGATTGTGAAATAAACCATTCGAAACTATGGAAATCAGTGAGGCTCATTTTGCCCAAGAAAACGCAAAACATATTGAGAAATGGAAAAAATTATTCAGCGAAGATATGTTGGCAGGAAATCACTTTAGAGAGCACTGGAGGGTTTGGGTTCCTAAAGCCTACGTCCCTCCCGGCAGCAACCAGAAAGGTTTCGAATGGGAAGTCAAAGAAGACATTTTACAAAATGTTCTGATTGACGCTCTGGAAAACTTCATCTGCGACGGTAACGCTCCACAGTTCTTCCACTTCTTGTCTGCCAACGCTCCACCGCCATCAGTATGTGGAAAAGTGTTCAAGATGGGTGAACCTTCGTATAACTGTAGGGATTGCTCTACTGACGTCACTTGCGTACTCTGCGTCAACTGTTTCCAACAGTCGGTTCACCGCTACCACAGGTACAAGATGGGTACCTCGATGGGCGGTGGGTGCTGCGATTGTGGCGACACGGAAGCCTGGAAGTGCGATCCCTTCTGCAACGTCCATCTCGAAGGTCTCAAAGCCAAGGACGAACATATGCCTGAATTTCCAGAAGATCTTGTAAAACGTAGCGAGTGTGTTTTCAACGCCGTCCTTCAGTACTGCAGTGACATCTTGACTGTGGAGTATTATCCGGGTTTGTCCAGAAATTTGAGGCTGCGGGAGGAAGAAGAACCCGATGTAGATCTCGAGCGATACTGCACTGTCTTGTACGACCACGAATCGTACACATTCGAAGAAGTAGCTAGCACATTAGCGACCGTTCTTAATTGTTCTCATAAGTGCGCTTTAGATTATGTCACCTGTATCGATAGAGAAGGAAGAGCCATCGTCAAATGTTCCAATTTTCATTATTGTAATGAATTGAAACAGAACATTGAGAAAATCACTTCGAGGCACGGCAGCAGACCGTTGGAAGTGGTCGTTGTCAAATCGCATTTAGTGGCTCATCAGATGTTCGCTCTCCAGCTATTAAGCTGGTTATTGAGTTTAGTAAACCTCTCTAAAAACTTTAGGAAAATATTCACATCTACAGCACTAAACTTAGGTTCTCTTTCTGAAGCAGACGAAGAACAAACGAAAAACAGTCTTTATGAGAAGATTCATTCTTCTTTCGTAGAAGGTATTCTACTGCAAGATACGTTTTTGTGGAAAATGGCTCGGCTGCAGTGGCATCGACTTTTCATCGCAGGTTTCTTTATGGAATATGAGAACAAGAAGGCATTTTCAAAAGTTTTCGCTCGTCATTATTCTGGAATTTTAAAAAACTTCATAAGAGAAGATCACGATTACTCATTCTCATTCGCCTCTCTTTCCATACAAATGTTTACGGTTCCTACTTTAGCTATTTACCTAATAGCCCATGAAGACGTGTTCTTTAAGCTCTTAAATACTTTTGTAGCCGAATGTTCTAGAAAGCGCAATGAATTGGGGAAGTTAGAGTTCAGTAGAACCACATCCTCTGGCTCTTTCAGAAGAGCCATGAATATTTTGCAAGATCTGAGGTACCTGTTGCATTGCCCGCCAGGCAGTTGGACTGATGGCCTGCGAAGAGGTTTCTTGAAGGGAATCAATATGATCCTAAACCTCCTAAATTACATGCAGGAGATGAACCCAGTCAGGAGACAAGTGGATCAACACTTGGAATACGAACCGGAATGGGAGACTGCTTTCACGCTTCAGACGAAGCTTTCTTCTGTTATAACTTTGATACATAAGTGGTGCTCTACAGATCAAGTTGTTTTCATAAAAGTATACCGGCAAACATTGAAGAAAGTATTTGAAAACTGTCACGGTCAGTACAGAAATATTGATGAAGTGCAAACAGTTGAAAGTTATAAAACAACTTGTTATTGCTATAATGTTTCGACAATGCCCGTATCGATCCATTTACCGCTATCAAGATTTTTGGCAGGTTTGTTTTTACTTTTGGAAAAATATGGATTTTCTTTCTTTTCAGAAGAATTCATAGCACTCACGAAACCGACGCCAAAACAGATCATTGAACCTGTCCTTAGGACGCAAGTTATGATAGCTCAAGTTCAAGCGGGCATGTGGAGGAAAAACGGCTACTCCTTGTCAAATCAGATATATTATTATCACAGTGTCAGGTGCAGAAAAGAAATGCAAGACAAGGATATAGCAATATTGCAGTTTGGAGCATCACTTATGGATTGCAATGAATTCATTATCCATCTTTTAAATAAATTCCAACTAATAACCTGGGCGAACCCAGATTTTGAAACTACCATATTTAATACCTGTCCATTAGAATCTTTAAAAACGATGCCAAAGATTGTGGAAGAATTTCTTTCTTTATTAATTACGATAATTTCTGAACGTTACGTACCAGGAGTGGGAAAAGTAACAGATGATGAGTGCCTAAAAAATGAAATAATCCACCAACTGTTTATTCGACCCTTGTCCCATTCCGAGCTGAAGAAGACCCTCCCTGACGATGTGTATCCTCTAGGAGCCTTGGCGGAGGAGCTCATTGACCAAGTGGCCACCTTCAACAAACCTGCACAAACTTCTTCGAAGGGCTTTTATAAGGTGAAGGAGGAATTCATAGAAAAATACAATGTGTTCTTCCATCATTACAGTAAAGAAGACATGTCCAAATCAGAAGAAGAGCAAAGAAAGCAGAGGAAAGCTGTAAGTGGTTACGAATGCTGCCCGCCCCCGATACTGCCGCCCTTCACGGCGTCGTTAGAACCAGTGCTTAACTTATTGCAATGTGATCTTATGTTGTATATCATGAAGCTAGTTCTTGAAAGGGCACTGGACGTTAATTCGAGGAGCTTCACGGAAGGTCAGCTACACGCAGTGCTACAGCTTATCGGCCACGCCTTACAAGAACAAGAACAGGGTTCGATAGTGATCGAGTTCTCAACTAGGGCTGTCAAAAGAGGTATAGTGAGTATATTAGAAGAACTATTCAAAAGTCCCCGAATTGAAGCTCACAGAGACTTGATAAAATGGGTTCTGGATAAATTCAAAGGATTAGCGCCCCCACAAGAACAGGTAGGCGATGATGACTACCCTGCATCGGCACTAATTTCAAAAGAATATGACCAACTAAAAGCAGAAAAAGACAATCGAGCTAAATTGGCTGCTGGCAAAAAAGCGGCAATTTTAGCTCAGATGGCTTCACTTCAACAGAGCTTTATGAAAGAAAATGCAGCTTTATTTCAATCTGAAGTATGCTCGATTGATGTAGGGAATGAGACCACTTCTTTCCTGAATTCCGATTTGAGCCTTACAAAAAGCGACTTCACTGTTGCGTTAGGAAGTGAGCAATCCGCTGTGTCCATCAACGACGAGAGGATAACTTGCATTTTATGCCAAGATGATCAAGCCATATCTTCCGAAGGTCCTTCATTGATCCACGCTGCATACTTGCAAAGCTCAGCCGTTCTGGTTAGAGAGGGAATGAAGGTTAGTAGTTCCAACATAATATTGGGATCCAACTTAGGTCCAGCTGTTCATTTAAGTACGTGTGGCCACACGATGCATGTTACTTGTTGGAAGAAATACATTAATACAATTATCGCTAAACAGAATAGAAGACCCTACCGATTGCTCAGGCAACAGTGTGCATTCGATATAGAAAAGAATGAGTACTTATGCCCACTCTGTGAACGCTTAAGCAACACTGTGTTGCCTATTATGCCACCATTATCATTTTATTGTCCTTTAAGGATTAACAGAACAGAGGAGATATCGTATGATGAATGGTACGAAATAACACTGCTGGTTATGGAACAGAACGGGATGTCATATGAAGAAAATATTTCAAATGCTCAAACAAGAAACCAGATACAGAACGAACTAATAACTTCGATGGAAACTGAAACAATTGATCCTTCTAGGATCTCAATTCGTCCCGCAATAGACACAGAAGGAACCATGAGTAAAGTAGTGGGATATCTTCTAGGTGAAACTTACCTACAAGATACGAGGAAGTTGTCCATAGGCTTAAATGAAGCAATATATCTTTTTACAGAAGAATTTAGTAAACACGATCGCAGTGAACAGTCATTGTCTTCTGAAATATCCTTTTTCAGAATATGGAAGATATGCGCGTACACAATTCACTCGATGGAATGGCTGCTTCGCTGTACCAAGAGATCACTTCTTGGTGATTTCACTCTCAGAGAAAAGGAAGGTTTGTGTAATTTAATCCGTCTGTCTGGAGCAGCATCGCTCATTGTTGGGGTAAATCAATCATTGAAAAATATTTGTTCGGAACTTCTTAAAATTATATTCAATGACAATCGAGATGAGTCGATTTTTAAATGGGACAGTTTAGGAATATTGATACCGTTAACTGTAATCATGCCGACCATCTACTTCAGGAACCTCTCCCCGCTACCTTTAGGGAAGGCTATAGAAAAGCACTGTTTCATAACTGCTTTCTTGATTCATATCGCTCAGATTATACTTTACACGGACTTGAGCAGTTGGATCTTTCTACCTGACGGTGATCAAACATGTGAGGACACCGAATGTCTAACCCAGATAGTCAGGGTACTGAAAAACTGTCAAGGGATAAACACTATACAAATTTGGGTTAAGATAAAAAGTCTATCAATAAGCTTTCTCAGATGTAGCGCAATATTCATCCATTTTTTGACCGATGTCCCTGCACCGAAATCCCTGAAAGAGGTTAAGGGTGACACATATGAAAGTATTATGAATTATCTGGGAATGAGCACTAGCTGCAAGGGGCTTTTGGGAGGAACATCGACATTGTCAATATTTCAGAAATGGGCCAAACATCCAGAATGTGTCAATTTGAGGAATCACGAAGTTAAGTGCGATATAATGGCTATGAAGCAGCTGGTGCCTTTGCCGCAAGATTACAGCGAGATAATAAACACCGCTAGTTCATTTGTCTGCCCTAACAGCCAAAACGAAGACGTTCGGAGTCCCACGATGTGCCTCCTTTGTGGCCGTCTTCTTTGCTCCGAGACTTACTGCTGTCAGCAGGAATTGGACCGCAGCATGGTGGGGTCTTGCACGTTTCATGCCAAGGACTGTGGTTCAGGGGTAGGTATCTTCCTGAGGATCCGCGACTGTGAAGTACTCCTGCTGGCGGGTAACGAAAGGGGGTGCTTCATGGCTGCACCTTACATCGACGAGTACGGAGAAACCGACCAGGGTCTCAAGCGGGGCAATCCAATGCGCTTCTGCGAAGAGCGATATCGAGGGCTGGAGGTGCTCTGGTTGTCGCACGGGATTCAGGAGCACATCGCCAGGTCTGTCGAACAGAACCTCAACATACTGCACACGCAATGGCACCATTTCTAATGAACGTTTGTACATTTTCTTACTGTCTATCTACAATAAATTAACCATATTTACCTTTTTATTATTAATATTTATAGAATAGCAGTAATTTAATTGATAGATATTACTAAAATACATTGGTAAATTAAAGATCATAAAAATTTTGTTCTACCGACCGTTCTTAAGGGTTGCAAAATGTGGTCAGAAACAACGTTTAGAATATTTTCAATGCGAGGTATTGCACCAAACATCCGGTCCAATAAAGAACCAATCCATAGGAGATTTAAGACAATTGCACAATTGTAATCTGAATTAATTCAGTAGTTTGAGTTATTATGCTCGTCAACCCAATAAAAAAAGGCCAGTTAATTAATAAATAATAGCTCATTTTTATAGCGCAGTTGTTATTATAGACAGCTTGTCGGCGAATGATAGAATCATAGATCAGAGCTACCTTATGGCCTCTGCTTCTTCCATGTTTATATAGTTGATGTAATGTAGGAGAGATTAAGAAGATTGAGTGAAAATGAAGTCTCAGTAAGGCATTTCAGAAAAGATACATCGATTTTAGTACCCATGTTTTTTTATGTATTTAACCGCTGACAAATAAGCAAACCAGCATCGACCAGAAGAAGTAGGATAAGAGGGCAAGCCACTTTATAGAGGCTTCATAAAAAAGAACCTCATCCTCCAGAGTGATAAAGAGAATGGAAATAATGGCTGTTACTATGACAATATGATTATTGTCTGCAATCAAATTTCATCCTTACTGTTCGCCTTTATTCAAATATAATTATTTTTCATTATTAAAAATAATAATGTAAGGCTAGGAATAGCCGATCTGGAAATAAAGGAAAAAGAGAAAAAAATTAATTATTTTTAATGTATAACGATATCAAGTTGTTTTTTTTAATATTCCCACTGTTTTTTTGTTTTTTATAAATCTCACCGGTATGAATGGAGGGGACAAATGAGATCGGAACAATAGATATTCCCAAACAGGAAGTGTGAATAAGAACATAAATAATTTTGTTTGAACCGGAGGAGCTTCTTGAAATGGTGATCGGAAACTAATCAAAAATTTCTGAATAACTTACAAATTGTAGATACAGTAGACATTATGGTATAAAACAACTATAAATATACGACTCGCTATGAATTTTATCAATAGAAGTGTAAAAACTGTATATTTATTCGATGTGTTCAGTTCTGTAATTGATATTTAGAAAGTCTAATTTTTTCTATATATAAACCCGGGTCAGTCTATTTGTTCACTGCCTACTAAATTAGTCATTTGTTTACCGCTAAAAAAAACAATTGTCATATGTTGTGAATTTCAAGAATTGAATTTGGTTTCCAGTTCGTTAGTTATCCCGCATGCCCTATACCACTTTATCTTCTTCTTATATCTTTTCTTATATCTCCGAATTGAGAGGACCGGCATTGACGTACGCTACGGTGAGCTCACCTACGAGACGTCAATGAAGAGAGGAAGACAAGTTTTTCGGTAAGTTTATTTTCTTTGTTTTTATTTCCTTTCTTCATTGTCAAATTGTCCGAGGACGACTTATCGAGTAGTACCGTTTCAGTTTAATATTGTTATTCATTAGAAAATTTAATTTCATTTTTTTTTTAATTTTCAATTTTGTTTTATCATAATTTTTCCTAATTTTTTTTCCATTATTATTTTTCAATCGCGTTTATACATAATTTATGGTCCTCCGGGGCCGGATTAATTAATTAAGAAAATTAGTTAATTATTTTCTCAATTCGGAATTTAACCAAAATAAAATTTTATTTACTATTTCTTTGATATCTCGCATAGCAACCACGAGGTCGTTTGCTTTCGTCTGATCTAACCTCACCTCACGCTGCTTCGTTTAGTTTCGGGAAGAAGCGAACTGCAATTTTTATATAAATTTGTAACAATTTAGCAAACTCATTTTTTTTTTCTCCATAAAATAGTACACTTAGCAGTTGAGATTTGAATTTAATTAAAGTTAAACGTTGTTTTTTCTGAATATTTTCAGTACTATTTTCATCACATTTTTATTTTGAATTTCAAGATGGCGGATGATAAAATTAAGTTATTAATTAAGAAGAGGGAGAAATATTTTCATAAAATTCAAACTGTTTTTGACTTATCCAAAAATCTTACTAAGGAAAACTTTCCCATTTTTTTATCCCGAATGGAACAAATTGACATGGATTACAAATCGTTTGACGAAATCCAGGATCAAATTATGGAAATTGCTTTCAAAACAGAATCCCCCGAAAATTTCGACACGGCCGCTAGGTCTCAAGCCTGCGACGAGCTATACTATTCAGCAAAAGCAGTAGCCTCGCAATATGCTGAGCCAGCTACTAGTACTAGCCTGTCTACGAAAAATGAGAGACCAGATATAGGGACTGCGAAACTACCAAAAATCAATTTACAAATATTTTCCGGCGATCTTCAAGAGTGGCCCAATTTTTACTGTCTGTTTCGGTCCCTTATCCATGAAAATCGACAAATAGCCTCATCTGAAAAATTTCACTATTTACGCTCATTTTTGAGAGGCCCACCTTTGAAATTAATCGAATCGATTCATTTGTCTGATGATAACTATCAGATTGCATTCGAAACTTTAGTTGATCGATACCAAAACAACCGGTTATTGGCAAATTTTTACTTAGAAAAAATTACAAATTTTAAACCGCTTTCCCAAGAAAATCTTCAAAATTTGCAAAGGTTATCTGACGTTTTCCTAACAAATGTTGCTGCACTCAAGGCATTGAATCTACCAGACTTATCTGATACACTTCTGCTTCATTTTGGTCTTCGTTGCTTGGATACGGAAAGCATAAAATTATTCGAAGCCAAGTATTCAGGGGTTCAGTATCCAACGTACAAACAATTCTCGGAATTTCTAACCGAGCGTTGCAAAATTCTCGAACTAAGTTCTCCTGGTAGAACCGAGTCTAATCCTAACCAACGGGCAAATTTCCCACGAAAAGCCGCTCTGATCACGACTAACCCGCATCACAGCCGAACTTCTTCACCGCCATATAAATCTGCTTCCACCGAATGTTCCACCGCTCATATTGTATGCCCGCTTTGTTCAGCTTCACATAAGCTACCTCATTGTGAAACATTTTTGAAGCAAAATGTAGATGCCCGCTGGGAGACTGTAAAAACCTTGAGAAAATGTTTTAATTGCCTGGGAAACCACATGTTGTCAAAATGTAACTCCAAAGGTAAATGCATCTCTTGTGGCTCCTCGAAACATCATTCACGTTTACACCGCTCTACTTTCACAGCCCCACCTAGGGAATCACTTGAAAATCCGCCTCCTACACAAGCACTATCCTGCAGTGCCCGTACTTCCCCATCCAGTACTGCGTACTCCACAGTATTGCTGGGCACAGCAGAGGCTTTTCTTACAGCTTCGGATGGTAGGAAGGTTCCTATACGCCTTGTTGTGGATCCTGGCTCTCAGGTATCTTGCATAACCAGGGAAATGGCCCAACGGTTAAATTTAAAGCTTCGTAATTGCCCACTGAACATCACAGGGATTGGTAACCATGCTACGACTAGCGAGACGAAAATGGTTTCTTGCACGTTAACCCCTAAACACCGTAGAGCCAAATCTATTTCCGCAGAAGCTGTGGTGCTCCATGACATTTGTGCAGACTTGCCGGTTACGTCGCTCTCAAATGAACTCAAAAATCGCTTTTCCTCCATTTTATTGGCCGACCCGGCATTCCACGTAAAAGGGAAAATAGATTTTCTTCTGGGCGCGGATCTCTATCCCGAAATCCTTTCCGGCGACAATAATTCCATCATCAGAGGTAACCCGTCAGCTGTGAAAACTTCCTTCGGGTGGATTTTATTGGGGAAAATTACCGAACCAGCAGAAAATAGGATCGTATCGCTTTTTGGTTGCACCTCACCACTTGACATTGCTCTTCAACGTTTCTGGAAGACTGAAGAGGTCGCACCTGTAGCACCGCAGAACCCTGAGCTAAATTTGATGAACACTTACCGCAGAATAACCTCTGACCAATATATAGTTTCTCTTCCTTTTAAAAACATCAAGGTTCCAAGGCTGGGAAATAACCGCGATACCGCTCATAAAGTACTCCTGAACATGGAGAGCAGGCTCAAGTGTAAAATTTTAGAACCTCAATATAATGCCTTCCTCCAGCAGTATTTGGACACCTCACACATGAAATTAGCTTGCCAACCCTCATCATTTGCCATATCACATCATGCTGTGACAAAAGGTACCAGCTCTACAACGAAACTCATCTTAGATTCGCTTGGATTATCATTGAATGACCGCTTATACCCCTGGCCGAGGCTCCAGCGGGACTTGAAGAATATAAAACTTAAGGCTAAATGTAGAGTCGTTTCCCTTAAACCAAGCCTTACTATTCCCAGATTGAAATTCTGTACAAGTTTGCTGTTAGCTCGCCTTACTAAATCCCTGGAAGAGTTCCGAACCGCCATTACCATCACTGCGACGCATTTATTTACGGACTCCAAAGTCGTTTTCTGCTGGATCCACACTCCGCCACACCGATTGAAAACATTCATCGCCAATATGGGAACCGCCATTGTAGAGATCACCCCACCTGACCTGTGGGGCCACTGTTCCAGTCAAGATAACCCATCTGATTGTGGATCCCGAGGTCTGATGCCTCGCATGCTAATGCAGTTTTCTCAATGGTGGAAAAGATCACCATTTTTGCAACTATCTCAAAACAGATGGCCAGATTCTGGCTTTGATCAGCTAGAAGGAATCCCTGAAATCAAATATGAAACTACTGTGATGTTAGCCACCGCCGAACCGAACGAGCTTGTTACCACTAACAGATCTTTTTCATCGCTCCAACGCTTCAAAAACGTATTTGCGTATATTCTTCGCTTTATTAACAATTGCAGCACCGCAAAACCTCATCGTAAAACCGGTGTACTGTCTGGTTCAGAACTCCGAGACAGCATGAATTTATGTGTCCGCCTATCCCAGGAACAATACTTCCATACTGATCTTAAGACTACGTCCCCTGAAAAAATGTCTCAAGCTATTAAGCCGTTATCACCTTTTATTGACAAGCTGGGTTTTCTCAGGGTGGGCGGCAGGCTTAGGCATTCAGATCTAACGTATGATGCCAAGCACCCCCTCATTTCGCATAAGAAATCACATTTAGCAACCCTCATATGTGACTGGTATCATCAAACCACAATCCACGGTGGCCCACGCGTAATGCAGGCGTTCATTCAACGAAAATTTTGGATACCAGGACTTCGTCAACTAATCAGGATGTGCATATTTAGGTGCCTGCTATGCTACAAACTCAAGGCCAAGGCAAACCAACCTGTAATGGCAGATTTACCAACTTCAAGATTTTGCCAGGTCCGCGCTTTCACCAATATTGGGATTGATTTTGCTGGTCCTTTCCAGATTAAGGAAAGTAACCGCCGAAAGGCTGTCATTTCTAAGGGTTACATTTGTCTCATCGTCTGTATGACCACTAAGGCGATCCATTTGGAAGTGGTCTCCGATTTTACCACCAGTGCATTCCTTGCTGCGTTGGACCGCTTTATCGCCCGTCGTGGATTATGTTCGAATATCTACAGTGACTGCGGTACAAACTTTCTCGGGGCGTCCCGCGCACTAAAGGAAGTTCATCAATTTCTTCAGAGACACGCTGAAGACATACACGATAATTTAGCCAAACGTGAGATTATTTGGCATTTCAATCCGCCCGCGGCTCCAAATTTTGGTGGTATGTGGGAAGCTGGTGTTAAATCCGTGAAGCGCCACCTAGTTCGCGTTATGGAAAGTCGGATACTCACCTTTGAAGAATTCACCACGCTGACCACCCGCATCGAAGCCGTTCTTAACAGCCGTCCGCTTTGCGCTATTTCGTCCGACCCCAACGACGATGTAGACTATTTGAGCCCTGGGCACTTCCTCATTGGAGGACCACTATTGGCTGCGCCGGAAGAGGACTTGACAGACACCAATCTACACCGCTTATCCCGCTGGCAAGTTCTCCAACAATCGCTCCAGAGCTTCTGGAAGAGATGGAGTCATGAGTACCTCCAGACTATGATCGGACGACCTAAATGGACCCATAATTCCCCGAATCCTGTCATAGGCGATGTGGTTATGATTGTTGGTCAGAACACTAAACCTTTGCAATGGCCCCTGGGAAGGATTGAAAGACTTCTACCTGGTCGTGATGGAGTAGTACGGGTGGTGCAACTACGAACCACCTCCGATTCTATTATACGGCCTACCAATAAATTGGTACCCCTTCCAATAAATTAAACTTTACTTTACTTTTCATATATTTATTTTTTTTTTTTTTTTTTCCTTTTGTACATATTTTCCATTGCAAGTTCGCTTCTTCTGTTCGAAAGTTTCATGGTTCCTTATTACAAAATTGCTATCAATTTTGGGTGGGCGGTATGTTCAGTTCTGTAATTGATATTTAGAAAGTCTAATTTTTTCTATATATAAACCCGGGTCAGTCTATTTGTTCACTGCCTACTAAATTAGTCATTTGTTTACCGCTAAAAAAAACAATTGTCATATGTTGTGAATTTCAAGAATTGAATTTGGTTTCCAGTTCGTTAGTTATCCCGCATGTCCTATACCACTTTATCTTCTTCTTATATCTTTTCTTATATCTCCGAATTGAGAGGACCGGCATTGACGTACGCTACGGTGAGCTCACCTACGAGACGTCAATGAAGAGAGGAAGACAAGTTTTTCGGTAAGTTTATTTTCTTTGTTTTTATTTCCTTTCTTCATTGTCAAATTGTCCGAGGACGACTTATCGAGTAGTACCGTTTCAGTTTAATATTGTTATTCATTAGAAAATTTAATTTCATTTTTTTTTTAATTTTCAATTTTGTTTTATCATAATTTTTCCTAATTTTTTTTCCATTATTATTTTTCAATCGCGTTTATACACGATGAATATTATACAAATGCCGATTGGTACTTACCGCATCTGTGCACTTCGAAAACTTCAACTAAAGTAATCACTTGCAAGCGTGGATGGAGAAACCTCTCATTGAAGGCTCTCCTAGCGTGGTTCATCTCACTGTAGTAGATCCCTGTTCCAGAGACGTTTCAGTATCCTTATTGGATTCGGTGGTAATATGTCTGTCAGTAATGATTGTTCCAGTGATGTGTTCTGCTAGTGAATCATGAGATCATTTGTAGTGTTTATGCCATTATAATTAAGCCAGTCACGAGTGGTATGTCCACATCTTAATGGAAGCATAATTTATATATTCCTATATTTCTATATTTTTTTTAACTACTTTCTGCCCAGAAAAGGGAGTAATTACTTAATAAAGTACTTTTCAATGTTTACATGTCATATTAGCATAATTATCAGGCTCTCTCTAAACCAGCGGTTCCCAAACTGGGGGGCGTGAGGACATGTCGGGGTGGGGGGGCGCGAGACAAGTTGAACATTAAATTAAATTTAAGTAGTCTTTCGAAAAGTCTAAATTAACCATAATGTTTAGAAAATTGACCACTTTGATATAATGGAAAAACCTTCATTTTGGTTAAAATATTTCAAAGTGTATCCTAGTGTATCACGGGAAGTTCTTCGTTTATATTTACCTTTTTCAAGCACCTATTTGTGCGAAAAAGCATTTTCAACACTTGTGGCAATTAAAACAAAGTATCGGAATAAACTTGATGTTGCTAGTGACTTGCGTTGTCTCAGCCACGAATAGGCATACTAGTAAGAAAAATGGAAGCCCATCCATCTCACTAACCAACCTAATCTATTTTTCTCTTATTAATAATTTTTGTATTTTATGAAAACTGATATTGTTGTACCTTATGGCAGTATAAATAAATGTTTTGTTTTCAATGTAATACGTATTTGTTTTTGTTTTGTTCCTAGGGCCACACAATTTATTGTTATGGGGGGCGCAAGAAGCTTTCATTTCAAAAAAAGGGGGCGTGGTACAAAAAAGTTTGGGAACCCCTGTTCTAAACTAATCTTTTCTAATTATTTTTTTTAACTCGAAATTGTTTAAAAATTCGTAACGGCTGGACTCAAGTTATTGGTTTTAAATCTTTATGATTTCATATTTTTTCAGGTCTGTTAAGACAAAATATAAAAAAATATTTAATAAAAGTATTGATGAGGAAATAGTGTTTTCTAATCCCTGGTGAAGGCCTGAATGTAAGGTCGAAACGTTGGCACTTAATAAATATAGCTTATTTGTTTACCATTCTTCTTTAACTGCACTCCTGCTTTCTATAGAAAAATAATTTTGACTACATTCATCTATACATAAACACTATAAATGTATGTTATATTATGAGAATATATTCACAATGAGTATGAAATGAGAACTCGTTTCTTACCATACTAACATGGTATAGTTCATTAGGATTCCCCGTAAAAATCAAAGTAATATTTTTTTCACTACAGAGCTAACTATGATTAACAATTATAATATATTCATGAATATATGAGTGTATATAAAAAAAGGTATATATTTCACATTTTTCAACAAAGGTTTAAATGATTTTTTGTTTTTTTTTAATTTATTTATTGATATTTAGAACTGTATTACAATAAATGTTAAATTACGGATTAAATAAATATCCTAGCCAGTAGGTAAGAGAGTTAACAAACTTAAAGTTTATAAAATAAATTACTAAATAAGAATATTATTAAATTACTTTTCGATTTCGTTTTAGAATGTTAAATTCACTATTATTTCATACGATGATGAGGTTATTTTCGCGCCAGGTTATTTTTTCAGGCATTCGTTCTCTCGTTGTCCTTCACATCCTGCAGGAACGATTTTTTCGATATTTGTTTGCACATCTTTCCCGTTTTACTGATATTCTGGTCTACCTATCGAACTTTTTTCCGGTCATTATTTTTTATCTGGGCCTTGAAATATTCCAGTTTTTTAATTTTATTGGATTTTTTGTTCGTTCAAAAATAATCTCCAATGATATTATGTGAGTCTATAGATGACATAACTGTATCCACAAAATTAGCATCAAAGGCTGTAATTTCTATGACTCTGGTTTTTCTGTCTTTTTTTTTTTTTTTAAATCAAGTATTTTAACCCCACAACATAGATACTACGATGTTGATAATACTCATTTTCTCAAAACATTTTTAATATTCTAGAGCCGTTTCTTTCATAAATATGAAGTATAACTATAGCCTAGTTTAACTATAGTTTATGGTAAAAAATGAAAAGAAAATCAGCTAGATATTTATTTTCTAAAAACGAAGCTTGCCAATTGGCTTGTCTATTTCCTAGTGAATGAGACCAAGGCAGAGTAACCTTCCACATTTCTCAATGATACAATTTGGCTAATTTTTTCGATTTATTTTAAGAGGTCTCTAAAAAAGGAATTTCTTGGATGCCGGTTCGACCAAAACAATCCTAACCAAAACACCCAAGCAAAGAATTAGGAACGAGATTTAAGCAATATCGATCAAATATAATACGAAAGGTTAAGCAAAGTTTCCACATCAGCAGTGGGAGCCGAGAGTATTAAAGCACCTCCTAAGCAACCTCGTAAATACTACGGATCTGATTCGAATCCAGCCTGGTACGGTTGATATTTATTTTGCAGCAAACCAACAGATTCAACCTCCAACATCACAAAGGCAGGTTGGTTGGTATCCTATTTGTAGAAAACGGCTTTAATCTCAAATAACTTGTTGAAGTAATGGTTAGAAAATAGTTTTTTTGCTGTATTAGACACAAAATTGCTACTTGTGTACTATTTATGTAAACGTCAAATAATCCTCTTGTTTATATCGAGAACCTGATATAGTGCCTAATATTAAAAAAGCAAGATTAAGAATGGATAAAACAAACCTCCCAATGCTGATTTTGTAGGGACGTCTAAATGGAGTAAGAGGAAGAGGCAGGCCTTTGATTGAAGATCTTTGGCGATTGGGAAAGAGCCGGGGAGATCAGTCAAGGTGGAGGAATATTGTCGAGGAGGTCAAGGTCCTCCATGGGTTGCAACGCTAGGTGAAGAAGAAGACTAAAACTAATTTTTATATAGTAATTGAATATTATAGTACCTCATATATAACAATAAACGAATAAAAAAATTAGTAAGCAGTAAATTATTTTTTGATGAACTGCGCATTAGCAAGCAACATCTTCCGTATCCTGGGTCTTGTTCCCTTACCAGCTTCGATGCCTTGCCAGTACCTCTTGAGCCGATCTCACTGCCTTCTTCCGTTCTTCAGAGAACCCCTTCGAATTTTGAGTTCCTCTCCCAACTCAAAACCATTGTAGAACTTCACCATTCGTCGAAATTCACCCCTGTTAACGACTTTATTCTCCATTTTCATTAAGACTCTTATGACATTCCTGGAACAATCTCAGTATTTTTACCTTAGGTTTAACATATCCGATCCTTTTCTTTTTAATTGATGTTAATATTGGTTCTACCTTTCCTTATAGTTTCTCGTTTGACCTCAAATATATATGTTCATTAACCCATCTTTTGTCTATAATGTTCCTTAATATCTTGCAAGAAGGTACCGATGAGTATGGTTGACTAATAAAGTACTTTTGAAATAATCCTATTCCGCTTTGTACCTTGTAATATACTCATCCAGGACTCTTTAATATTTAAAGCGCTTAGATTAATTGTTGTGAGAAAAATGTTAACCCTTTATAAACTTTTTTTTGTTTTTTAAATTCATTATCATTTCTCACTTCTGATAAATTTCTAGAGTATTTTGTAACGAACACTACAAGTCGGCTTATGATTCATCTTGATAAGTTTTACTCTCGATATAAAGAAAAATCAAGAACAGAAGCAGCAAGCAGCGTTGAACGCTGCACCTTCCTGATTAACATTCCTTAGGATACGACCGGTTTATTTTTTCGTTTCATTCTAATCGGTCTTAAATTATTTTGTTGTACAGATATAGTTGTATTAAAATATTTATTGACGCTTTAAAAATAAAAATTAAGTTTACTACAAAAAAAGGAATTTGGAAAAAGATTTTTTTCTACTTTTGTATTTCCTCACGTGATTTGATTTTGCAACAATATTCCTTTCGAATTAGATATTGAAAAGGGAAAAAACATTTCCTTCAAGGAAAATGATGTATCCTTTAGTGGTACTGAATTATTCTGAATGTACGTGACAAGGTCACGAATGGCCTTTGAAATATAAAATTTATCAGATTTAATATCCAAAAGAAGTACCTTTTATTATTTGTTTTCATCTCTGAACCTCAAGGATCATTCTTACATGATTACATTACATTACTGTGCACAGCGTATACATGTTATCTTGTATTCTTGTAGTGACTTACGCATACGTCAATTATGCATGCAACAACGCACGACCTAGGACCTTAGAACTTTACATTACAATGATTCCGAGTTATTTGAAATACCAAGAGAAAAAAAGTAATAAATAATTTAATTTTTATTTCCACTTCAAAACCTCTCATATATTAGGTTTAAAGGTTTTACATTTCTTATAACGTGCTTGAAACAATTCATTCATAATTGTGGTTTCTGTGAATTTGATATAATAATGTTAAACTTATATTCATGATAATCATTAGCAGTTATCGGTTGGACAAGAGGCAATTAAATGGTCCAATGAACCCCATCTAGAGTGAAAGGCTTCAGTGATTTTACAAAATTTACTGAGAATAATCGATTTAATTTTTTCGAATACTTCCTCAACTATCTAAAACATTATCAGGATATCATTGTGAGATGGTAAGACCTGGATCAACCCCTCACGTTTCTTGGACAGCTGTTGAGCAAGGAGGTGATTTGTCTTAGATAACATTAAACCACAAGATTGTTTCCCCTATTTTGTTTTACCAATTCAAAGTCTGCTAGAGCGGAGCCCAAGTGGCCAGAAATATCAACGAAGTTTGTGGTGGAGGCAAGATTGATAGAATACTTTCAAGTTTTTTCCCAATCGCCTTGTGATGATCATCAAATGTTCTGACTTTGAGTTTCCCTGCCAGTTCTCGAACACTTATTCTGGGATTTTCTTAAACCAAAGCTCGGAGAACATCGTCATCAAAGGCAGTAATTCTTTCACGTGATACTTCATTCATCGCGGCATTCATCTGGAACCACCACTGAAGAGTGGACTCGCTTATACGCCTTGGCCCTAGAATGTTTTGATACTTATGAACGTTTGGGCCGTGTTCCGGCCGAGGTTTTAACTCGTAAGAAGAAATTATGTGAAAATCAGGCTAGGGATCTTAGTAAGGCTGAATTATTCCCAAATAGCAAAATATTACAGAGTTCAGCAAACATTTTTGTTTGAAGGAGGATTAAAAGTATTTGCAGTTATAAAGATCATAAGTCTTACAATCATAAACAGTTTACTATTTGCAAGGGAATTTTACTGAATATATAAAATCCTGCATTATTTCCCGGACAACCCAATGATTCCATGTCATTGTTGTTTTCTTCTGTCATGTATCTATGAATTCATATTTCATGGATGCTTTAATGTTTTGATTGGCATTACTCATAGAGAATATAGTCTGCCTATTTAAAAAAAGCTTTACATTTCTGGATACCTTATTATATCATAGGTTAGTTTGATTAGTCTCCCTTATTAATAATATTAATTAATGTATTAAGAATATTACAACAATTATATAGAACTAGCTTATGCCCGGAGCTTCGCTCGCGAGGAATATGGTCTGCCACATAAAGTTTCGTGAAAGATCATTTTTAATAAATAATTTAATTATGTTTTTAAAATATAAGTTACTCGTACATCCAAAATTTCAGATGTCTAACTTCAAAACTGACGCATTCTATACAAGCTTTGAACCCCTATTAAATTAAAGGGGAAACCCTTGGGGGGTAATTATCCAAATTTCTTTCTTAACTATACAAAGAACCTATCTACAAATTTCAAGATGCTAAGTTCCTGATTTGCCTTTAATTATGTACTATAATGGATTCATCCCTAGTCCATAATTACCTAAAAAAAAAAAAAAGTGTGGGGGGACACATGTACCCGTGCGCCCTCTCATATATCTGCGCTTACTATAGCCTATGTGTTATTCTGATATATAAACTATATTACTCTAAAGTTGCATCCAAATCCGTTCAGTAGTTTTTGCGTGAAAGAGAGACAAACATACAAACTTTCACATTTATAATATTAGTAAGATTGGGCTTTAATTTTACTTTTTAAATTTTCCTAAACAATATACCCTACTCTTTCAAAATAAATATCGAAGAAGGAAGGAAAGAAGAGTTGTATCTCATGTATGAAGCTAGTTGATTCCACAGGCCAATAAAAAAAAAATCTTTTTGAAAACTTTTTCAACTTTAATATCTTGATCTTTAAAGATTTTTATGTGCTGAATCTAAATCTGGCCTTAGTTTTTTTGTACCACCCATAGTTTTCCTAAACATGGAAAGTTGTTGCTCTGTTTTTCTGTTAACGTAAATGCTGGTTCCAACCGCCAACAAGTTCTTTTCTTTTAGTCTAGAGCCAAGGATTTCAGCTTTTTCTTTGGTTAGGCATAGATCCCTAACCAAGTCGTTAAGCTAGATTTGAATAAACATTTTAGACTCTAAACTTCTGTAATACATTGGGATTCTTCATCATGTTGTTAATCTAACTCCGGTTGTTCATCAGAAAATACTTCCGTTGAAATAGAATTAAATGTCACTTACATCTTAGTCGGAAAGAAATATTTCTTCGTACAGGAAATTATTATTTATTGTCATTTTATATTGCATTTGCACCAGCGCAGTATCCAGCAAATTTTATGTTAACAGATTTTTTTCGTCATCGATTCGCTGGAATATGAAATTTTTGAAAACTGAAAAATATTTCTAAAATAAACCTCTAGGCAATTGTCTTTTTTTTAATCTTCTTATAGGAAGTCTAGGTTACAGAGAGGAAGAAAGAGAAAAAACAAGAGGATTTTTGTGATGTGTTGACGAGTGAAATTTTGTGTATTTGCAATGAATATGATACATTGTGTACAGTAAAGGAGTAAATTATATCAAAATTACCAAATAAAAATAGTCATCAAATAAGCACCCAAAATTGTTCTATAATACTGCTTGTTGAACTTCCGTCTTGAGTCCAGACTAGAAAGTACTATTTCTATGAATTCAACTGCAAAAATAATTAAACCATATTTCTTTATGGTCTCACTTAATATTCATATAAATAAGAAACGATATGAATATTAGCTCTTGGTTGAAATATTAAACATTTTCAGTTTACTATGAAAAATTTAATGACGAAAATAAGTTATAAATATTACATACTAAATTTGAATTGTACATTTCAATAAAATATCATCAAATGTATAGGAAAAGTATGAAATATATTTCTATCTATCTCAGTCTTGTGTGTCATATATCTTATGTAGGTTATCCCTTCACAAATTCCGTTAAAAGCTCCATGATTTTTATCATGTTCGACTGAACCTTAGAAATTGCTCATAAGTAAGTCTGAAAATAGACCATCAATTTTAAATAATTATCAAGCAATTTGAAGTTGAATTGATTCATTCGTTAAAAATATAATTAGTTTTTTAGGCCAGCTGGCGAGTTCGATTTGGAGTTCTCCGACTGAAACTAGTCTCAATGTCGAGAATAAACAGGTGAGATCTAAAACTACATTGGCCCTCGGCTAAAAATATTTATCTACTTTAATTCACGAACCAAATACGAGTATATCCGGTACTTTAATAATAAATTTGATCGGATAACGTAGTCTTCTTCAGAGCTAAATATGCAAAATACAGACCATTAAAATTATATATGGTAAATATCAAAATTAAAATACATAAGTATCATGGTAACTGAGTAATGGTAAATAAAGATGGGGGGGGGAGAAAATGAAATATACATACAAAGCAAGGAGTATTATAACTAAGTGACAAGGAAGGTAATACAAAAAGTAATAAAGCATCTTTACTTTCGACTTTTCCTCTTATTTTGGGTACCCACTTTATGGGAGCTGGGTGATCCACCATTTTCTTTTATATACAATACTTTCCTGAATTTTCTTACTGTTGCAGATTGCGAAAGTGAATTCGTTCTCCTTTCACCATTCACCTACTGACACTTCGGCAGGACTTTCACACGTCACACAATTGCACATGTTGCAATGTCCAAGATGGTGATATGCCTCTGTCGACTGAGTAAAATATTTTATTTATTTATTTAATAACTTATCCATCATTCAATTTCAATGATGATTGTTCAATGCCATTGAACCTATCCGGAGAGTCACATATTGATAAAGCTTGCAGGCTCAACAAGGCAATATGAATATCACCTCTTTATTATATTTTAAAAAATAAATAAATAATAAAAAAATAAAATAAAAGTAATGTACATCGTAAAAATTGCGAGAACTGGGAATATAGGATCGGTGAAGAGATAGGATTTGTCTGGCCTGGTTACGACCCCTTGTAGCTCAGTTGGGAGAGTGCCGCACTAGAGATGCGGAACCCCGGTTCGAATCCCGGCCAGGACAGAGAAAATAAAAATAATCAATCAAAAGTTTTAGAACGAAAAAAAATGTAGTTATGGGAAAAATATAGATTTCGTTAGACATTTCATTCAGAAATAAACTTTTCAATTAGCTTTTCGAAGTATAGATGATACATGTTTGTTGAAACGTTCATTTTGTGATGAAGCTACCTACATACATTACCCGTAGTCATATTCTTTTTCCGTACTAATGGTCACGATAATTTGTATTTTTTAGAGAATATTAAAATGGAAATGGAATATTAAATGTTTGTTGTAACTGAACTAGAATCAACAATCTGCGAATCTGATACTGTTATATACCACAGCACAGTATCGCATCCAGCAAATTTGATTACAATGATTTTTTTTTGTTGATTACTGGTTTCAGAACAGGTCTAGATGCCGTTGTCTTTTTAATCTTCCATAGTTAGTTCATGTAAGACTGAAGAGAAAAGAGGAAACAACAAGAGGATTTTGTTAAACTTTTTCTTCTAAATAAGGCTACCCTATTACTTGAAGCTGTTTAACGGTTATAAAAATGATTAATCTTTGCCTGTCTCACGTCATATTGATATTAATGTTCTAAATGTATTCTACCTTATAATTTAGACATGATTTTAGTTGGAGGAGAGGAAAGCGTTGACATAGATTTTTTTTATCATCAGTTCTCTGAACTTCCGAACGCTCTTCAGTTAAAACGGAGTCCAAAAACATCTGGAAACCTGCCAAGTTCAGAAGACTTCCTAATAGGTTAGGGTAGGCTCAGTTGTAAATTCCGAAAAACTTGACCCGAAAACCAGTCCACCAATTCATTTCTTCTAGTGAAAAAAGTATAAGAAACACTGAAGTATAATGTTAGTCACTAGTGTTTTCAACCTGCCAATTTACATTTGTTTTGAGGGTGTGTATTTGTGTAGGTTTGAATATTCGCGAACTCGAGATTTATGTGTGCGTAGTAATTTTGTTATTAGAATAGTTTATATTTTATTTAATTCTGGCATTCAATAATATTAAAATCTTTATAATGTGAAGTTATTATATTATAATATTAAATTTTTACTTAAAAATTCAAAAACATCTAATAGGATTTAAATTATAATATATTTTAAATATTAATGTATGCTAACCAATTAATATTTTAAGATATAAAAATACCGATTATTTCATCATCAACTTATGAACTTTCAACAATTGTAGTAATATTCATATGCGCTCACAAATAATGTATCATGTATGTTAAGTCAGTAATCGGCTCTCCCATAGGATTATTTAATTAAGAATCTCAAGTGAATACCACGCCACCCTCTGAACTATAAAATTTATAATACATATTACAATACGTTAATAAGACATAAATAAAAGGTTTAAAAAATTGTATTGCTATAATCTAGGATAGGGGTTCAGTCCATGGTAAAAGTACAAGTTTCAAAGACAACGATTATGCAGGTACACCGTCACTTTCAATTTTCTTCAATTAAGATACCGATGTATAGATGCTGAAGAGGCCTCAGGTGGGCTTGATTTCACTGACCATCTATTATCAATTTTATCTATCACAATCGGATTTTAAACCAGAAGCTTAACAGTAGCTGAGCTCTGAGCTACACCTCCCTACCTACCGCTAGAGAACTACCGCTCCCACCTCCAATGAAATTTAAAAAAAAATAACGAAATATAAATATTGTTTAAGTGTATTGTTCGTAAAATAGTCTTTATCTTTTATCTACAGTTGTTAAATATCAAGTTTCAAGGGAAACCATTGTCTTTAGTGTAATCAAATAGCAGATCAAATATTTTATCTTCCATTCCCCAATCGGAGCCC
This sequence comes from Arma custos, assembly GCA_037127475.1. Classification (NCBI taxonomy): domain Eukaryota; kingdom Metazoa; phylum Arthropoda; class Insecta; order Hemiptera; family Pentatomidae; genus Arma; species Arma custos. The sequence continues at coordinate 28,819,391 of CM073763.1, read as the reverse complement.
ATGGCCTACAGCTCAGTAACTACAGACTGAGCTATGATACTAACTTAATTTTATTTTATGAACAGCTCCCATTCGATTCTGTCGAACAGATCCTCCTGGGGCCTATCTTACCCTAAGTCAGGTACACTTTATTAATTTGAAACCTGATGGTTGAGCGTAAATTCGACCAAATCACCTATTCGCACATCTGTTGGCTTCAAAACAGTAAGTTAAGCCCAAATAAAAGATAACTTGGGCTTGATAATAATTATGTTTCATTCAATTGTATATAAGTTAGGTTGTTTCAATGTTTATAACTAAGTGAATATTCTCAATGCTGTTTATAAAACGAATAATGATACCTAAAAATATAAATAACTTAAGGTGGGAAAACGATTCTATGTGCATATATAAAAAGTTAACATAAACAAATGTTATGTTACGTATCTCCTCTTTTTATATATATATATATATATATATATATATATATATATATATATATTATTGCAAGTAATTTATTCAGTGAGAAATAATAAAAAAAAAAATAATAATGAAAAACAAATGCAAATTATCTACAATAACAATTTTTAAAAACATATTAGAAGAAGAGAAAGAAAAAATTTAAATAAGTTAACAATAATTATATAAGAGAAACAATTTATTATTGTTTATAAAGAGGATTGATTACACAAGGGAACAACATTTTTGTTGCATGAAATATTTTGACTAATATACTACTTCCTCGAGGTGCTGATTTAAGATCTGAAGTCAGTTTGTTTGTATCAGCTTTACTTTTGGGGTTATAATTATAAACTGTTTTTTAAGATGAAAATATTTTTTATTAAGAATTTATTAAGAAGAATCAAAAAATTTTCTTTTGTAAGATTTTCTGGCTTGATTCGGTTCACGGGGGCTGTTTTTAATGCTCCATCAATAGTCCGCCATCATGTGAGCATTCCAGTGACCTTGGTAACGTTCCTCCATAGTTCGAATGTCCTGATGGAACCGTTCCCCTTGTTCTTCACTCAGATCACCAAGATTTTCAGGGAAACGGTCCAAATGGCTGTGGAGGAAGTGTACTTTGATGCTCATATTACAACCAAGCTGCTGGAAGTGTAACAACATTAGTTCAATATGCTCCGCATAGCTTTCTTCCTTTTTGTTTCCCAGAAAATTTTGAGCAGTCCAAACGAATTCATTCCAGGCATTTTTTTCAATATCAGTCATGTAACTAATAAAGTTTTCATCCTTTATCAACCTTCTTATTTGGGGACCATCAAAAATTCCATTTTTAATTTTTTCTTGGCTCAAATTAAAGAACTTCTTAGAGATGTATTTATAGCAATCACCACCCTTGTTCAATGCTTTGACAAATTGTTTCATGAGCCCTAGTTTGATATGCAAAGGTGGCAGTATTATTCGATCCGTGGGCACAAGGGGCTCATTTATTACATTCAGTTGTCCCGGAACCATAGATTGCCTGGAAGGCCAATCTTTTCTAATCCAGTGCTCAGACCTAGCTCTGCTGTCCCATAAACAAATAAAACATGGATATTTTGTATATCCACCTTGTTGTCCAAGAAGAAAATTCACCATTTTTAGATCAACACTTATCAACCACTTTTGTTCGTTGTATTTGATTCTATCCATTACAGAAGCTACAGTAGCATATTCTTCTTTGACTGTAGTTGAATGTGCAATCGGTATCGAACCCAGCTTATTGCCGTTATGCATAAGTACACATTTCAAGCTACGTTTAGAGGAGTCAATAAATAAACGCCATTCATTTGGATCATACCAAATCATACCCATTGCTTTCAATAAACCAGGAACATCTGAACAAAAAGCAAAGTCGTCATCTTTAGAAAAGAATGACAGCAATTCTGCCTCTCGGTTACGATAGTATGAAATTCTTGTTTCTGGGGTTAAAAGATTTCTTTGCTTTAATCGAGAAGCTAGAATCTCCGATGTCTTTTTAGAAAGACCAAGATCTCTGATTAATGCATTGAGGTCTTCCTGATTAAAGAGCTGGGGCTCAGAAGTAAAATCAGGGTAAGAATCACTTGTCCGACTTTCATCACTTGAAGAATAGTTTTGTTTTTCTATATCATGATCATTTTGTACAGATGAAGAAGCTTGGGGTACTGGTGCATCGCCAGAGAACAAGACTGGTCGAGTAACAGATAACAAGTTTGGATAAGACCATTTTGACCGGTTATTTTTATTAATTCCATTAATATCAATCACACAAAAATAACAATCATCTTGATGATTATTAGGTTCCCGCCAAATCATTGGTGTTTGATACTTAAAATGGGGTCTTTTCTTATTTGCCCATAATCTCAAAGACTCAACACATGTTTTACATACCATATGAGGGATCCAGTACTTGTCACGGATGTCCAAAGCGAATCCAAAGTAATCAAAATATACCTGTGTTATAAACTCTGACACACTTAGCCTACAATTTTTGAATGTATATTCACCACAAATGTTACAGAAATAGTTTGGATCGTTTCTACAGATATTTCTTAACTTGGACATTGTTATTTAACACAAGAGCACAAACTTTTTCACTAAACAACTCAGTTGAATTGAAGTTTGAATGTGACTAGTACAAATATATGTCTATCAGCTGTTTGCCAAAAACAAAAGGTGCTGGAGAAAAACTGAGGCTAGATTTGTAATCACCAACCTCTAATTAGTAAACAACAGGCCTAAAACTCCATGCAACAAAAAATTAATAAAAATTTGTTCCCTTGTGTTATGGGTAATAGTTTTAAGGAAGTAGTTTGACCCTGTTACTATTGCCTTGGTTTTGTCCACGCTCAACTTTAGCTTATTATCAATTGCCCATCTACTTATTTGATTCAGATCATCTTGGAGTTTTTCCGTGGCTAGTAATAGATCGGATGGGGAAAAGGATAGGTACACTTGAAAGTCATCAGCATAGCCATGATACTGGGAATGTTGGATAAGAAGTGGAAGGTCGTTTATGTAAATGGCAAATAGGGTGGGGGATAGTGATGAACCCTGTGGGACACCACAGGACAGCGGAAGGGTTATGGAAGGAGGTTGGCCGGGGACCAGAACATATTGGGAGCGATCTGAGAGGAAAGACTTGAACTATCCTAGAGCACTATGCATGGGAGAAAATAAGTTATCAGGGTTAAAGTTTATGTGATCAATGTCGGTAGCAGATGAGGATTTAGGAGATGTATTGGGTACGAAGTGGTTATTGAGATCGTCTGGCGCGATTGGAAAGGAACAGAGTTTACCGGATTATTTTCCATTTGGATTTGGGATCGGTTGCAAAGGAAAGGATGAAATGGATGTCATTTGATTTTGCACAACGCGTTGCAGATTGTGTTTCATTGCGAAGTAGTTTGAAACCTGCATAGTCTGCTGATAGTCTTGTGCGACGAAATTTTCTCCTTGCTGCTTCTCTTTTCTTCATCATTTCTTTTATTTCGGGGGATAGCCAAGGTACAGTTGGACGGCGAAAGGTTAGGGTTTTTAAAGGGGCATACATGTCTAATATGGATTGCAGATTGGAAGTAAAGGTGGAAACCATCTGATCGATGGAACTATAAGAGTAAATGACATCCCAGTTGATGGAACTTGAGTCAGATGGAACTGATTCGAAGGAAAGGAGGTCCAAATTGCGATAGGACACCGTTTTGGGAGTAAAGGATTTGAATGGTAGATCATCTGAAATTTAAATAAGATCGTGTGATGAATGAAATAAAACAGAATGTTGGGATGAGGAGAGGATTTTAAGAGGTGAATCAGAGATAAAAAGGACCAACCAGGTATCCGAAAATTAGGTCTGATGGGTAGGAGAGTAGGGAACAAGGTAAAGATTGAGAGAGTGTATTAGGTTTGTAAAAAAGGATCTATTGCTGGAATTCGAAAGCATATTAATGTTAAAGTCACCACAGTGTTTTGTCCGAGATCACACTCGGCCGCCAGTTTTTTTCCCAAATTATATTGGTGTAGGTAGAGACTAGTTGAAGAAGAGAGGATTCAAAGTGGTTGTCGAATGGGGCATGACGAGGTCGGTATACTATGACATATAGAAGAGAAGAGGATTAAGTTGAGATTTCAACAAATATGTATTCTAGATGAGGACAGCTAGGAGTAGGAGATTGAAGAAGGATTTTAGCTTTAAGATTTACATGTATATATATACCAACTCCACCTCCCCTGCGGTCAGATCTTTCATGACGTATGAAAGAATAGTTAGGTAGGGATAATTGAGAGAACAGAATGATAGGTTTGAGCCAAGTTTCGGAGACAGCTGGAGTTCTTTCTTGTCTTGCCCTGAGCCGTACGGCGTGATCCAGATCTTGGGGGCACAGTTTAACGCCCAGGGCTGCTCCGACGCTTACTATTACACCTTCAGTGGTCTCTCCCTGCTTTTCTGGGATGTCTCTAATTTCGATATTATTTTTTAATTGGTACTGCTCGGCGTGGTTAAGGCGACACTCTAGAACTGACACTTTTCAATTAAAAATTTGTTCTCTGACATTACTGTTTCCAGCTGTTTGTTTTGCTCCTCAAGGAGGTTTTCAATTTTAAGTAGTCAGTCATTATTTTCGAAAGATAGCTCTCACTGCTTTTGAATTGTCTCTTTTATTTCTTTTAACTCTCCTAAGGATTTCATTTTGGCCTTCATCTCTTTGAACTCCTCCGTGAGTGTTCTTAGCATATTCAATATTAAATTAGGTTCAGATACCGGCAATGTATTAGGCGCTAATAAACACTCTGGGCACTTCCATATTTTAGCTGTTTCTGAGTACACAGAATCGATTTTCGCACACTTGATATGATAAGACTGAATGCAAGTAACGCAAGCGATTCTTGCCTTCTCATCGCGGTCTGCTGATTTGTTACAAATTTTGCAAGTAACCATAATTAAAAAAAAAATGTGAGAGATGAAAAAATATAAGCGTTTATTTTTCTTTTAATACACTACGACTCGATTAAGTAGAGACTAAAGAGTTGAGATAACGTAATCGATATTCTATTCACACTTCGCCAAATCGTGGACGTCAGCCGTGGAACCGTTCCAACATCGTAATTGATTCATTAGTTCGATCGATCGCACATTTGGAACTGGACCTATCAACAGCTGGTAATAAATAGTAACTGCTACTGGCGATAACCAGTTACCTACGTATGTACAGGCGAAACATCGTTCATTGCGAAAATAATTCATCACTATTGTACATAAAAATAAAAAAAAGCCCTGATCTAAAATGATGCAACATTTTTATTTAGGAAAAAAATCTTAATAACGCTAATGAATATTTTTTTAGAGTAGGTATGTTTGACGGAAGACGTTATTTCAGTAAAAAGTCGGTTGAAGAAACGTTCAATGAATACTTATGAAGTACACATCTCGTTATACGCTGACGTTTCTGTCATCATCAGAGCTAAGAAATATCTATTCTTTGTTTCTTTACTTGTTAGAGATATTTATTCTTGCAATAATAAAATATTTCTACAATATTTGATCTAGTGAATATTTAAAAACATTTGAGAAACTTTTTCTTCAGTGATTTGGAAGTTAAATGTAGAGGATACTGAGCTGCTAATCTAAAGAGACCAAGAACGAAACCGACTGTTTCTGATAAATTACTTATTTTTTAATCAGCAGTGGATATGAAGACCCTCCTAGAGCTCAGCCAGCCTCTTGGAACTAGGTTTCTTATGTTACAATCCTCAATTATATTAAATATTAACACTTTAATTATTAACAGAATGTTAGTATAATATAAGAATTAGGATCTTATATAATAAGTAAAATCCTGTACCACCACTTGAAGATTCTTGGGTTCGGAACAGTGATTGTACTGTTTCTAAGACAACTGTTCTGCAGGGAAGTGTTTTGTCCGAGATCACGCTCGACCGCCAGTTTTTTACCCCAATTAAAGCGTCCACTTTTTAGTGGCCGTAAAAGACCCAGGTTGATGTGCGGATCCCACATCGCTGTTAACAGGTTAGATAATTTATCTGCCACAGCTGGGTTTTAACCCGGGACTTTTAGCACTGCGAAAACTCTACACGCTGTGCTATTCCACTTTATGAAAGTAAGTAAAATCAAAAAATATATATACATATGTAATAAATAAGTAAGAAAAAATAACTTAGAGAATTTCATCAAATTTTAAGCACGGATGAAAGGAAATTAGAAAAATACATTAGAAGAAAACAGAACAGGACAGGAAAGAATCGTCTCATCGAAAAAATAAAAATATGTATATTTATGTATATTTATATATAACTTTCATACAATACTGAAGGAAAAGAAACTGCTCGACGTTTTTGCCAACTTCAACATTTACTGGACAAACATTCTAAGCTCCCAATTAATTGCAAAAGACTCATTTACATGAGTTATCAGACCTATTTGGACATGCGGAGTTGAGCTTTGGAGCTCTACTAAACCATCCAATTCATCTCGTATCCAATCCTTACAATCCAAAATCCTTCGTAAAATCCTCAATGCTCCTTATTATTATGTCACAAACAAACTCATCCATCATGATCTTAATATCCCATATGTTGCTGATTTGGCCCATCTAGATACCTATCCTTCCATGACAAGCTCCATACATACTTGAATTCGCTAGTCTCTCAACTTCCTTCCCATACTATTCCTGATAACCCTCCGAGGCGTCTGAAAATAAGATGGCCTCGAGACTTTCTACTATAGAACTTTATTGGAGTGCTACCGATGGGTAGTTTCTCCTCGAGTGTTTTTTGTTTTCATTTCATTTGTTCATATCAGCAAATTTACTTGATGTAAAATTATTACAGTTGTAAATATCAATAAATTAATCTAAAATATATATACAACTTAAGAGCTTCCATAACCACGCAATAGTTTGGAATTTGTGGCTATACTAATGTACGCCCCATCTTAACTCCCCCCTACCAGTTTCCGAACATCCTTGTAAACTCAAAATGAAATACAAAGAAAGAGTAACACAAAATAAACAAAAATAAAACAAAATACAGCTTACTCTACGTGCAAAATTAAAAAAAAAAAAAACTAACTTACTACATACTAACTAAATACTAACTTAAATTCCAAATTGTACAAAAATTATTTTCGTAGAACTAAGGTAATTTACAAAACTTGTATGTACAAAATAAAATAAAATTACACTACTCTATTCTACCTAAATAATATATATAATCTAAACTTTATAGACGCTGAGGATTGTTTCACTAAGTAAACGCAAGTACCTACGTATTAAGAAAAATATGAACTCATTTCTGAGAATAAACACTGAAAATAAAATTTTCAACATAAACCTCTTCAGATTTTAAGGTTAAATTCATAAACTTCCTGTAGTCCATTTTGATATGTCTCAATAGCAGTCATTATTATTGTTTTGACTGGCCTACAAGGACAACCTCTAGATCACTACACACTTGTGTGATTTTCAAACGACGAAATCTGTAACGCAGTATATAGTTATGCTCTTATTACATAGACATTACATAATCACATTACATAGGCAGATGTCACAATGGAATGAATAAGGAATTGTCACTTCTTTCAGCAATTTTAGAACACTGGATGTTGGGAAATTCCATTTTCTAGAACCTTCAAACTTGGAAAATTCCGTTTAAGAGGAAATGTTAGATTGGTTTATGGCTTAGAAGAATGTAAAATGTTCAGGAGGTGCAGTCAATAAATTACACAAAATAAGTTAGACTTATTTTATTTGTGCCTACGTTTTGGCAAAGCTAATTGTTGTCAGTTGCAGATGGCCTAAAAAAATAGGCCACACAATTAAATATACTTATAAACCATAAATTATTGCCCTATCGATACAAGATGTTTATAAAAAAAATATTATTACTAGCAACACCTCAGGTTCTGAAGGAATAGTGAAAAATAATATATTTCGTAATGTAGTTCAGAACCTAAGATTTCTTCACCAGAGTAAATGTGAATATTAATAAAGATCTGCAGTAAAAGCAAGTTGCAAAATTAAGAATATTATCAACAGCTTGATAAAATAATCACTAAAATCGAATAAAACGATATAAGAAATGGGTGTGGTAATATGAAATGTCAGACAGAAGCTTGGAAAATATTTGTTAAAAAATTTTTGTTTATTATTGTTTTATATCTGTCATAATATTTTTATTTTTTTCAGTTGCTTCCAATCCTAAATTAAAACTTAAGTAAGGTATATATCATTTAAATATTCATACAAGTACTGTAATGAGATATCTCGTCAATCACGTCTTGTTTAAAATATCTGCATTCTGAAATAATTTATTTAAACATGTTTATTTTATACGTTGAATTAAGGAATTATAACTTATGGAGGTATAGCCTGTTTGTTTCATTAGGATGTTTCAAAATTTATCGCGTTTCCTATTCCACATCTAGAGCATGGCGAGACTTTCTAAGAGTCATGTTCAGGCCAAGTATCTCGTGTATCTCTTGGATTGATTCCATTCCGAATATGAAAACTTCATTTTCATACACTTTTTTCGTCATTTATGATCACAATTTTAACAGGATCTCCAAAACTCCTAGATTAAATGGATATTTGAAGTAATCATATCTAAGAAACTGAACTGACTCAGAGGCAATTTCAATCCGTCGTGTCTTCTTTAGGGTTTTCACTGTTCATGTAAACAGAGTTGAACATACTTCGTACAAATAACATTAAGTACGTATAAGCAGTGTAGATTAATAAGATGATAAGATTAACAGAGACCTTGAAGGTGTGGAATATTTACAAAAAGTCCAAAAGTGATTGTTAAAATGGCTACTTAAACCAAAAGGTGACACAACATTGACCTCCGAATTGGTGAATGAATTTACTTATTATGCCATTTATGAAATAATATAACTAATTAGTATGTCTCATGTATTGAGCATTACCCAAGGCAGTGCTCGTTAAACACCTACATACCTCACTATTGAAGCACAGAACTAATAATTCGTCAGATCTAGGACCTGGAATTGGATGGTAAGTACTTGCTTTCAAATAGAATGTTAGCAATACTGAACGTTTTAGGAAGGAAGAAACCTTGAAAAGTGATTGACAGGTTGTAAGATCTCAGATTTTCAAATCCTTCAGGAACATGAATAAAATAACAAATGAGATTAGTAAACAAATCAAGATGAATGCAAAATTTAACATATCATTTACATATTCTAAGTTTTTCATCCTCCTGGTGCTGGAAGGATTGGCTATTTGCACATTACTTTATCATATCCTTCTTGTTGTAGTTTAATTATGAATATTATGGAATGAATATTATGAAAGTGAGGGTCCTCCTCATGTGGAATTCATATGCATTTCTGTTACTAAAGTAATAAAGGTTGTATAGAACAACTGAAAATCGAAATTAAGGAACCCACAGAATGGTACAGCAACCGTGGTCAAATTTACGCATTTAGCTGTATCACTTGCGCTCTACATTTTTCACTATAAATATTGAGTGCAATATAAGATTTATCTGGCCACGCTAGCAAGAATCTTTTATGCAGTTGAGTGGCACGTTGCAATTTCTTTTGGATAGTTGATAACTGTTGCTTGAACATGAAAAGAGTAAGTAGTTTTTCATTTTTTTCATAGAAAAGGTAGTATTTAATTGTATCAATAGGAGTAATTATTTAGTTATGTCAATAAGACAAAACAGGAAATGGTTTAGTTTCTATGAACTGTTATGGTTACAATTCGCCAATTGATACTTTCATTTTTATCAATTAAAAAGATTATCAATTCTTGTGTAAAATTTCCTTTTCATGCCTAACTTCCTTTTCCATTCCAACCCCTCAATTATTTACTATATAATTAATCCAGTGAACAAAACAAATTACCGACCCTTTAAACCAAATTGGATGATAGCAGCTATCTAGGATGGCTATAGAAGTTGCAATCTCTCATTGCCTCTCAGAGCTAATGCAGCTCAATTCGCTCCAATCTGTGTCCTCGCATCGTCGCACATTGTAGTGCAACTGCGCAATCTGCACCAACTAAGAATCCGTATGGATATTATATATAAACCATGTTTGTATGCGTATATAGAGTTTGTCAAATCTTACTGCCTTTTTTGATACATGCATACATACATCTTGGGATCTACACTCTGCAGAGTACATGGGTCTTGGCTTCCATCAGAAATGGTTCCTATGAATATACAACATACAATAATACCTATAATATACAATACCCTACCTTTCTTGGATATGAAAAATCGCTAACCCTGAAGAAACTGATCAGGATAATGAGATAAATTTATTAAATTTTTGGATTGTCGTCGGTCCTTGAGAAGTGAGCAAAGATTCTATTTAATTCGATGTTTTGAAGTTCACGATAATACAGTTTAAAGATGTATGTAGCTACATACGTACAAGAGAAGCTGCTATGAGCGCATTAATACATTAAAAATAGAAAGATATTTTCTATAAAAAATAAAAGGATTGTTTACAAATAGGATTTAAAAGAGTGTATAAAAGTCTATAAACAACGTTCCTCTTTTATCAGATGATCGTATTTAGCAAACGACACATGTAAATAAAAGCAGCCGATCTATTTAAATCTGTTAGTCCAAATTAATCTTTGGCGTAACTGCAACGAGCGCCTCTTTTCACACAAGACGTTATCACCTCTTACGCAAAGGCTCGCACACACTTGTTAGAAATATGTTTGGTGATGCACGGTTACTACATTGTCGAATATTTCTAATCTGTTTACTTGTTAATATTGTAATCATTTTATAATTTGCGAGGTCAAAAGGCCAAATGCTCTTTTAGGGCGGTGCTTAGGATCTTCTGGCCCAGATTTTTGAATCGCTCGGATGACGTTCAACTAGAAGCATTGTATTTACATTTTATATAAAAACAAATTAAAAATTGTCAATAAAAGAAATTTTTATTTTACAGCATATTTTTTATTGTTGATTATTCTTTTAAGGTCACTTCAAACCAGTGGTTCAGAAAGTCTTGGTTATTTTTCTTATCAATACTTCTTTTAAATTGAAAGTTCATGCTGTATCCTTTGATAATAAAAATAAAGTTTTGTTTTTAATGTAATGATAGTTGTTTTATTTCATATAACGTATACATATTTTGTGCAAGGGGAGCGGGAGAGGCTTTCATTTGAACAAGAGTGGCATGGTACGAAACTGGTTGGTAACCATTATATAGATCGATGAACAAAAAAATTCAGTTTATCGTAAAAAAACATGGGGTACTTTTTTTCTTGGATATTGTCTGCCTTTATCAATATCAGTCAACAAAATATTTACAAAAATTACTCTCAAGCACCTCATGCTTTTTTAGATTAATATCGACTTCTATTGTTCTTTGTTCTATTTCTTATTTTAAAACAATTTTCCACTTTTTAGTTACTTTTTTCTGGTATAGCGTGCTTTTAGGTTCTTTTTTCAAAAATAAAATCAGTAACTTTTCGAATGAACTTTCTTGATATTTTAAAAGTTCAATAATATAATAATTTTAATATGTTTATTTTTAGTTTAGTGTATATTTCTTTACATGATTAAAATCTTTAACATGCATACTATTACTCAACCCAGTCAAATGTAGCCTTGAGTACTCAAATGTAACAATGAGACTGCTTCATAAGCATTGCATATATTTAAATATTCTCAGGGCTAAATTCAAAAGTATTTTACAAATTCTAACAGCCTGAAATGATGCACTACTGCATAACAGTACATAATAGTGAATTTAATAATATATATATATATATATATATATATATATATATATATTAATAGTTATATTAATTCAATAATAGTTAAGTTAATTTATTAACTTAACGTGATGTCTTTACAAATTAATTATAGCTTATTAAGTAATTATAGCTGCAGCCCCGGCGAATAAGTCGAATTTAGCCGAGAATGAGTTAATTGTTCTGATGGTAGCGGAAGCGTGTCATTCTTGCTGTTTTGGACTTGAAATGGAGTTAAAATATTAGCAATTACTCCTTTTCAAGCCAATGCCTGACTTTGCCGCTTATGGACCACAATAATGATACGATTCCGCTTCTTTAAGTGCCAGAAACTCACTTCGGGGAAATTCGAATTAACCGCTCAGCGGGGCTACAGACATATTATGAAAGAATTCGAAATTTTTAATGTCGCTGCAACAAACAAAAAGTTATTTCAGAATATATTATAAGAGTGCGTCCATTTAAAAAAAAAAACAGATTTCTCTTTATCATGCTATAATCGACTGATTTATGATTTGGGATTGCCAACATTACTCCAGTACCCAATAAAATTTAATTTTTAATAAACTATCGTTTTACGTCCATTAATTAACACTCACTCTGCTTCTTGCGTTAATAGAAGTAGATTTATGATAACTTATGTTATTAAGAAAGAGTTAATTTCTTTATTAACTTAATGTCATTTTATACTGATATGGCTAATCGAACAACGATGCTATAGCGGAATACCTAAATTTTGCCTATCCAGGAATAATTAGCTTAGACTGCACATATGAATGACTGACACTGCACATGCTATGGTACGCCAATTACGTAACCTCTGAAGAACGGCATAACCAAGGTTGCTTACTCCCTTTAAAAAAATTTAATGTCACTTTCTGTGCTGCGAAACCTCGACCTTGATCTTAGAAGGTTTTTATGGTAACCACTACAACATAGATAACTCTATTAAGGAATGATTTTAACCAAGTTAATGAACCTGCATGACGACAAAAGTAAAAAATATTTTATTTAATTTTTATGATAAAGTATTATTTATTTTAGTATTAACATTAGTACCAATAAAATCCATGAATGGCCTGGGGTTCAGTACTATGATAGACCTAGATCCTAGACTGAAACACCACGGTTTTGCCGGGAGGTGAATTGTCAATTTCATCAGTTAAACTGAATTACTTGCTGCCCATTTTTATTATTTCACTTTTTTATATTTTGTAATTATATTACATAAAATGTAACACGGCTATTACTAAAATCTTTTTTATACAATAGAGAAATGATTTTATATAATCGTCACTGGTCGAGTACAAAAAAATACTAAAAAAATAAGTATTAATATTTTTATTTTGAAGGGAAAAGATTTATCCTGGGCGGGATTCGGCATATCTAATGCGGCACTCTTCCAACTAAGCTACCAGGGCTCGTGACCAAGCCATACAGATCCTTTTTCTTCACCGATCCTTGGTCAGGAGCTCTGGTAGTTTAGTTGGATGAGTGCCAGGATAAAATCTTTTCTGTTCAAAATAGAAATATTAAAAAAATATTTTAATAATTCCTCGTTTCTGTGCTAAATGTAACAATAAAATATTGCTTTCTCAATAAAAAAACTTTTATACAAATATCACAGATAGACTATTCCTTATAAATATTTAATTTTTCAAGAATCATACCATAAGGAACTCAGCCTGTTCTCTTTTCCCAGCTTGTGAAAGAATATAAAATTTTCCGCTTTCTTGTACTCTTTTGTCGGTTCAGTTTTTCTCATGGCATCTTTAACTTTCGCTGATATTCGATCTTAGAATCTGGCACATCGTTTAAGGACGAAACGGCTTTTACTTTTGAAGAATGTTGTCACCAGAATGTAAAACTTATTTTGTGGAGTGTATGTAGGTTGAAGGAAAGGTCACTACTTGAACTGTCTCAAAATTTACATCAAATCCGCATTAACAATGTGTTAAAGCTACAACCAGTTCATTCTGTTATTATTTACAAATAATTCCAATTTATCCAAAGTGTCTTAAGCCGTATTGGCACATAGCGAATGAATTGCTGCTCAAATATTATTATTCAAAGTTTTTCTTTAGCTATTGAAGGACTTCAGAACCAATGGAGTAACCGGTTATTTTGAACTATGATATATAGGAATAAAAATAAATTATTGTACAAATTTATTACTTTTTTTATTTCAAGAAGTGGTTATTGTGAAATAAAGTTTATGTGTTCGATATATAATCTTACTAATATTATAAATGTGAAAGTTTGTATGTTTGTCTCACGTTCACGCAAAAATTACTGCAGAAATTCGGATGAAACTTGACAGTCATGTAGTTTATATATCAGAATAACACATAGACTATAGCAAGGGTGGATTTAGAGGGGAGGGCGCACGGTGGCACGTGCCCCCCCTCCCCCCGATATTTTTTTAGATACTGTGGAGAATCCATTATAGTACACAATTAAAGGCAAATCACATGATAATAGTGGTTAAAGTAACAGAAAGAACATTAGAGAAACTATTGTTTTGATATCCTACTAATATTATAAATGCGAATGTTTGTATTTATGTTTGTTACTCATTCACGCAAAAACTACTGAACGGATTTGGATGAAACTTATTGATAAAATAAGTAAAACTGTAGCCTATGATGTAAATAAAATAGGTTATACATCATAGGCTACATCAAGGGCAGATTTATGTGGGGGCACGGGTGGCATCCCCCCCCCTTATAGTACATAATTAAAGGCAAATCAGGAACTTAGCATCTTGAAATTTGTAGATAAGTTCTTTGTATAGTTTAAGAAAGAAATTTGGGTAATTCCACCCCAAGGGTTTCTCCTTTAATATAATAGGGGTTGTAATATAAAGGTTGTATAGAATCCGTCAGTTTTGAAGTTAGACATATGAATTTTAGATGTACGAGTAACTTATATTTTTAAAAAATAATTAAACTATTTATTTTAAATGATCTTTCCCGAAACTTTATGTGGCAGACCAAATTCCTTGCGAGCGAAGCCGCGGGCAAAAGCTAGTAAAAAGTAAATTCATGTAATTTAGCTTATGAGGTAGATAAGCCAACGAATACAGGTATAATAAATGCACATAGCACGAATTTAAAGTATTCGTTTGGATGCTATGTGACATCTGATAATGGTTTAAGTTATCCTGAATTAAAATAAAATCTCAGTTTACCTATTCAGGTAACGTTAAATTAGCAATTTCTTACTTAATACAGAGCACAACAAACATATATAGATATGCATAATATAGATAACTATATAAACCAGAATACGCTTGAAGAAAGACAGGCGATTTTATCAACATTTGTATACTTCCCTTATCATATAAAGCACAAAGATCTTCTGGACTTTGCGAGTTAAGGGTCTTTTACAGTACTTACTTTATCCAGTTGATCCTTATTTTTATACAGCTTTGTTACTATTTAAGAGAGTTTTGAAGGTTAAAATTTGTTATATACCTAATATTTGATTTATTCTAATATACAAGACCATCATCAAGCTTATTTGGACCTATGGACTGGAACTGTATGGGACAGCAAAAAAATCGAATATCAAACGTATAAAATCCTTTCAATCCAAAGACCTGAGAACTATAGTCAATGTTCCTAACTATTTCTCCAACAAAGCCCTCCATAATGATCTCAATATTCCTTTCGTCCTCGACCTCATCCCCACTAAATTTTCAAACTGTTATCAAAACCTTGCCGGTCATCCAAATCCCCTGGCTCAGCCACAATCCAGTTCCACTCATCCATATAACCAACCCAGCCGTCTAAAACGACAAAGGCGCCGAGATCTGTTGTAGTAATGTTATTTGGAGTACTGGCACTGGCGTACGACCTGTGTGTTTCATACGCCCTTAACTTGCTTCCATTGGCGTTTAAGCCAGAGACGCGACTGGGGAAGGGCGCAGTGGCCTCTCGGACTCATGCTTTGCCCTCATTCCTAGGGAAGAAGCTTAGTTCGGGGACCCCAGGCAAATTGTAAATATTGTAATTACACAATTATATTTTGTTTTTATTACCAGCATGTACTTATACCTTTTTTTATTATTATTATTTATTTATTTATTTATTTTATTCTCCTTTTCTTCTTAGCATTGCTGGTTGATATGGCTTAACCGGACCATGGTCAAGGTTAAGCTTAATCCACTTATTTATCGATATTTAAAAATTTTAGTAGTTTAGTATTAGTTCCTGATAATACTGCTTTTTGTAGTTCAACTTCCTTGTTCAGTTCAAGGATTTTATTGTTTCCTCTGGAATAAGGCCATTTAGAAACTACAATTGGTAAATCAACCTTCACCAGCCTATAAAAAAGCTTCAACTCTTCGCTAAGTTCCTGATATTTCTTTTTTGAACGTTATCGTCGGAAGGAACTCCTATCTCAATAATCGGTGCTTTCTTAGCTGTCAATAAGTACGATGTCAGGTCTGTTGTGAGGTATATGATGGTCTGTAATCATCGACTGGTCCCAATATAATTTAACATTACCGCTTTCTAATAATTCTTCAGGATGATGTATTATTATTATGATTATTTTTTTTATTGAATGAATGAAAAGATTGTTAATTGACCATGGAGTACACTGTAACTCTAAGCTTTGTAAGAAATATTTTAAATTATATGACAATCAACCAAAAAGGTTAAAAATGTACAAATTTATAAAAAAAAAAAAATTTTTAGAGAATATTTGTAAAATTAAATAACGTTAAAGGACTTATAAATAATGTAAATTGAGAATGACATAAAATTGTTGAAACCTTTTTAAATAAAGAAAAATATTATATGACTGGAAAAAGGTTTTAATTTACTCACTTGAATGATTGACTAAGAAAGATGTACTCCAGTTACAAAAACAAGATAATTAAAATAAAAATTATTGAATGATTGTATAGCTATTTAGCGCTATTACTTATTGCCTAAAAGGGCAGATTGTAATATTCCAATAAAGTGTTTATAAAAAAAAATTTGATTTAATTAAAGTTCAGATCCTTTAAATAAATTACAGTCCTTCCTAATATTGAAGTATTTTTCCAAACATACTCTTATAGTTGAATTTTTTCTCTTCGATTTCGCAAATATAGATATATTGGCATCTAATTTTCTTGACTGCTATTTATATATTTTTATTTATGGTTCTCGGGATTCAGTCAATTCTTCCAACTTCCTTTTGGCGACGTTTGGAGTCATAATCATCAAAACAGTGAAAAATGAACTTTTAGTGAATTATATTAAGCAAATATAAAATAAAAGTACACTAATCTAAATATAAAATATATTTTTTTTTTGAGGTAGTGGAATGTCAATGATATATTTACTAAACACATTTTAGTCCAATATGATGTGGTCCAAATTGTTTTCGATTTTATTTATAAAATTTTATATCCACTTTTTTAATATAACATTTCCAGGATGAAAACATGGTAAAACAAGGTAATCCTTAAAATCGATAAAATATTTATAAATGTTATTTCCTAATCTGTTCTTAGTAAATATCAGATCAGATATTGGAGGGTGATTATAGTGACTAAACTCAGAAAATATTATTTAATATAAATATGATAACCATATAAAAATTAATTGTAAAGTAAAATGGTTCTTTTTTTATGGTTTTCCTGGCTCACTTCCTCTGAGCATTAGAAATTCCATTAGTGATTCCCCGCGAGTCCTTTTACAACGACACATTGAGGAGCCTCCAGTAGGTCACAATTCTTTAGCAGAAAAGACATCCTTGGTCCCTGATGTCGCTGAATCATCTGTGCTGTCAAGTTTCTAAAAGAAAGTACCGACTGCCGGATCAATCCTCGACATACGAATGTATGTCGGCCCGTTGCGGCACAATGGAAAGTCTTCTTGGAATTCCAGCCACTTCTCTGGAAACTCCTTTATCGTGACTTCATTGTCCCATCTTGTAAAGGGAAAATAGCAGTGTGTTATCCTGATAAAAAATAAATATATAAAAAAATATGAGCAGAAGCATCTCTCTGTCCTAATGATGGCTTAAAAACAGGCAGAAACTTTGGCAAAAATAAAATGAGTTAAACTTTATTTTTACATATTATAAGAATTCTTGATGTTTATATTATATTAATGTTCTGCTTACAATTAAAAGATTTAAATCCAATGCAATGTATTCATTAAGGATTGATTTACTAACACAATGAACAATCGTAACCTTTTTTTTGTATTATTACGGAATAATACAAAAATAGAAACAAGCAAAGATTATCCGAAAATATCTCTATTGTAATGACGTCCAGATAAGGTTATCAATTTTGAGTACCTTATCGAAATCTAAAAACTGAATCCAATTTTTTGATCTTACTAAACAACTTGATCATTGATTTTTTATGGATTGATAACAGGCATAACGTAACAAAGATATCAAACTTTTGCCGCTCCATTTAACTTTTGATTTTTTCGTACAGGATTAAGACACCATTTCACTATAATTAATATGAAACACGAAGTAATTATTTTCATTAAAAAATATCTTAACACTGTTCTACCTACAAAGATACACTTACATGTATTCTTTAACAAGCTTTAAACAACTATTTTAAATAACAGTTAAATGGTGTACACAAGAGGTTCCCAGAACGTTGTAATACAACTTGTATTACGCAGATAAGTAGGTAGTATTGGAGAAGCTCTAGAGAAGCTAAACAAGAAGAACATGGATCCCCATTGTCCCACCTTTGAGGTCAAGATACTGCTGAAAGTACAATGATATTTTGCACGGCCATGGATAGGCAACTAACTTCGTTACCATGGAGTAGTAGCATGTAAGTCAGCACTTTATTTATAGCATTCCCAAGTATATTTGAAACTTTTCCAAGTCACAAGCAACTCTTTCCAATTCAAATGTAACCCTTTCCACTTCAAATGTAACCCTTTCCAATTCAAATGTGACCCTTTCCAAATGAGTTGAAACTCTTTCCAAAGCAAATGTAACGCTTTACAACTCAATTGTCACCCTTTTTATTTCAATTGTAACCGTTTCCATTTCAATTGTCACCCTTGAAAATGTTTTGAAAATTTAACGTACAGTGGAATGGACAAAGTTAAGGCCTCACATCTCGCCAGGATAAAATCATCACAAACTTTTTCTTCACAACTTTTGTTAGGACGAAAATTAGGGAAATAATTAAAAAAAACAAATAGTTGATTTTTTGTTTCTGAGAAAGTTTATTTAAAAAAAGTAAAAACGTGTAATCTGAACTTAACGTTTTGGTGATAAAATAATATACATAATAATATTCTTGCTTACAAAATATTGAGGAAAAAATTTAAAACAAAAAGTTGATTTTTTTCTCAAGAAGTAAATAATAAAAAAAAAATTTAAATTGAACTGAACATTATCACATTTAAAAAAAAGTGTTTATTCCTAAGGAGAAAGTAAAATAACACTGTTCGTTTAACTTGCGAAAATAAGATTTAAAAATTTCAGCTCCTT
Organism: Arma custos; assembly: GCA_037127475.1. Lineage (NCBI taxonomy): Eukaryota > Metazoa > Arthropoda > Insecta > Hemiptera > Pentatomidae > Arma > Arma custos. Next base: position 28,800,195 of record CM073763.1, on the reverse strand, counting down.
CAATGCATTGGATTTCCAGCTGCTGTTGAGGGAAGCTGGAGTATCATGCCCACTGCATAATTGTTGCAGTCTGAGGAGCTTATTCCAGTTACAGCTCGGGCAATGGCTTTGACCAAATTCTGCTCACCTCTCTAAGAATATTTCTTGCTGCTAATTTTATTTTTGAAAATGCTTTTTCCACTGGATTTAACATAGGTGAATAAGGTAGCAGGTATTTCACTGTAATGCCAAGTTCTTCCAATGCTTGAATGACAGCATGAGCACGATGAATCCTCGCATTAGTCATAACCAAATAATAATTTTGTGGATCTGTCAACTTTTTTTCAACTCCAATTAAAAACTCTATGAACCTTGTTGAGTTACAGTTACATAACTATGTTTGTATTAATAAGTACTTCAGATACTATAAAAAATTGAAAGGCTAGGAGTAAAAACATAACCTGCACGCATTTCGGATGAAACTTGACAGTCATGTAGTTTATATATCAGAATAACACATAGACTATAGCAAGGGCGGATTTGTACAAATGTCTGCTCAGTTTGTTTCTACAGCTCAGTAATATTAGTTTGAGTCGAAACGATACGAAGTATTTATGTTCTTGTCTCCAGAACTTCTATTAAACAAAAAAAAAATCTGAAAAAACATGATCAGCTATAATCATTAATATAGTACTTTATACCACTGTTAATTCTCTCTGGACAAAGTTCGACTTAATAAGTAATTTACCTGTATTGTGGAATTGTATTCTGGGACTAGGTCCTGTTAGAATAGCAAACATGTACACAAAAATTAGATTCACATCTGGCAAAAAGACAAATAAAAAACATAAGGCGTTATTTATTTAAGTGGTAAAAAAAGGAATAAAAATCAAATATTAGTTCTTGTCATGCATAAATACACAAAATAACCAAATAAGAAAAAAATATAAGCAAACAAAAAATAAAATGTAAAAAAGTTACTACCGAAGAGACTAACTTATTAAACTAAACAAGTAAATCCTTTCTTGGATTCACTATTTTATATACAGTCTATATGCATGTTTAACAAAAAATAAATCAATTTATGTGACACATATTTATTTAACATTTCCAACTTTTCTGGAATGTACAGTGAAATCGTTTATAGATGCAGCTCCTGTGAATAAGTGGTTAGGTTGAATTTTGTCCAGTGTGAGTTAACTGTAATGAGGAAGGCGGAATCGTGTTCACTTTCTTTGTTTCAGGTTCAAAATGAAGTTGTTATACAGAGTGATAACATAAGGGTGTTGGTGGTTTCAATATTCAATTAAAAAAGAACTACGAAACATTAAAACAAAAATTGTTTTGAAGAGAAAAGATATGACCAGGACCGGGACTCGAACCCGGGTCTCCCACCTCTCCGTGGCGGTGCCTTAACCATCCCGGCCATCCTGGCTCGCTTCCCGGTCAGCCACATCTCTTCTTTCACTGATCCCACATTCCCGTGTTCTCACAATTTGCGATGTATACACGGGGAGAATGTTAATTGAACTTATAAAGATAACATATAAAGATATGACCAGGACCGGGGCTATAACTCGACTGTTGACTTAAGTCAACAAGATCCAAAAAATAAAGTAATGTTCAATTAACATTCTCCCCGTATATACATTGTAAATTGCGAGAACACGGAGATATAGGATCAATGAAAAGAAGGGATATGACGGACCGAAAAGCGAACCAGGACGGCTGAGATGGTTAAAGCACCACCACGGAGAGGTGGGAGACCCGGGTTCCAGTCCCGATCCTGGTTATATCTTTTATTTTCAAATAAAATATTAAAAAAATTATATCATATAACAATAAAATACATTTTTTTTTAATTTTTCGTAATTCTTTATTTATTGAATATTGTAACCGCCAACACCCTTATGGCCCACCCTGTATAAGAAAAAACACCTGTTCAAGCCAATGCTTAACTTAGCCCCTTATTCACTACGGAAATAACATTATTTCGTTTCCCTAAGCGTATGAAACTCATTTCGGTCAAAATTCGATTTTATTCACCGAGCATGTAGACATATACTTCCTAATATGACCCATATTAATTTCATAATTAATAAACATGCTTATTGACATTTAAAGATATTTGAGTAGTATATGGAATGCGATAGGATAAAATGAAGCCCTAGATACAAGAAGCCTCGAGTTCATCGACTGAAGAGAAGATTGCGCGAATCGGATTCGCAGGTTAGCTATGCTTTCCTAACTGGCCGTCTGTTACGTTATGTCTCGGTAATTTTGTCGCTTTACAGTTACTGCCATTGTCTATCCCCGTTAGTGGCTATATCGGGTAGCCACTTTTTTCATGTTTTTGGTTCGCCCGAGTCCGCGGTTCAGTTTGGATCAACTAGGTCAACTAATTACACAACCCCTTTGCATATTCCGATTTGAAAGTAAATTAATGTTAACTTTCCTCCTACTCAATTTTTAGGGAAAATAATGAGGAAAATTCCAAACAAATGTTGAGCTTTAGTCAAAGTAGTACAAAATATTTATTAACCCCGAACCAATTTTCTTACGTTACTTTGTTAGTTTTACCTTACATATAATTTTTATTTACCATTCACAACTTTTAAGCTTCCACAAAAACACTCAATTATATCAATATCCATCTTTAGTAGGAGCATTCAATCTACATACACACTAGAGTGTATGCGGTACAACTACATAAATTCATTTTTTCAACTTGTTATTTTAACATGATTGTTCTAAATAAGTGTAAAATAGCGTGTAGAGAGCTTTTCAAATACTGTTGAATTGCAAACTATATAAATTGAGATAGATTTAGAATCTTCATTCTTATAGCAAACACATGTGTGCATATATAAATACATTAGGCAGTCTATTATTCGAATCAAGGTCACCAGATGTGGTTTCTATAGTCAAAAGTTCGGAAATTCATTTTGTAAAAATGTATTATGCCTAACAACTTTTATTTGTAAATTAAAAAAATACCTTTGAAGAAGAGAAAAAAGCACAAGGATGGGTGGGATCTTTGAAATTGATACCAGCTGCAATAGGTAGAAAAATAAAAATTGATTTTTTTTGGATTCCAAAATACTCTGATTGCCTAATTATTCAATTATTTTCCAAAATTATAAATTCAATATGAAAACTATTCCATTTTCCCCATTGTTTACAAGGGAAGTGTTTAAAAAAAGGTGTTCTCAATGAAAATGGACTTAGTGTTTGCTTAAAGCTATGTATTTACCACAAAATAGTCATTGATCTAATATTTTTTCCCCAACTGTAGGAAAACATAATGGCTATTTATATGGGTATATTTACTACAGGTTACCAAACTTTTTAACCAGAATGGGAAGCACGAGATTCATGTACGAAATAAATTTTCATCCAATCAGACAGTGTTTGAACCAGTATCACATCAGTTACGGGGTTGCTAAGGTAGATGGCTTAGCGATTATGGCTACCGCCAGCTTCTAAAACAGTTATTTTCTTTAAAGCTTAAAAAAGCGTAGCATTTTTCGTCAAGTGGGAAGTTGCCTAAGTATTGGGGGAGGGCTTTCATACTTCCGAAGGAAAATTTACTATGTATGTTGCCTTCTTCACATAAATGTCTTAAAGAATATACTTTATAAAATGTAGTCTAAACATTTTTATATTAAAATTAAGTCTTATACTTAAAAATAAGTCTTACTCATTATCAAACGTCAGATACGTTTGTTTACTCTCATTCTGCAGAGGGAAACTTGAAAAGGTATAACTGAATTTGTGACAAATTAAAGGACTAGAAATTCCGATTACTATCTCAAAGTATCGATTATTTCCTAATTGATTCCTGGAAAGAAACAGCAACGAATGATCATTGTAGTGGCTTGCTTTCAGAATTTTAGACAATGGACTCTATCTAGTGCACCAGCACCATAAATAATGCTGATGATGTCTTTTAACAAAGTTTTAGTAACGGAATAGTATTATTTTTTTTTTTAAATGTTACCTATTACACCAAGATTGGGCAAAAAATGACGATGAGATATTACTAATTTTATAGTCATTACTTTGTCTAGCATTTTATTTTGTTTTTATTATAAACTGCATTAATATTCACTAGAAGTTATGATGTCCTCTTCTAGACGCTCGCTAAAACCACATTCTTTTCTGCTGTTGGTAGTGGGCTGTTACTCAAGGTCGCCTCGAAAGGGATCGTTCATTTGTGTTAATAAAGTCCTATTCAAAACAACTTGAACTTATTGAAGAACTGCAGGGGTTCCTTCTGGCTACGATGATAATGTTTCTTTTATCTGTTTGCATAGGCTATGAATGCTCAGCAGCTTCTGGAATCATGCTAAAGCTAGGAGAAACGCCTACTGCCTCTGTTACATCAATTTACTGGTGACCTTAGTTCCTCATACTCACAATAACATTCGGAACTTCGGTTTAAAATAATGTCTTTCAATGGTTGATAAAAAGAGAAACTGGATTAAAAAAGAGAAAATACGATAAAAGTTATGCAAAAAAAAATATGCAACTAAAACCTTTTATATCGTTATTTTTCAAAATACCTTAATTATCATTCATTTTCATGCAGCAAAATAGCGTTTTAATTTCTAATAACTATTGATGCAACTTTGTTAGGTAAAAACCATTTTTACTTAATTTATATCTGCAGCCCCTGTGAATAAGTGGTCGAATTTTGTTCAAAATGAGTTAATTGTACTGAGTGAAGCGGAATTCGTGTTATTTTTGTATTGCATAAGTAGTTAATCCAGGCATTGGCTTAAAATGGAGTTATTACTTATAATATCATACAACTCCATTTCAAGCCAAAAACTACGAGAATGACACGATTCCACTTCCCTTTATACAGATAACTCTCTCTGGATAAACTTCGACTTGATCACTAATTCACCGGGGCTATAGATATTAAAGTTTGACAAGCAATATAGAATCTATAATTAAATCTTTGCAAATTTGAGCCTTGAACAACATCGATGTACCTAAACAAAAAATTATATGTTTGGACAATCTGTGGCCTTAAAACATACTGAGTTTAATATAGAAATATTGACTTGGTAAGATTTAAGCAATTCTTTCTTAACCGTATGCCCTAATCACAAGACGGCACTCCTGACCCTGAAGCCCCATACGACGATAGACACTGAAGACAGTGAAAGCCGACCTACTCTAAGACATTGTCCCCTGATTGGAGATGCGTATCACTCACCAGCTATTGCAGGCCTCCTTGCTCAAGCGTAACCTCCACTGTCAAGGATAACACTGGGTCACTCCTCTTGTTGTTTACTCTCGTTTGCCAATCGTCCGGTCAGCTTCGTACTCCAGAGGGCGTACATTACTGAAGAACTATTATCAAGCTGGAACCGGAGGATGGTTTGAACCTCTTGGCATCATCAACAACTAGAATCAAGCACCTATTTATTTATGTATCGTAACTTTATGTTACTATGGTTAATCGGACGATGCCAGCGAGACATAAACATGATAGGGATCTTTAAAGATTGACTAACACCACTTGGGACCGCTATTTTACGTAACCACTGAAGAACTGCATAAGTAAGGGTATTTACTTCCTTTAAAAAATCATTTAGACAACTGCTCGTCATTTTAAGTGTAGTAGATTGTTATGCTAACCACTAACCAAGGCACAGGAGACCCTACAAACATCTCAAAATAAATTTTTAAGTAATTCTGATCACCAATTACTACCTTACAGAAAGATAATTAGAATTAAAGGATACAAAATTTTTGGAGTATTAATCATAATAATTAATCGCCATAACAATTCTTCAGTATGATAAATATCACTCTATTATATAAAAAAAATGTTGCCAACGTGTATATAATTTATAAATATAATAATTATAATAATGTCTTTATTTATTCTAGGACAAGTCCCTATAGAATAACAACACAGGTATTGTAAGCTATTACTATATGTCTTAGAGTGAAAAATAATTACATTTAATTAATTATTACAAGTAAGTGAGAAAGAATAAAAAAAATGAACAAACAATAATGTGAATTACCTACAATAACAATATTTTAAGAACAGATGAGAAGAAAAGAAAGAAAAAAAAATTAAAATAAGTCTACGATAATTATATAAGAGAAACAATCTATCAAATTTATGCTAACAAAAAAACAAAAATTAAGAAAAATTAAACAATATTATCAGACATTTACATTTCATCCCTTTATGTCCTTTTTTTTATTATTTAGATATGTACGTTATTTAAATTCCACACACACATATATAATAAATAGATAATAACACACATAAATGTACATCATTCATTCATCGAATAAAGAGAACATTAAGTCAAAACTGATTTTGATTTTCTGGGAATTGTAGGGATAATAGGTGCTGGAATCTACGGGATTTGAAGGCTGGAAGATTGTGGGAACGACGAATAGAAGAAGGTATAGAGTTCCAAAGGGACGAGGATCGGATAAGGAAAGCTCTGTCAAAAGCAGTTGTTCGGTGGGATTCTGTATATAGGTCTGAGAGGCGAGAACGGGTGTTACGGGAGTGGACCGAGGTTTTGAATTTAACGAGATCGGAGATGTATGATGGTCGGCGGGATTGGATAATTTGGCAAAGACAGGAAGCTTGGAAATACTTACGGCTAATATAATTGAATAATCTGTATCTCTAAAACCTACGAAGGATACAGAAGAATATTAATGGAAACGCTGGCTTACCAATAAAAAGTTCTAGCTATAAAAGAGATTTTTCTTGATACTCTACCCGGACTATTTTCTTCCTCATAAATTTAAACCACTTCTTGAACCCAAAGGGAAGCTCAAAAAGAGTATCATTGCGTTTTTTTCTCCGGAAACGGATGTAAAAACTGTACGTAATCAGATGTTACTAGAAAATTAAATGCATCACTATCATATCGTGTCCAAAAAGTAAATGTTGTTCCGTTCGTTTTTGCGTATTTCCTTCATCAGCTTCCATCCCGTCATTTTGATTGTAATCTTCCTACTCAATGCTACTCACACCATCTCATTTTTTTATAAAATAATTTATGGGAATACATCAAATAATGTTTTCTTACTCTGGTATTTTTTCCGCTAGTGTTCAAAATAAATAACAAAAAGTTTGAAGGTCACGAAGCCATCGTCTTTTCAGACGCCTCGGAGGATTATCAGGAATTAAAGAAGTTCTAAATTGAATTAAAGAATAAGCTAGTTCTGAAACTAGTGGGTTGGGGTGGGAATAAAGTTTGTCATGAAAATACTGGTATCGCGTTCGGGTCAAATCCGGATACGGATTTTTTTTCATTCTTGTAGTTTTTGGCTTGAAGAGATTATTCAGGAGGTTTGGTTGAAGAGGTTTGATTAAAAGGGTTTATTCTTTCTTTTCAGGCCAATACCCGACTCAGTCCCATATTCACTCCGAACAGATGGAACATTGAGACCATTATGGAAGATGTTCACGTAGGTTTCCAAGGTCTTTGATATTGTGCGTATGTTCTTTTTCCGTGTGGTGTTGGTTTTCTTTGCCAAGCTTTCGCTCATCGTGTTGTTGAGCTTCTTCAGGGCTAGTCAGTAAATCCGTTCTTCATTTACTGAATAGCCCAGAAGAAGCTCACAACACGATGAGCGAGAGCTTGGCCAACAAAACCAAACACCACACGGTCCATCCTGAAAAATGAACACACGCACATTATGTAAGACTTTATTTATAAAAAAGTAAGGAGCATTCAGGATTTTACGAAGGATTTTGAATTTTAGGCTAATGGCTCAGTGGAGCCTCAAAGCTCAATTCCGTAACTCTAAATAGGTCTTATAATAGTCATGTACATGAGTATTTTGTAATTAATTAATTCGAATCGTTTTTTAGTAAGCGTGAAGTAGCTTTATATTCAAAATAAACATTTAAATAAGGGATCAACCCTAGTTTTATAAATAACTAGCTTTTGCCCACGGCTTCGCGTGGAATTTGGTCTGCCACATGAAGTTTCGTGGCAGATCACTTTTAAATAAATAATTTAATTTTTTTTTTAGCTATAAGTTATTCAATCCTTTCAATCCAAAATCCTGAGAACTATTGTCAATGCTCCTTATTATGTTTCCAACAAAACCCTCCATAATGATCTCAACATCCCTTTCGTCCTCGACCTCATACCTACTAAATTTTCAAACTTTCACCACAACCTTGCCTGTCATCCCAACCCCCTGGCTCAGTCATTATCCAGTTCCACACTTCCATATAACCCACCCCGCCGTCTAAACCGGCAATGGCCACGAGACCTGTTGTAATAAAGTTATTTGGAGTACTGGCACTGGTCAGATTCTCCACTAATTAACCAATTAACCATTTCCATTGACGTTTAATGCCAGTGACGCGGCTGGGAAAGGGGGCTGGAGCTTCCCGGACTCCTGCTTTGCCCTCATTCCTGGGGAAGAAGCTCAGTTCGGGGACCCCAGGCAAATTGTAAATAGGGTATGAATGTGTACATTTTATTTTATTTTTATTATTAGCATTATTATTATTATTTATTTTTCTTTATTATTTATTTTACTTTATTATTATTATTACCGCATTAATTTCTTTCTGGTACCGCATGTATATATTTATTTATTTTATTTTGTTTATATTATTGTTTTGTTATGGAATGACTGTAAGCTACACAGCACTATTACTTATTGCCCACAAGTGGCAGATTGTAATATTTCAATAAAGTGTTAATATAAAAAAAAAAGCTATAAGTTACTCGTACACCCAAAACTTCAAAACTATACAATATTTGAACCCTTATTATTATTAAAGGAGAAACCCTTTGGGGTGGAATTGTCCAATTTATACAAAGAATCTATCTGCAAATTTCAAGATGCTAAGCTCCTGACTTGCCTTTAATTATCTACTATAATGGATTCTCCACAGGACACAAAAAACTGTCTGGGGAGGCGTGTCAGTAGTTTTTGCTGAAACTACTGAGTGAGTAACAAACATACATACAAACTTTCGCATTTATAATATTAGTAGGATAGTAGAATATCAAAACAATAGTTTTACACATGTTCTTTTTGTTATTTTAACAACTATTATCATTTGATTTGCCTTTAATTATATACTATACTATAACCTCAAAAACTGTCTATGGGGGGGGGGCATGTGCTCCCATGCCCCCTCATAAATTCGCCCTTTCTGTAGCCTTTGTGTTATTCTGATGTATAACCTATATTACTGTAAAGTTTCATCCAAATCCGTTCAGTATTTTTTGCGTGAAAGAGAGACAAACATAGTAACTTTCGCATTTATAATATTAGTAGGACTATCGAAGATGTACATATTTAATCGAAGATAGCATTTAATTAGCTAAAATTCGGAATGAATGATTGATTTTTAGACAGAGTACTTTGGAATAGTACTGCAGTTTAAGTACCCGGTCTGCATAACTGTATTCTTAGTTGGATTGCGTGTATGAGGCAAAGAAGTTAAGATATACCTTCAGCAGATCTTCGATGTCTTATTCCAAGATGCAGTAAAATAACAGTAACATCAAAAAGTAGTAGCAAATAATATTATGGAGTCTTTCAAGAAAACTGTAATGTAAACTAGAAATGGGCTTTATTTAGGAGGCAGTGCATGTCGTGACTAGTCGTAGTATTTTGAGTAAGGCAATCGTGAATAAAACTGATTTGTCAAAGTTTATCCTAGCCTGATGTTTGTATGCACTCTACCTAAGCTACGTTTAGGAGTAAGGAAAGATCATTTTCCAGATTACTAAATTCTTCTAGCACTAGTTTAACGCTTATTAATAGCGATTAATACAATTATTGTCCGGTCCCGCTGAATAAGTGGTTAAGCCGAATTTCGGCCAGAATGAGTTAATTGTACTGAGGAAGCGGAATCGTGTCATTATTGTAGTACTTCGCTTGAAATGGAGTTTTAATATATTAACTAATAATTCCATACTATCATAGGCACTTAGGCCAAGGGATGACATCCACTTATGCACTATGAAAATTGCACGACTCCGTTTCCGTAAACTCATTTTAGACGAAATTCTACAACCGGGAAATCGCCGAATTAAACAAGTCTGCCAAGAAATAGTAATCGCCCCATCCTGGACAGATTCGAACCGGCGTTGCTTCAGTACACTGGAACCTAAAGGCCTACTTAAGGGTCGATATCCATTTGTTAGGGTCTTTTGACCATTAGGAAAAATTAAATAATTGAGTGACTTCAACATAATTGTTCTCAATTCATAAACTTTATCTCAGTAAGTGGAAACCAATTTAGAAAAAAAGAAAGTTTTTCTCAGAGAACTTGGAAGTCATTAATATTTTAAAGACAGGTAAGATGTTGTAAACTGTCTATAATACTGCCTAAATACTGTCTAAAATGTTATTCCAACCAACATGTACACAGATGACAGAGAAATTATTCATGAATAAATCTCAATTTTCATATTTAAACATATTCCTTTCTATTCCTAATTAATAAATGGAAAAAAAATCCTGTACAATACAATCCTTGGAGGGTCTTAGATTCAATACATGGTAGATTTCGTACTGTTTCTAGGACGATTGTTTACCTCTGTGTTTTACAGAGGGAGATATTTGTCTTAGGTCACGCTGAATTTTTAAATTGCTAAAGTTTTTCCCCTTATCTTGGGTACTCACTTTATAGAGGATGGGTGAGCCCAAGGAGGGTCCTTGAGATCCCATAGGATCTATCTCCGGCTGGTAACAAATTAAATTAAAGACCTGAGTGCGGGATTCGAACCCGGGACATTTAGACATTTAGCGACTCGGCAACTCAGCGCTAGACAAGTGAGCCACCACACACCGTAATTAATAAATGTATTTAATAAAATGTTATTATCCAAAATAAGTTAATATGAACATCACCAGGTTCTATGCAATGGCGTTATTCACAGATTCATTCTCGAATGTTTTAGCGTTTCCGCCGACCGTTTTTTTTTTTTTGCATATCCAAGGCCGAGAAACGGAATTTCTAAAGTTCACAAACTTTGCATAATTGATTCCCATTTCTGGTTCTATTCGCTGGGTTTTCTTAAGAGTTTTATAAGGTCAGTGGTCCCAAAGCGGAGCAAGGGCTTAGGTACATCCTGTTGGCTGGAGACGGAATGGATCTGGACCTGCATTCCGTAGCTGCCATCACTCTTATATTTATTAATTATTCTTGCATGGGGTTTTAAAATCCTATTCATATTTTCACATTTCCCCTCTTAAGATGCACCTGATGCAGTAAAAGAGATGCTTTCTCTCCTTATTATTTTATTTTCAACACAATTATAAAAGCAAAGAAATAGAAAAAAGAGGATATTTGAGGATTTATTTTTTGACTGATCCACTTTCTTCTCCTTATTTATTTGGTTAACTATTAATTATTCAATAAATTCCTTGAATATAATTGTTGTATTATTTAATGAGAAAAACATCTATTCATGAAAAAAATATATATTACTTCCTTGTTAAATATATTAACACTACTATAATTTACTTAATATTAATTAATAGTATATTGAAATGTGACTCGCATGACAGCCAAGACGAAGCAGTACCACCGGATGAAGAGGATATAAATGATATTGTTATGAAGCTGAGAAATGACAAGTCACCAGGATCAGATGGTATCCCTGCTGAGTTCCTGAAGGCAGCTGGCAATGCTCTAACTAAAGAGCTGCAGGAACTAATTGCTCAAATATGGGAAGAGGAGCAAATCCCGAGAGAATGGAAAGAGTCTATTATAGTGCCTATCTACAAGAAGAAAGGAGACTCTACAGAATGTAAAAATTACAGAGGGATAAGCCTACTGAATACTGCCTATAAGATATTCTCGATAACTCTGTATAACCGCCTACTGCCCTATGTTGAGAGAAATCTTGGAGAATACCAAGGAGGCTTTAGACCTAACAGATCTACTATAGATCAGATTTTTTCCCTCAAGCAGATGTGCGAAAAAATGAAAGAGTTTAACAATGCAATGTGGATGCTGTTCATAGATTTCAGGACGGCTTATGATACAATATCCAGGTGTGAACTCTTCAGAGCTATGAGCGAAATGAAAATTCCATCCAAACTGGTGCGCTTGGTAATGAGTACGATGGAAAACACAGTTTGCAGCGTAAGGGTAAATGGCTCAACCACAGAAAAATTTAAGATTAGTACAGGACTTAGGCAAGGAGACTCGCTGGCACCTCTACTCTTCAATATTGTAATGCAAAGTGTCATTAAAAGGGCAGGATTACTGATGGAGGGAACCATCTTTAACCGTAATCTGGGTATTCTTGCATATGCTGATGACCTTGTATTAGTAGGAAGATCGCTGATTCTCCTAAAAGAAGCTTTTGAGAGGCTGGAAGTGGAAGCTGGAAAAATGGGGCTACATGTGAATGAGGAGAAAACCAAGGTCATGGTAATAAAGAATAGAAAACAAAACCGACCACCTCATAGCTACGCTTTTGGAAAATACACTTTCCAACGCGTGTCAAGTTTCCAGTATTTAGGAAGTCGTATAAATGAGAATTTGGATGAGGAGGAAGAAGTTAGAGCCAGGATAGTATCAGCTAATAAAGCATGTTTTGGGATCTCAAAGCTCCTGAGAAGTAAGCTCCTTAGCCTAAAGTCCAAGCTGATGATATATAGAACCATCATTAGGCCAGTAGCGACATACGCTGGTGAAACCCTCACACTGAATAAATCCAGCGTGGAAAAGCTGAATAGATTCGAAAGAAGAGTCCTACGGCAAATATTCGGCCCAGTGCGAGATAACGACCAACTCAGGATCAGAAGGAACAAGGAGCTGAGTGAGTTATATGGAGACCTAACGATATCGAGCTTCATCAGGATTCAACGCATTAAGTGGCTGGGCCACGTATATAGGATGGAGGAAGAAAGGACAGCTAAAAAGCTGTATACAGGAAATCCGGATGGAGTAAGACTTCGAGGAAGGCCCAAAGCTAGATGGAAGGATGCCGTCTGTGAGGATCTGAGGCTGAGCAAGGTCTCCATCACTCGAGCAGGCGATCGGGACGATTTGGGAAGAGCTGTTGAGCAGGCCAAGGACTTCTTTATGAGTCTGTCGCGCCAATAATGTAATGTAATTTACTTAATGCACGGAGATAAATATTAGGGTGTATACAAAAAAATGAACGTTTTTTAACCAAATATTTGTATTATCATTTCTTTGATATACATAGATGGCGACTAACAGTATCTTTCGACACACCACACTTCCTGGCAAGTTCGCGAGTACTTGTAAACGGATTTGACTTAACAGCTTCCTTCAGAACTTCATCAATATCCCTTAATGGTCGTCCGGAGCCCTTCTTCCTTTCCAATGTCGTACCTCCACTGCTAAATTTTTCAAACCAACGCCGCGAAGTGCGCTGGTCAAAGACACCTTCCCCTTCATATTTAATAATTTCACGAGTTGCTTCAGCGGCTGTGAATTTTTTTTTCCAGTAATGTCTTAAAATTACGAGAATTTCGTAGGACACTGTCATGTTTCTTCTTTGAAATAAATAACTAAACTGAGGCCTTTGTTGAAGAAGTCCAGTGTTAGTAAACAAGCTTAGAGAATACTCTAAAGGGATTATTAAGTGTTGGTAAATAATACATAACATTAAAATATTTACAGACTTTTGAACTCTGGAATTTAATAAACCGGTCATTTTTTTTTTTTTTATACACCCTATTAAAATTGTATGTTATCAATATAAGATTTATTTATTTTTGTAATAGTTTTGCATTTTATTGGTGATAAATGCATTATTTATAAGCATACATGCTTCAATTACTTCCAACAATCTCCATAAAATATAATTTTGGTAGTTTACTATCACCATTATGTTTGATTAAAATAAATAAATTTCGATATATACACATACCACTTTAATCACTCATACTGTGTCAAATTTTAATTTCTGATTTCCACAAAGAGGAAAAATAATTCCAACTACCCAGCAAAATATTAACGTTTTTTTTTGCTATAGGAAGACATTATAATTGTAAGTGAGAAAAATCTAACATCTCTGAAATATAAATAATAAATTCAATCCATAACTTTGAATGAATAATGTGATTGCAATTAGTATTAATCCCATTGTGGTTTATGTTCTTTTTCAAAGAGCGATTCCCATCTTACATAAGAATGTTAATGTTAATATCCGCACTTTATTAACAATAGTATATCTGAAAATTTCATCCTTTGAAGAACTATTTTACATTAGCCATGGGAGATTATTTATCAAAATAGGAATTAACAATGAACCTTGAAATACACTCCAAGAACATAGTGGTTTCCAATTTGTTTCAATAAATTATTGCTCATCATTTTCGCAGTTGCGAAACGTTGTTTAGCAGATTCTCTTTTATCACAATTTATAAGATTATCATAATTCTTTGAGGAACAATTTTCATAGTTAATTTATTGGATCAATATTTATCTCTATAGTACAATTTGCACGGAAGTAGTTTTAAACAATCTGACACAATGATTTATTCAAGGTGTGGATCGAACTTCGAGTCAGGAGACCGAAAGATACGTAGGAACATTTTAAGGGTATTTAATTTTGTTTGTTGAAGAAATTGGTCCGGGTAGAGGTCACTGAATGAAATTCTCAAGTAATTTGAGAAATAGGTATTTAAATAATAAATAGATTAAATTAGAAATAGGTATTTAATTTTATTAAAAAAAAAAGGAGCTCTTAAATTTGATCATAAAATCGATCATAAAAACAGCAGAACGGCATTTAGTCCACTTTTCTATGTTTTACAATAGAGACGAAATAAGGAATAACAAAACCTGGCAACTGTTGACGCCGTTATAGCCCTGAAGAATTCCTGTAATGTGGGTCGAACGTTGGCTTTAAAATAAATAGTTCTCCTTATTAAATTGAATTTTGTTCTGACCTCCACTCGGACCATTTTTATCCTCATAAATATAATGTCAACTAATATTGTGAATGAATTCAAAGCATGATCTTACTCAGAAAAATCCATTATTTTATCAAATATCTCCAAAGGTCACATTATTTAGAGAGAAAAGTCACTGTAACCAAGTAGTATGTGAGAAAGTCTATTTTATTGAGGTAGGATTATAAACAGGGTGGTTGGAGTGGTATGTTGATCGAGCTACATATGAGCCGAGTATAGCTAAGACTCGAAAAAGACGAGATCTTCAAATATCTAATAGCTTAAAAATTTTACAAGTCGCCTAAATATTTAAGAAAAATACTTCACATTTAAGTTAATATTTATGTACAGACTTATTTATTTTTATGAATTATGTATATTGTTATATTAGTAGATTTTGTGCATACTTTTTACAGATCAATGACTTGTGGTTGAATTGTTAACCATATAAAAGAATAATGAAACAATGTTAAACGGAAGATTGATAATGGCAGTTAGGCCGAAACGTTTCTTGAGAAATAAATAATACAAAAATATACTGGATACAGGTTTTCTTTTTCTCCGTGTTTAAAGAATATATTATATTAAGTCCAGTTAACCTTTTTTATAATGAAAAACACTTCATAAAATAATCAATCAAGGCTAAACAATATATTTCTAAGTTTGTGGTGCTCTATTTATTAGTAATTAACCCCAAACCTGTACTTATCATTCTGACCTATTTCGCCAAATCGCATCCAATTCTGAAACCAATTTTGTTTTAATTTCTATTTTCTAAACAATTACATTAAGACTTTCTCTTCTTTCACTTACTTCAAACGTGGAATTGACGAATAATGCTCGGATAAAATTCTTTCGAAATTAATTATGCCTTGCAGACATTCAATCATGCAGTCACTCCACTTTCCTTCATTCATTCGTTATTTTATTTCTATTTGATTTTTTTTTTTTTTTTTGGTACATTGTGAATAGTTAATTAGCAAATATCACCAGATACATTTGGACAGTTAAAGAAGTAAAATACGAAAGGCTTATCACCACGCCCCTTTTTTATGATTTATTTTTATAAATAATATGATGCATAACAGGTCATGGATAGCAGTTACATGACGAAACGTGCTGATAGTAAGCATAATTTGATATAAGCATATTTACGCAACGTATTTGTTTTATGTTATGTCACTAATACAACAGCACTTAGATAAATCACTGCGAAAAATATGTTTTTTTAGGAATGAAAAAATGTTTAAAAAAATGAGTTAAATCATCATAACAACATATCTCTAGTGATTTGATTTTTTGTTTTTGACTAAGCGATGAATGAGTAAGGCTTGAGCCGTTACTTATAAAATAATTTCAAACCAAATGAGATTAAAGTTTAAATATATAAATAAAAAAAGTTGTATTGTTAAATATTTTTCTAGTTCAGCAAACTGACTATCACCGTCCTTGTTGGCACAGCACAATTCCTAATTCTACAATTCACTTCAAGCAAAGCATTTATCTAGTAGTAATAAACAAAACTAAATAAATTCATTAAATCTTGATTAATGAAAAATATATCTGTAGTAAAAATTTAAAAAAATGGCTTTGCTTTTTTTTTTTAGCTCGCATGTTAGGATACAGTTTATGCGTTAATCCATCATGTTTTTTTTGTTTGTTTTTTTGTTTCAGTTGCATCAGTGTCTTCAACAGGATATCTTCCACGTACAGGAACATCTTTGTGTCAATTGTACAAATTCACCACATGCCCAGTGCTGTTCAACCAGTGCTCCTTCTATACGTTGTCAGGTATCAACCATGCACACCATAAATAGCAATGGACTCAATCTGATTCCCTCCTTAACACATCGTTTAAAGGCAAATGTCTTGATCTCTCAGCCACTCAAGTATACTAATCTGTAACCTACTAAGCTTTAGAATGTAGACTTGCTCCTAAAAGATGTATTTATGTTATGCAATATAAAGTACGGCTCTCTAGTTTATATTAAATTTATAACAAAACATCAGTATAAAGAGTAAAATAAAATGTAAATCATAATAAAAAATTAATGTGTGCCTCTTGTATATATGTTCCTATAGTCTACAAGTGTATATATATATCACAACAAGTTAAATCATCATAACAACATATCTCTAGTGATTTGATTATTTGTTTTTGACTAAGCGATGAGTAAGGCTTAAGCCGTTACTTATAAAATAATTTCAAACCTCAATAAAGGTTCATATATATATATGAAAACAAAAAATTTCAATCAAATTAAAAAATAATACTTTAAAAAAAATTAAAAAATAATACTTTTTTATAATTATTGGTCATTTTTTATGAGTTATAAATATTTTTATTTTTTAAAGGGAAAAGATAGGCCCTCAACCGGGATTTGAACCCGGAACCTTTGTTTCACCGTGACATCGCTCTGCCAATTGAGCTATCCAAGGCATTTCTCGGTCGAGGACAAAGCTTCTCTCTTTTAGATCCTAAAGCCCCAGTGTGCTCCCGCCATTTTTGCGATGAATACACTAGAACGAAGTTCTTTGAACATTAATTTTAATTTAGGATCTTATTGACTTTCGTCATATTATTATTTATAATTTTTTATAATTATTGGTCATTTTTTATGAGTTATAAATATTTTTATTTTTTAAAGAGAAAAGATAGGCCCTCGACCGGGACTTGAACCCGGAACCTTTGTCTCACCGTGACATCGCTCTGCCAATTGAGCTATCCAAGGCACTTCTCGGTCGAGGACAAAGCTTCTCTCTTTTAGATCCTAAAGCCCCAGTGTGCTCCCGCCATTTTTGCGATGAACTGGGGCTTTAGGATCTAAAAGAGAGAAGCTTTGTCCTCGACCGAGAAGTGCCTTGGATAGCTCAATTGGCAGAGCGATGTCACGGTGAGACAAAGGTTCCGGGTTCAAATCCCGGTCGAGGGCCTATCTTTTCTCTTTAAAAAATAAAAATATTTATAACTCATAAAAAATGACCAATAATTATAAAAAATTATAAATAATAATATGACGAAAGTCAATAAGATCCTAAATTAAAATTAATGTTCAAAGAACTTCGTTCTAGTGTATTCATCGCAAAAATGGCGGGAGCACACTGGGGCTTTAGGATCTAAAAGAGAGAAGCTTTGTCCTCGACCGAGAAGTGCCTTGGATAGCTTAATTGGCAGAGCGATGTCACGGTGAGACAAAGGTTCCGGGTTCAAATCCCGGTCGAGGGCCTATCTTTTCTCTTTAAAAAATAAAAATATTTATAACTCATAAAAAATGACCAATAATTATAAAAAAATATAAATAATAATATGACGAAAGTCAATAAGATCCTAAATTAAAATTAATGTTCAAAGAACTTCGTTCTAGTGTATTCATCGCAAAAATGGCGGGAGCACACTGGGGCTTTAGGATCTAAAAGAGAGAAGCTTTGTCCTCGACCGAGAAGTGCCTTGGATAGCTCAATTGGCAGAGCGATGTCACGGTGAGACAAAGGTTCCGGGTTCAAATCCCGGTCGAGGGCCTATCTTTTCTCTTTAAAAAATAAAAATAAAAAATAATACAATTTTTATGATTGCCTATAAAAAAATGGTTCAGAAATATGTATTAAAGATTTCTTTATATCCACGTATTTCCCATTTTTCAGATATTAATTAAATAATTATTTCTGAATAAAAACAAAATTCTAATATCTAACATAGAGATAACATCTTTTGGGCCTAAAATAGAACATGGAAAATAGTTTTGCATACCTCATGCACCTGAAAAACGTCTGTTATTATTTTATTTTTTTGTTATAACAAATTATATGTTATATAGTGTTTTTCTGTCATCAAGGCGACGATTTATAAGTAAGTATAACATTTTCGAATTATTTAATTTCTACATATTTTATGTATGAATGAATAAAAATGTTTTTATGTAAATTTAAAATAAAGTAAAAATTAGCTTTGAACTAAACGAATTATTTTTCAGATGTTTTCAAACCTTGGATGGAACCGATAGAAGTTTTTAAAAAAACATTTAAAAAACTACATTGAATATTTGCGTTCTTAAAACTGAGATCAGAATGGGTCAAGGCCACACTTAGCTAACCTGAGAGCCTAGGCGTATCTTGGTTTATGGTAAAATAGTTGTACAATAACATTCCATTGTATTTCTTAAGTTTATTATAATGGTTACAAACAATATTATTAATATAATAACAGCTAGCAAAATAATTGAAGAATATAAGAAGCCCAGTCAGCCAGCCATACAATACTCCATAGAAAAAGCTCGTAAAGACCTCAGATTCATCTGATATATATTAACCAGTTCAATCCTGTATGGCCTCCATCAAAGCTCAGTTATTATTGATAAAAATATGTCAGTAATAGTTATTGTTTCAGTTTAATAGATGATTTTTAGTACAAATCTGAACGGATCGTAAGATTTCTCTGTATCTTGAATAAACAATGGTAGATTACCAGCGGTGAATATATAACATAACTACCTGTCTAAGATCGCTCGTTCGCACTCTGGAAGGTAACCTTAGAATTTTTTAAAGAGAGAAATAATCCTTAGTTATTGCGTCTTGCGGAGGGGAGGTAAAATGGCCATCCCGACTCTGAGCTATGTCTGTTAAAGATCCCTATCCTAATTACATCAGGATAGGCAAAATTTATGACTCCGCTGTAGTATTGTCTGTCCTACTGTAGTATTTATTTTAAAAGTTAAGTTTGTGAACTTAAAACAAATAAGTTGGTTAATTAACTTGCGGGCATGTTATTCAACATTTTTTCCTGAATCAGTTTAATACCATACTTATCAGCTAGGACGTCTCCGTCTAAATTTTATTCCATTTCTATACAGAAGAAAATAAGGAAAGTTCCATACTTTGATGATCGTTTCGTTGTCAAATTCAAACAACAATAATAAATAAACGAACAACAATAAAAATTGGTACATGATCATTTGTATTGATTTTTACACACATTAGGAAACCTCTTGAAATAATTGATGATTTATGAATAGGAATAGGCTTCTATATCCAAAGTGAGCTGGTTTCTGTGCAAATGATGTTACTTTTGGTTTAGGCACTTACAACTCTTGTGGTGCAAGATAAGCTCTTGAACAGTTTCAAAAGATTTCAAAAAATCTTAGATCAAATGGGAACAACTAGGTTAAAGTTGCAAAAATCGACAGTATAAAACAATCAGTTTGAGTTTTAATTTTAACTTAAATTATAACTACCTTTACCTTACAGATTATATTTGAATCATTACAATATTAAGGAATTCTAATGTATCATATAGTGCAGATCCAGACATTCACGATGAAGTAAACAAATAGACCTTGTGTATCGTAGTAACAACAATTTTTTTTTTTTATTAACTTATTGATATTTACAACTATAATAATATTACAACAAGTAAATCTGCTAATATGAACAAATAACATGAAAAAAAAAAACACTAGTAGAGAAACTAACCTTCGGTAGAACTTCAATAAAGTTCTATGGCAGAAGGTCTCAAGGCCATCTTCTTTTCAGACGCCTCAGAGGGTTATCAGGAATAGTGTGGGTAGCAAGTTGAGAGACTAGCGGATTCAAGTGTGTATGGAGCTTGTCATGGAAGGATAGGTATCTTGTTTGGGCCAAATCAGCAGCATATGGGATATTAAGATCATGACGGATGAGTTTGTTTGGGACATAATAAGGAGCATTTGGGATTTTACGAAAGATTTTGGATTGTAAGGATTGGATCCCAAAGTATTGATATAGCCATATAGCCCAAAGGATTGTAAGTAGAGTCCCAAAGCTCAACTCCGTATGTCTAAACAGGTCTGATAACTGTCATGTAAATGAGTCTTTTGTTATTAATTGGGAGCTTAGAGCATTTGTCCAGTAAATGTTGAAGTAGGGAAAAGCGTCGAGCAGTTTCTTGTCTTTTCAGTTTTGTATGAGGATGTAAAAACTTAAAAATTCCATTACATATTCATTCATCGTTTGCATTTCCCGTAAAGATTTAACGAAATGTTTAAAGTTTTTACATATAACGGTTTCATCCCAGTGTAGAATGGAAATCCTTGTAAATATCTCTTCGTTTTGCTGCCATGTTTAAGTAATTATTTGATACATGTATTGAATATTAATTCTGGTTGAATAGATCTTCTGTTTGGTTGAAGTTTGAATGATATTTTTACAATAATATCCGGGGAGTAGTGTTATTGTTTCCAATAAATGTTTACACTATTCTTAGTATGTCTAGTAAACACTGCAAGTTTACTTTAAATAATAACGCTATTAAATTTAAACAAATTCATTTGCGTTATGGCCTTCCAGGATATTAAATTTAAGAATTTTAAAATCCATCAGTTAATTCCATTTACTATTATGTCAAGGAAAAGAAACACAGATCTTGAGCCTGCTGGTAATCAACTGTCCTGATCCGCAGATCTTGACCGTTTTGTTTTCACCGATGTTGAGCCAATCACTTCCACAGCGAGGTAGAGTAACCGGTACGGGAGTTGTTCTGTGGGAGTTTAATTGTTTCAAATTATAAAACTTTGAAGGAGAGCGGCGATGGTGGAAAAATAAAAGCATTACACTGTGCAGATATTTATTTATCAAATCGTTCAGAGAAAATGAGTCGGAAAATATTAAGTCAAGGTCGAAAACAAATAAAAAATACAGCAACACACCCAACACTCAGCCAGAACCAAGCTTGGGAGAGCAACCAATGGGTTTGCTTGTTTTATGTATAATTAAAACAGAACTGCAAAGTAATGAACTATAATATAAATTTTTGAACAAGTTAGAATGAATATAGAAACCAGATAAAATATTAGAGATGCTTGAGTCAGTGGCAAATCCATTTCACACGACCTCTTTGCTCCATCCAGAGTGTTTGTAACCTTCTAAGCACTCCTGTCAATTACTATTTTCTATTTACATCTTTTGAAGGAAGGATGTTGGGTATCGACATTCCAATGTCAGGGCTTCCTGGATCGTTAAGTCCTAATATTATATAAAAAAAAACAATCCCTGGTAAACATTTTAAAGGCATATTCCGCTAAAAGATTTAGTGCATCCGGGTGCCTTTAGATACAATAACGGAGAAGGACGAGTGTCTTAAGGAATGGACAACCAAGGTGATTTTCAACAATCGTTTCAATGAAATCTATCAACCTTAAATAATGGGCTACCGCTAATTTTAATGGTAAAACATTTTTTAAACTTGAAATTTTTAATGACCGGGGTATTTGATTATTTTCAAAGTTTTTTTGTAGTAATGTAGTCTTCTATTATATGTTTTACAGTCATTGATGATTGACATGATTCGCAATGTGGTTGGGGCTCTTTAGTAATTAAATATGCATGAGTCAGGTTGGAATGACCAATCCTCAGCCTTGTCGCAACCACTTCTTCTCTTCTATTCCCTCTTATAGCACTTGTCCACTGCTTCGTACTTTTTTTTATATTTCTAAGTTTGTTAGTCAGCGGAATTTCGGCCCACATGGATTCCCAATTTTTCCTTACTCTGTTCTTTAAAAATTCGTTTACATCGTTCGGATCATATATTTGAAGGGGTGGGCTACTCATCATTGCAGCTTCTTTGGCAGCTTTAAACGCAGCATCATTTCCAGGAATTCCAGAGTGTCCAGGAGACCAGAGAAAAGTTACGTGTTTTTTAGATATTTAAACATTTCTAAATAATTGCGGATTTTGTTTATTGTATGACCGGTTTTGTTACAGTATGATATATTTTGAAGTACCAACGTTGAATCTGTACAAATTAAAATTTTTGGATGTGCACTATTAATTGATGAATAAAGACCTGTAGAAATTGCCTGAAGATCTGCAGTGTTTATCGGTGGCTGAGATGGTTTAGGCGTCACCACGGAGAGGTGAAATACCAGGGTTCGAGTCCCGGTCCTGGCCATATCTTTTATTTTCAAATAAAATATTTTAAAAAAATGAATTAAATATTTTTGTGCAAGTTACATTATGATGAATCTAAAAATTCATTTATTTTTAATTTTAAAAAAATTCTTGGTTGTCCATTGAGGCAAAGCACTAGAACAGGGAACGGCCAAACACTTACCGAATCTCGGCAGGTAAATTGTGAAATTTAGAAATCTACCGAGATAGGAGATCCTTCGGCGGCCTATTTCCTGTTTGGTGGAACGAGGAAGAGCCGAACCACTCTATGCAAATCTTGTAACAATCTAATGAAAAACTTCATTCTTCGATAAAGTCTTATGATATATCATTTTTTTATAAGGGGCTCGATGAACTAGAAATAGCAAATTGCTTAGTTAGAAATATAAATCAAAATAAATTATTTTTTTCTATTAAATATGCATTTAATCAAACAAATAAAATAATTTTAATCAAAGGTTTTTTTTTGTTTGTTTGTTCATTTAACTTCACTTTATGCTGCTATGGCTAACCGGACAATGCTACAGTGGGAGCTCTAAATTTTGCCTATCCAGGTTTAATTAGGATAGGGATTTTTAACGAGTACCTGACATCGTACAGGCTCGAGACCCCCTTTTAACGTCCCTTTCGAAGGACGGCGTAACTAAGGATTTTTTACTCCCTTAAAAAAAAAATCCTAGGGCCACCTGCCGGGCTACGAACCCGCGATCTTAGATTTAGTAGTTTGTTACGCTAACCGCTAGACCATAGGTGACCGTTTAATTACAGGTGGTTCGGGTTAATAATATTTTATTTATTCCATAAAGCATATCTTTAATTTATAAAATAGTTTCATCCGATCCCTAATCCAAGGAAATACATTAAGGTTTTACTGTTTTCATTTTTAAAACCACCTTCAGGTGTCGGAACTAATTAAGCAAGAAAGGTTCTTTTGTGAAGTAGACTACAAAAATATTTATTCATGTAATATTCGTTCAAAATCAAAGGGGAATAACTTCAAATTCTTCGATAGTTTCGTCAATCAACCATTAATGCTCTTAATAACTATGCCATAAATTCAAAAAAAGCTCATAACTTTTTAAGACAAGTTATTTATTAAGGAAACTATATACCATCTAGAATTTTTACAAGTTTTTTCTACTCTTTCATGGTTTTTTCTTCATATAATGTTTGGAATGGTTCCAAAATCATACGTTATCGTTTCCACATCACTTATTTCGTATTCCAAGAAAGGAACTATTATTTTTTTTTTTATGTTACTTAATATTAATAGTGTATAGAGGATAAACAAAATAGGTTATACGAATAGTATAGGAAA
The DNA here is from genome assembly GCA_037127475.1 of Arma custos. Lineage (NCBI taxonomy): Eukaryota > Metazoa > Arthropoda > Insecta > Hemiptera > Pentatomidae > Arma > Arma custos. Next base: position 28,776,062 of record CM073763.1, on the reverse strand, counting down.
ACTTATTTCACATAAATTGAATTTCCATACGGAGCCTTGAGATTTAAAGAAAGTTGTTTGTTGAATAAATGTAATATCGTAAATTTTTCCGGGTGACAAGGGTCATGGATACATAGCGTGAGATCAAAACTGATCAGAGTTTCTTAATCTCGGAGGATCATCTCAATGTCAAGTTTGGGAGAGTAGAAATGCGTTTGTGTGTATGATATCACTAATCTTAGCTTTGTTAGTTTTCTATGAATGATTTTAAAAATGGCTATGCATTTCATTATTGCATAATTACAATTAATATGAGGCATTAAGGATCAAAAGTTGATCACTCCGAAGTTTCAAATTGACATTTTCTAATTTTTCGCTAGTTTGGTCAGGACATGGAGGGGGGCTGCACTGTAGTGGTTACCATCACAACCTACTACGCCCAAGATTCGTTGCCCGGGAGTTGACCTTGAGATTTTTTAAAAATTGATTAAAAAATCCTTGGTTATTCTATACTTCGGAAGGGACGTGAAACGGGAACCTGAGGCTGTGCGATACCAAGTACTCGTTAAAGGTCCCTATCCTAACTATACTTCGATACGCAATGTTAAGGCTCCCACTGAAGCATCGTCTAATTAACAGAGTGGCGTTAAATGAATAAACAAACAAAATTCTGTCAAGACCGATTCGAAAGTAGAAATGATAATTTTCTCATTTTTTTTGGACAAACTGTCAGTAACTAAGAAAGATAAGATATTACATTCCATAGCATTGTGGCTGAAGAATTTCACTACTGTCCAACTGTGATCAACTGTTTAGGGTTTTTTTAAAACCAATTTCGTCTAGCAGTAAACTTTTCTTCCTCCTTTTATAAGATTATCGAAATATGAAACTAAACAAAAAAAGATAAAACCCAGCATAAATACATGCATTGTGAAATACTTGTTTTCTTACAATTACAGGCTTGTAAAATACAGGCTGTGAAATACAGACTCTGAAACGGAGTATAGATTTTGGGCTCCACTAAGCCATCGAATTGATCACATTTACAATCCCTAAATTTTAAAATCCTTTTTAAAAATGTTTATTCTCCTTGATTTATTACGAATAAAGTAATCCATAATAACCTCGATGTTCCATTTGATGCCGATTTGGCCCGAACCTTATGTTAGTCCTTTCATGACTTGTATTCCCACTCGAAACGGCTGGTTTCAAACCTATCTACCTCTTCAATTCTCGAAAATCCACCGAAGCGTCTGAAAAGAAAATGGCCTCGCGACATTTTAAGTTGAACTTGTTATTTGAGTACTATCACTGGGTAGTTTCTCTGCTGGCCTTTATCCATACCATTATAAATCATTCATTCTATTTACCTGTTAAATTGTTATAATACAGTGGTAAATTTCAGTAAATAAATAAAATAAAAATATTTGGATATGTTACTAATTATTATAAATTTATTAAACACTAATGAAATGTTTTAAGTGAAGAAGATTTTAAATCAGCTACATCAGCTGTTGATCTGTAATTCGATCGGGAATCAAAACATCCTGTATAAATCACCCCACCTTCCACAATGGTTGGTCAAGAAGGAGTATTTCCTTGTTATGTATTCAATGTCACAGATAAGTTTTGAATAAAAAAATTATAAATATTTCTGTCGATTTTCGTTAGCGTAGTTGGTCAGTGGTAGAACACTGAGTTGCCATGTCGGAAATCCTGGTTAACTTGTATTTAGTCTGTTTGCAGCCGGAGATGGATCATATGGGATCTAGGACCCTCCTGGGGCTCACCCTGCCTCTATACAGTAATATAAAAATAGGGTACCCAAAATAGGGCGGGGGGAATCTGGCGGTTGAGCGTGACCTAGGACGTCACCTCCATGCAGAACCGTTGTCCATGAAACAGTACAGTCTCTACCATGAACTGAACCCCAGACCCGTTCACGAGTTGTGGTGGTACAGGTTTTTTTTCTGTAGATTTTCAACTTCTGTAATTTCAGGTATTCAACCTCTTATCATAGAGTTTGATTGTCTTATTTAATTTGCGAAAGTTAGAAAGTTAGTAACAAAGCAAGGAGAATAAACATTTTTACAAAGGATTTTGAAATTTAGGGATTGTAAATGTGATCAATTCGATGGCTTAGTGGAGTCTAAAAGCTTTACTACGTTTCAGAGTATGTACTTCACAGTCTGTATTTTACAAGCCTGTAATTGTAAGAAAACAAGTATTTCACAATGCATGTATTTATGCTGGGTTGTTATCATCTTTTTTTTAGTTTCATATTCCTCTTTCTAAATTACTCTACATAGAGCGCAATATCTTCTTGAAAATAATTAATAATGTGGTTATTATTCAGTTAGAGACATATTACAGAAACAATTTTTTAGCTGCGAATAATTTAAAAATTACAGCAAAAAAAAACAGAATAATCAGTATGACTCTTCAGTAAGTTTTATTAACCCTCAAAAGCTACGGTGGGGTTAGGGCTGACCCCAGGATGCTTTGAAATGCACCGCCATGCCCCAAAATGATCTCCAAGTGTTAAGACTTAGAGTACCTGTCCTGCCAGTCGTATTCTATCTGTGGGCTAGAGGGATTCGCTACACGAGGTGAGTCAATTGTCTTTGTTACCCGAATTCAGTGAAAATTCATGTTTGGGTTTGACGAAAACCCCACAGTACCATTTATGTATTCCACAACGTTTTGTAATAGATGTTCCTTTATTCAGTAATTCTCTTATCTATTAATTCGACTATAAATTTCCATCAGGTAATATAGGGAAAATAGCTATTTAGGGCACCCCCACCAGTAATGAACACACTTCATTTCAAACGCCAACAATAAGAAACACATGTACCTGGAACAGAAGTTTCTGGTTGATTGTTGTCCCTCATTCTAAACCATATCAGAAGATCAGAAGGTGCAATATTTGCTCTCGTAGTGCAGATAAAAAAACGAAAAATTTATGTACTACATGCCAAAAATCTGTTTGTTGGAGTCATCTGAAAGCTGTTCACTATTGTCTTGCTATGATAATCGAGAATTGTATTATTATTTCATTTTATTATTAATGAGACTGGTTTCCGACTACATTTTGCTTAGAAAATTTAATGTTTGTTTTATTTATTTATTGTGAAAGTTACCTACTTTTGCTGCCTATGTTTTATTGGATATTTTTTATTTACTTAAAGTTATATTGCGTTTTAATGAAAACTTTGATTTGAAAATGTATTTTTATGAAGCATAAAGACATGTTACAGTTTTAGAATTATGTTCTTATTGATGAGTAGAGAGGCACTGATACCATAGCACCTCAAACCTTAAAAAAAAGATGCGGTATGTGAGGATCTCATCGTACCATTTATGTCCTCCCATCTCACCGTACCATTGGAGCGTTAATTCTTGTGAGTTCACAAAGAGACAGAACTTTTGATTACCTTGGATGGTCAATTAGTTTTATTAAGACCGTGGAAAAATTCCAACGAAAAGCCTTAAGTCTCCAAACTAAAACATGAATAATGCATCCAAGAAACATCCCACCACCTCGAAGGCTCAAACGCAACTAATGAATCATAAGGAAGGTTACTCGACCCCAGCTGGTTAAGGTTAGATATAAACAGCTGATAGATACTTCAGAAATTCAAAATTCAATATACACTCACCAAATTTCAAAAAGCACCACAGGAAAAATAAATAATAGCAAACATCACAAAACTTAATATACCTATATAAGTATGTTACCAACATGTTCACAACATCTCGTTGAAATAATGAAATCTTAATTTCAATAGAACAATTTTTTTTTAATTTATTTTAATTTATTAGAATTTACAACTGTATTACGACAATATTTATTTAATCTTCTCCTCTTCTACCGCCAACGGTGTGAGGAGCCTTTCTATAGAGCTTGATCCATGAATTCCTTTCCTGTACCAATTTTCTACTCCTTCTCCATTCCAAACCTCTTCTGTCAAAGCCCTCCTAAGTCTTCCTTTCGGTCTCACACCCTCCACCTTCATCTCATATACGGCCTTCGCCACACTGTTTTCCGCCATTCTGGAGACATGGCCGAACCACCTCAGCTGATGCTCTTCGATAATATCCCCAGCTGGCCGTAGTCCGATATTTGACTGTATCGCTACGTTTCGCACTCGGTCTCTTCTATTCTTCCCTTCCATTCTTCTCAGATATCGCATCTCCATGGCTTGAAGTTGGCTCTTGTGCTTTTTGGTTAGAGTCCAAGATTCACTTGAACTCGTGATTGACGGGTGAGAATCGGTAAGAAAGTGTTTTCATAGACTACTTTTTTTTTTTTTTTTGACACTTCTTTTTCCCGATGAATCCTTTCTTGGGGGGATTAAAACACCTGCTGGCAGCTTTTATTCGCTCATTTATTTCGCCATCTACCCAGCCGTGTTCTTTTAAGGTGTGCACCGAGATATTTAAAATCCCTTACTTGCTCTAACCTCGTCTTGTTTAGTCTTACGACTCGGTCCCCATGCTCGCTTTTACGACAATCCAACAAGTAAATATAAAGACAGGAATGATACAAAATGAATGAATAATGGCAAGTAGAGGAACTAGCCAGAGGTAGAACTCAAACAATAAATTCAACTTCAATGGTCACGTAGCCATCTTCTTTACAAACACCTATCGAAGGATTATCAGGATAGAATTTAAAAAGTACCTAGTTCTGTGTGAAGTGAGTGTGAGTGGAAATGAGTTTTTGCATGGAAAGACTTGTATCTTTGCAATTGTAATGTTTTTTAGAAAATTCCCTCTCTCTTTGTTAAAATAATTTAGTGGAATTTCGATAATTTGAGAAATATTGGGCATTAATATTTAGAATAATATTAGAAGCTATAATAGGTACATTTCTTCTTAGCTATAATAGGTAAAATTTTCAGATGAAACTGGACTTTAGCGATATTCATATAATGAATACTTTAAAATTCTGTGTTTTTTTCATATTAGTCACGAAATTCATAGCATTTAAGTTTGCAATCAAATCAAATTAGTTATTGCTACAAACAGGACATGAGTAATCAGGTGCGGCCCACTCAAAAATAATCGCATGCAATAAAAATAATGGCTGAGAATTGGGATTAAAAAGCTTTTTGAAACGTTTTCTAAATCGATAGCGGTGGAGAGCTTGTTAATCGTAAATCGAATCCGTTACTATTGTTACTAAAAGGTATCGATAAATAAATTGATGCCTTAATAGCCATGAAAGATCACTAAATAAATAACACACATATGTATATATACTTATTTTTAAAACAAGATAAGAAAATCGGAATAAGAAATATGATTGTTGAGAGAAAACATGTCAGTTTTTTTATGATTAGATAACAGTTCCTAGTAAAATCTGACGATTATCTAGCCTTCTAGAAAGTTCTCCTATGTGTTTTTATACGAATGGTATTGATTGATCGTGAACGATTTTAATAGTTCTTCAAGTTTAAAGTGTTCTTTTCTCTCCTCATACATGGCTGGGAATTATGAGACTTCCCATCTTAAAACTAACTACACTCAGTTTGCCCAAGTCAAAATTTTTAATATAACAAAAATTTTACCTATCAAAAGAACTGTACCGCTATATCTAGTACAAGGTCTTGTGTTGAGTACATGGTAGAGACATTCCTGTTTCAAGAACAGCAGCTGTGCAGAAGTGATTTGTCCTAAAGCACGCTCAACAGTCAGGTTTTTCGTATGTAGAGTGCTGAATTATTTTCCTATTGCAATATAAAAACGATACATATATACTTTGGTGAACCACTCACAGCATCGTAAAGGCTGGATTAGTTGTCTAATTTATTTTTAATAATTATACGCATCCACAAGCTAATATATTTTTATAGATACTTGCAAAAAATCCGGTTGTTTAACAATTTGTTCCTTGGGTTATATTCAAGAATTTTCAGCAGGATACATAAAATGTTTTTTTTAATGTTGATTGTAAATTGTTTTAATATTATTCAGTAAGAGTATCAAGGATAATATATTCTTGTTTTATAAATGGTATTTATTATCAAATAGCCTTTGTTAGAGGCTATAATGTCGTTTTAATTGGGCCTTTTTTCGGTTTAATTGTTTTTTGTTTCGTTTAATTGGGTCTGTTTTAATGTTGATCAGATGTGAGAAGTGCTGCAATACTTATTGCTCTGCCTGAATTGGCGATATATTAACTGATTAATTTTCGTCCAGGATTTAAGAAACTTAAGGATGGGATTACACTGGTCTGCGATGAAATTTCATCGTATAATAAATGACAAAATTAACCTTAATACAAGCTTGAAGACTGCAGATGACATTGACAACGCTGTTGAGACGCTTACAAAGACTGTACAAACTGCCGCTTGGCAATCATCTCACAGGCATGAGACATTCAGACATAAACAATACTTACCACCCAATATAAGGTTCCGTATTATTGAAAAGCGACGTGCACTGAACCAATGGAAAAGATCTCCTAGTGACGAACAACTACTAAACCAACTGTCTAACAAATTAAGAAAACGAGTGCAGCAATACAAAAATGGCATCTTTTTTTTGTTTCGAATCTCCATTTATTTATATAAAAAAAAAATATTTACAATATATATATATATATATACAATACATAAATATATATATATACGGAAATAATTATAGTACTTTTTCTACCTGGAGGTATTTTAAGCAATACATAGAATGAGTCCGCTGAAGGCGGGTTCTCTAAACCGGCCAAGGCCGCTGATGCTATACATTCAAAGCAGGGAGAGACCGCTTTAAGGGATTAGGTGATAGGAAGAAGAAAGGGGGGAGAGGAAGGAAGAAAGGAAGAAAGGCTTGGACAAGGGAGTCCTCACCCCATCTCTAGGCCAATGAGAGCACGTCGACCAAGGGGACACTGCCTTGCCACCTCCCAGGTCTGGGAGGGGGAACTATGTCTCTAAAGAGTGGGTTGCTACACGCCTTCAGCCCATCAAAAAATTTGATGTGCCTCCGGCTAATGTAGTTCGGTATAGACGGGAGTTTCAGCTCCTCATAGATTTTAGTATTACGCGCCCTTTGGAGCGACGTGCCTTTAACTATACGCCTAAGGATGGAGTTCTGGAACTGCTGTAGACTTTTTAGTGTGGTTTTGTAAATATGTTTAAGGAGCGGCGCACCATGGAGCAGCGTTGGTCTAATAATCGACTTATAAATTTGGCATTTAAGCCGTAACGACAGTTGGGGCGAAGTGAGGAGGTGGTAGAGCCTATTGGACTTTTGTCGGGCCAGTTTCAGCCTCCCCCTGACGTGACTCGAGAAGGTAAAATGCCTATCAAGAGTGACGCCAAGGTAGAGGATAGAGTTAGATACACGACGATCTTCATCTTCAATTGTGAAGGTCGTCGGGAGGCGCTTTTTGCCTTCCTGAAATGACATCACGATGGCATCAGTCTTAGACGGATTCACCCTGATGCCATTCATCTTTAAATCATCAATAATTGACACCGACGCCTTTTGTGCCTTTTTAAGGGCATGACGGGCGTTGGCACTTGAAGCGTAAATCCCTATGTCGTCCGCATAGGCCGCTACTACCGCTCCTTCATGCTTAACCGAGATCACGGGTGCTGTGAATATCACAAACAACAGTGGCCCCAGTACAGACCCTTGTGGTACTCCACAGGTGGTGTTGCTAGAAGTCGAGTAGCTTTCCCCGACTCGCACGACGAAGGATCTTCGGCTAAGATAGCTTCGGATTAAACGGCATAACGAGCCTGGGAAGTTAAACTCTTCCAAGCGTCGGAGTAACAGTGTGTGAGACACACTGTCAAAGGCCTGAGTGCAATCAAGGGATATAAAGGCCGTGGCTTTGTTCATGTTCATCTGCTCTATGGTGTGCGCTTGGAGCTTTGCCAGGTGATGGTCACAGGAAACACCTCTAAGGAAACCAGTCTGTTCTGGGGGGATAATGTTTTCCTCTCTACAGTGGGTCAGCAAATGGTGGTGGACAAGTCTCTCGAAAATTTTACTCATATGAGAGAGCAAGCTGATCGGCCGGTAGTGATCAGTTAGTTTACCAGACTTCCCCGGCTTAAGTAGTGGTACTACAACGGCTTTTTTCCATGCTTCAGGAAAGTATGAGATTCTCATACAGGTGTTGAAGATGTTCAATAGGAAGGCTTTACCTTTTCTAGGGAGCATCTTCAACATGACATAAGGGATGTTGTCTAGCCCAGAGGATTTTTTACCTTTAGTGCGCCGTAGTACCGATTCAAGACCTTTGAAGGTGGAAAAAATGGGTTTCTCATTGGGGCAGGGAAGTGGTCCCTCAGGGATTGGTGGAGCATTTACCAGCCGAGCAGCATCACTCGCCTCGTATGCCTTCGCCAAACGTTCAGCCTGTTCCCCCGGCGTCATCAGTTCGTCTCCGGAAGTCAGGTGCACTGTCCTTTTTTTAGTTACGTAGGTTTTGACGAGTCGCCAGAACTGGCGGTGGTCATCATGAGTCCTAAGTAACTGTTCGTGCCAGAGGGAAGTTTTCCAGACTCGCATGAGGCTGGCTATCTGCCGGGTCATCGCATTGATGGCCGGTTTTAACTCATAGTCATGAGAGCGCTGGAAAATGTTCCTCAGATGATTACGTTGGCCAATGAGGGCAAGAATGTGCTTTGGAGGTTTCCTGATGGCGTTGGGTTGCGGACTAAACTTCGGGATATGCTGGTTTGCTGAGTCCAGTATGGTAGTGGTGATGACTTGCACCGCCCTATCCACCTCTGCCTCTGTACTCAGGCGATCGATCACGGGGAGATTTTCCTCAATGCTAGCCCTGAATCCTTTCCAGTCGGCCTTGTTTAAGAGGTACTTGCTAGCAGTCGGGGCTGCGGGGTTACCTCCGAAAATATATGCAATCGGCCGATGATCTGACGGACCGAATGGGAGCGCTATACAGCCCGTTATGGTGTGCAGATCCCTGGTTAGGAGGAGGTCTAGAGTTGAGGTATATCCGGGTAGGGAATCATGCCGGAAGGTATGAACCCCGGGGTGGTAGGCGACTAGTCCAGTCTTGGTAATGTACGTCCCTAGTGGGTCATGGTTGATACATAGCCAGGCAGGGTGTTTGGCATTGAAGTCACCAAGGACTATATAGCGACTGACTGACTGGGCGTGTTGCAACAACGATCTCACAGCTTTATGAACAGCTCTCGGCCTCCTATAGACGCAGCTGAACGTGAAGCGGGTCTTGAACCGCACGTCAACAGTAACTATATGAGTGCCGGCAGTTGAACACACTGGACTAGGAACCCTCCTAGATGGTACATCATTTCGGACGAGGATGGCGATGCCTGCCTTGGTTCCCATTGCACAGGTCTGGCATCTACAACACACATCTGACTAAATTACAGACAAGTAATAATACTCTATGGGAACAAACTAGAAAAATTCTGCATTACCATAATAGAAATGTACCTATTATAGCTTCTAATATCATTCTAAATATTAATGTCCAATATTTCTCAAATTATCGAAATTCCACTAAATTATTTTAACAAAGAGAGAGGGAATTTTCTAAAAAACATTACAATTGCAAAGAAAAATAAAAGTGACAAGAATTTAGGTATAACTGTAAAATAACTGACTGATTAATAAACAACAACAAAATATCTAGTTAATTTTGTTCTTGCTCCTTATTTTGTTACTATAAATAAAGTACAGAAAAGTGCAGATTTGGCCCAAACCCGATACAAGTCTTTCCATGGAAAACCTCATTTCCACTCACACTCACTTCGCACAGAGATTCACTAGGTACTTTTTAAATTCTGTCCTGATAATCCTTCGATAGGTGTTTGTAAAGAAGATGGTTACAAAGACGCCCCTCCATAAATCTGACAACTCATGGGCCAGAAGTGATAAAGAAAAAGCAGACCTATTTTCCTCCCATCTCACAGACGTATTTAAACCACAAGACGACCTACATGACCCACAGCAAAGCTGTGACGTCCAGCAAATTCTGACTTCCCCACTTCCTCTGTCTTTACCACCCCCCACCAATCAATCCTTCAGATGTTGAATTTTGTATAAAAAAAATACCGCGCAGAAAATCAATTCTGAAAGCTATCTACAATTCTATTCTTCGACTTACTTATTTTCCTTTAGTATGGACATTTTCAGTTGTAAAAATGATCCCCAAGCCAAACAAATCATTAAACCTAGTTACGTCCTACAGACCTATTAGTCTTTTACCACTATTTTCCAAAATATTTGAAAAACTATTGTTAAAGCGGCTTTATCCATTATTAGAAATAAATAATTTAATTCCTAACCACCAATTCGGGTTCAGGCCTGCACATTCTACAACACAACAATGTCATAGAGTGGTTGATAGCATTTCTGTAGCACTAGAAAAGAAGGAATATTGCACAGCAGCGTTCTTGGACGTTTCACAAGCTTTCGATAAAGGTTGGCACGATAGTCTCCTGTACAAACTAAAATTAGTTCTACCGCAGGCATATTATCTGATCATAAAATCATATCTAGAAGACAGGTTCTTTATTGTTAATCAGGATGGTAAACATTCCGACTATTGCATTAATTAATGCAGGAGTACCGCAGGGCAGTATTCTCTGGTCCAGTTCTGTACTCTATATACACCTACGACAGCCCACAGACGCCAGAAACACTACTTGCTAAATATGCGGACGATACTGTCATACTTTCGACCAGCACTAACCCCAATATAGCTTCTCAGAACCTACAGACAAACTTAAATTCATTAGAAAATTGGCTCCATAAGTGGCGTATAAAAATTAACATACCAAAATCTAACCAAGTAACATTTACACTTAGACATTCAGACTGTCCCTCGCTAACACTTTACAATACACCATTGCCCAGACAAACACAGACTAAATACTTGGCCTTACTATGGACAGAAGACTGACTTGGAAATCACACGTAATTAATTTGAAGAAAAAATTGAATCACCGACTATCACTTCTAAGACGACTTCTTCACCACAAAAATAAACTATTACTAGCAAACAAAGTTATAATATACAACATGCTACTTAAACCAATATGGACCTAAGCCTCGCAAGTGTGGAGTTCATGCAAAAAATACCACATACAGACCATTCAAATTTTTCAATCGAAATTCCTTCTTTATATTTCACACAGTCCCTTTTACATTACGAATAAAACATTACAGAAAGATCTCAACATACCACTCGTGACTGATAAAATCAAGAAAAACTACAAACAATTTCATGACTCACTTGCTGGGCATCTAAAATTAATGGTACAATCATTACTGACAGACGCATTACCACTATAATCCGACAAGGAGACTGAAACGTCACTGGAGCAGGGATCTGCTACAGTGAGATGAACCACGGTAGGAGTGCCTTCAATGGAAGGTTTCTCCATACACGCTTCGAGAGAATCCCTTAGGGGGACATCTAAAATTAATGGTACAATCATTACTGACAGACGCATTACCACTATAATCCGACAAGGAGACTGAAACGTCACTGGAGCAGGGATCTGCTACAGTGAGATGAACCACGGTAGGAGTGCCTTCAATGGAAGGTTTCTCCATACACGCTTCGAGAGAATCCCTTAGGGGAGGTTTTCCGAAGAACACCAAAAATACAATATGTGCCAAATGGCATTTGTATGATTTCTTAAGTAAATATTTATTTTTATTTTTATTATTATATTTAATTAATAGGTGTAACAGTTTTTTTTTTGTGCTGATTACGGAAAAAATAGTGAAAAAATTCCATCACCCCTAGATAAGTCGCAAATTTCAGCGTAAGTTTAAGGGTCTAGACTTAAAGAAAGCCATATGTTAGCCTCCGGTGTTTCATTATCATGGTACCGATTTTTTTGCAACAATTTACCTGGAATCATGAAAATGGTCAAAATCACGTATGAACCAGAGGAATTGAGGCTTTTCATCAATTCATCAAAAAGGAGTTTGAAACTTGTACTTCTTCACAATAGTAACCGATATGCTTCTGTACCTGTTGGAAACTCAGTCCATTTGAAAGAATGCTAAGAAAATCTTGAGTTTGTTCTTAATAAGCTCGGCTACTCTGACCATAAATGGACCATTTGTAGGGATTTGAAAGTTATTTCCACGTTACTAGGTCAACAAAGCTTCCATGTTACCTCTGTGAATGGAATAGCCGTGATAGGAAACGACACTATGACAAACAGGCGTGGCCAATCAGAAAGGCTCTTATTTCTGGAGTTAAAAATGTTGAAAGACAAATTTTTGTGGATCCTAAAAAAATCTTATTTCCAACACTCCATATCAAATTGGGGCTAATGAAACGGTTTGTGAAAGCATTAACCAAAGAAGGAGAGTGTTTCAAGTATTTCCTGCTATACCCGATGCTAACCTGAAAGAGGGTATCTTTGTTGGGCCTGACATCAGAAAACTTTTCTAAAATGGAAATGGCACTTAAATGGAAATGGAAGAAAAAAATCCCTGGAATTCATTACACTTGTTGCAACAGGGTTTCTTGAAAACAAAAAGACCCAAACTACATAACTTCGATTGATGAATTGTTACAAAACTACAAAATGTTGGGCTACAACATGGGTGTTAAAGTTAATTCCTTCACTCACATCTGTAGTACTTTCCAGAAAATCTTGAGGCTGTAAGTGAGGAACAAGGAGAACGTTTCCATCAAGATATAAAAGAAGTGGAGCGCAGACACAAAGGTCGATGGAATGTAAACATGACGGCAGAATACTGTTGGATGTTAAAAAGGGAAATTCACAAGAACACAGCCGAAAAAGTACCAAAAGAAGCTATGATGCAAAAAGAAAACGTTTTTACAAAGACTTATTATAAAAACTGTACATCACATGTGCATCACTTTTATGCTCATGTTAGCGAGGTATCGTTGTTCCCTTTTTATAGAATTTAACGAAACGTCGGCACAAATAAAAAATAAGTCTTGACTTATTTGGTGGGTTTTTTCTGCACCCCCAACTATCTCCATCCTCCTCTATTTAAAAAACTGTCCATAATAACCATTGCACGTGGGTGAATCAAATATAAACGAGACTTTTTGTCCTGGAAGCCCAGCGAAGGTGCGGGAACGTTCCCGCGTTTAGGGGTGTTGGGTAGGGATGCCAGGAGTGGGGGAAGCAGGCGTAACTCACCAGTTACCGTCGTGACGATGTCTGAGCAGGATGTATCCCCCTCGATTGCGCAACGTATTATCATCAAATTTCTTGCTGCTGAAGGTGTAAAACCGGCTGAAATCTTGAGAAGGTTGACTGTACAGTTTGGGGAAGAGACACTTTCACGTGCCAGAGTGTTTGCATGGCATAAACAGTTTGTGGAGGGACGTGATCGTGTTCAGAATGAAAGCCATGACCGCAGACCCCGCTCCAGCATCACAGCAGACAACATCAGCCGTGTTCGACAGCTTATTGAAGGTGACAGACGTCTAACCACCAGTGCCATTGCAAGTGAGGTTGAGATAAGCTATGGAAGCACTTTTTCCATACTCACAGAGGAGCTTGGTTTCGCAAGGTGTGTGCCAGCTGGGTTCCTCGACTTCTCACAGCTGAGCAGAAGCTGAACCGTTTGCAGGTCTGTGAAGGTCTTCTTGCAAGATTTCAGGCTGAGGGAGCCTCATTTCTCACTCACATTATCACCTGTGATGAAACTTGGGTGCACTATTACACCCCTGAATCAAAACAAGCGAGTATGGAGTGGAGACTGAAAGTGGAACCTGGACCAGTGAAAGCCAAGTCACGGCTGTCAGCTGGGAAGGTTTTGGCTACCGTGTTTTTTGACCAGCGTGGCTTGCTGCATCTTGATTTTTTGCATGAAGTCAGACTTGCATATCGCCGCAAAAGAAGGGATCTACCGATGAGAAAAGTGATTCTTCTTCAGGACAATGCTCGCCCGCATACTGCGGCCCTGACGAGAGAAAAATTGGAGCAACTGGGCTGGGAGACGCTAGGACACCCTCCCTACAGTCCAGACTTATCACCATGTGACTTTCACCTGTTTGGCCCACTCAAGGAGGCTTTGGGAGGTCAGAGATTCGTCAGTGACGATGAGGTTGAAGCCTACGTGCTCAATTGGCTGAAGACACAACCTACTTCATTCTATGAGGACGGGATTGGAAAATTACCTATGCGCTGGGAAAAATGTATTTCCAAATCAGGAGATGTAGAAAAATGAGTTATAAAAAAATAAGTCTCGTTTATATTTGATTCACCCACGTAAGTCCAGGAACAGGAAAAAGAATTAGGAAAACTGATAGTTTGTATTTATCATTCATTCTCAGAAAGTCATTAGAAAATTACCTGACGGTTTTAATGTGTATAAAATATGTAATGTTCATAAAAATCCATACTAATAATAAATAAACAGTAAAGCCTATAAGTACTCTTGGAGCAGAAAAAAATATTGTCTAGATCTTGGGCCCACTAATTTACTCTTGAGCTAACCAAGACTGTAAAAATTGGATTGTTCACTTGTTGGTTGATTGATATTTGCCATATCACTTCCTTGTTTAGTCATTGATTATTCAACAAACTATCTCATTGAATTGCTAACTGCAGAAAGACAACATTCCAACTTTTGAGAGTTCTGTTTTTAAAACTTCCAACTCTTACCAGAGGCAGAAGACATCCTTTACTGCAGAAAGGACTAAAAAGAAGATATCTTCGTTCTGACTAAGTCTTGATCTAAGACCAGATCCCTTTTTTTGTCTCTCCTCTAAAATTTAGAAAATTTGACTTGTTGCCTTTCTGGGGATCGTATGTGTTTTTATACGTGTAGTCTTACCCTAATTTACCAGTATATCTCCTCAGTTTTTAATTATGTTATGAATTTTATCTAGCTTGATTTCAAGTATATTGGTTCTCTCTGGACAACTCGGGTATGTTCCTCTGCGTCAATGAAGTTAGGATGTCCCAAATTTAGGACCAAGACTTAGTTTTAGGATCGACTCTTTCCACTTTGTCTTCCATAACATTATACCGTTTCCGAATCTCATAAAGTGAATAACTTCTCGGTTTGTTATGAATTATTACTCAACCTGAAATATACCTGTCCGCTTGGTAACAAAGGAGATTTTAAAGGATATACCGTCAGGTTCATGTCGGCATCGGAATTTATTGCATAGCTTAAAATTTAACAGAATGGAAAGAAACACTCTGAGAAAATGAACATTTTTCAAATTTCTCAAACCAAACTGTTCTTGGCCCCTTCCCTAGACGTGGTGGTAATGTCCCCTGCGGCTCCAACTGCCGAGTTTTCAAGTTAACACTCAGAAAAAATTACACGAAAATCAACAGTAAGCTAAAACAAAAGTTAGCTTTTCAATAAACAGTAGTAGACCAACTTATTTCGGTGATTTTATCTTGTAAGTTAAATATTATTGTAATTAAAGTAAATACAGAAAAGAAAAGGGTATCAGTTCCGCAGTTTGTCGCTTCGTCGCGTCGAGTTTACTCACAAGTTTTAACTTTTCATTCGTTCCCCTTTTAATATTATCCAAAAATACAAGTTACCGTGAGATTTATTATGGAAAAGAGAATGTTGAAACTTCTGTAAACATACATGTATCATCTAAACTTCGAAATTTTTGTTTCTAGATGAAATGATTACCGAAGTATAAGCATCTCCTATAATTACATTCTCTTTTCCATACTAAAGCACAACATCATGATAACTTGTATATTTGGAAAATATTAAAAAGAAAACGAATGAAAAGATAAAACTCGTTACTCAACTGGAAGCGATAGCCTGCGGAATAATTACCAAATCAAGTGTTTCCATGGACTTGTTTGATAGCATACTAAAGAATATTCATTCAGGTGTAGTGATAGTAAAAATTCATAAACGGAAGAATCAATAATAGCTCATTGCGATATTTAAACACAAACAGAGAAAACGACCGAAGTACTAATTCCATTTTGAATTTTAGTGGTAATAAAAACAGAAACTTCAAATATATCAGCCCAATACGTAACTAAGAACAATTTACAGAAAATTATTTCTACAATAAATACTTAGTCTATAGATAGTATTAAATGTATTTATTTTAGCATACATGGTATCGGTTCAGCAGGTTGGCGCTTCGAGTTGAGTCACAAGTTTTAACATTTCATTCGTTTCCTTTTTAATATTTTCGAAAATAAAAATAATCGTGGTTATAGTAAAAAGGGTGCATACTTTGGTAATCATTTCATCAAGAAATAAAGGTTTTAACTAATAATATAATCTATATATAAGGAAGAAATAATTGGGGGTGCAGTCAATAAAAACACAGTGTATAATAACTGGATCCTTATTTATTGTGTGCCGACGTTTTAATCTTCTCATTTTGTATCTTTCCGTTTACCTCCTCATTTTTCTTTCCCTTTATATTATGTTTACATTTTATCCTTTCTGGACATTTATTTTCTGTATTTTATATTCGTATTCTTTAATTATTATATCTGTAACTATTTTAATTTCTGTTCATCATCTATAATTTTATTATTATCTATCACCATTTTAATTTTATTATATTCTGTAACCACTTTTATATTCATTATCTTTAATTATCATATCTATTCGCTTTTTAATTTCCACACTTGTACCACATTACTACATTACTTGTCACCATATTCTTGTTACTGCAACGTTTTTTATATGTTTTTCTGTTTGTTTCTCTCTCTTAGCCCTGAAGATGGCGAAACGTCGGCACACAATAAATAAGTTACAATTATTAAGGTGTTTTTATTGACTGCACCCCCAACTATTTCTTCCTTATATTAGAAGTTACAGTCAACCAATTCTTCTCTAATATAATCTATAGATGATACATTTTTGTTGAAACGTTCATTTCTTGATGAAATGATTAACGAAGTATAAGCTTTTCTCATAATTAGATTCTCTTTTCCATACGAAAGCTCAAGGTAACTTGTATTTTTGGAAAATATGAAATAGAAAACGAATGAAAGGTAAAAGGTTGTGACTCAACTGGAAGCGACAGCCTGCGGAATAATTACCAAATCAAACGTTTCCATCGACATATCTGATAGCATACTAAAGACTATTCATTCAATTATAGTAATAGTAAAAATTAATAGAAGGAAGAATCAGTGATAGCTCATTGCGATCTTTAAACATAAACGAAGTAAGCAATAGACTTCCTCTAATTTCACTTTGAATATTAGATTTAAAAAAACAAACACTTCATATATATCGACCCAACATCAAATAAATAAGCACAATTTACTGGAAGGTACCTCCAAAATAAATACATATAATACAAGTTATATGTATTTATATAATTACATGTTAACAGTTCCGCAGGTTGTCGCTTCGTGTTGAGCCATAAGTCTTAACATTTCATTTGTTTTCTTTTTAATATTCTCGAAAATAAAAATATGAGAATGATAAAAAGAGTGTATTGTAGGATATGTACATACTTCGGTAATCATTTCATCATGAAACAAATGTTTTCAACTTACGATTCGAAGTATAGATGATACATGTTTGTTGAAACGTTCATTTCTAGATGAAATGGTTATTGAAGTATACGCTATTCCCATAATTATGTTATCTTTTCCATACTAAAGCTTATGATAACTCGTATTTTTGAAAAATATTGAAAATGAAGCGAATGGAAAGTTAAAACTTGTTCTGGTTCATCTTGAAGCGACAACCTGCGGAATAATTACAAAGTACATATAATCAACATTTTTTTATTTTTTTTTCCCTAGGTTTTTTCATTTGCTGCCTCCCTAAGCGAGGCGTGAACAAATATTGAACCATTGATTGCGCCTCGACCTCGGCAGTACGCTACTACGATGCACTCCTCCCGCCATGCTAATGCGACCGAGTTGCGACATGGCAGAGCTACCTGCGACATGACTAATTGCTACTGCATAATTCATTGGAGGACGGGACCTTGGAGTATAGAGGATAGCTGGCTTGTGTCCAGCCAACAGGACAGCTGTCTACGCCAGGAATATCTTCAGGAGTTCTGGGAGGGTTTCCCGATCTATGGGTAAAATGGGAAAGGTTGTTGAAGAGAAATAGTGCAGTTCTTGGTGCATGTTTGGACTAGCAAATGATGATGAAGATAAGACTAGCAAAAGCGTTTGAGGGAGGCCAAGGATCTGTAAGAAGGCTATAGTGCCAAATAGCAATAACAATAATAATAATAAGGATCATTGTCCCTTCTGTGGAAAACAAAATATCCAATAAATTGACTCTTTATTGAATTTTTTTAGTTAAACATTTTTGCGTATTTTAAAAATCTGTTGTACGCAAAACGACTTTCACTTACCCTTCTTTAATCGGCAACTTTAAGTCTATGTTGGAGACTGCACCGTTTCTAAACTAACGGTTGTTCAAGACTCAAATATTTTAGTCAAGAATATAGGAAAATATGTTCTTTAGAATTGAGACCTTCGGGATCAAAAGTGAATAACTCCGAATTTCCAAAATGAACTTTTTCACATTTTCTATTAGTTTAGTCAAGCACCACTTTATGGTCCCGAAACTTCAAGTTCAAACCATGAGAAATAAGGCGGCAAATTGTTGTATTGGACTAAATTGCTTGACTAAACCAACGAAAAATGTAAAAGTAAATTTTCAAGTTATCAGCCTTTGACTCTGACCGCCATTGAGTAGATAGCCCTTCTATTATAATAAATATGATTCCTCAAAAACAAATGCATCTTCAAAAGTACAGTTTTTCTCAGCCAAACACGTGTAAATGTTGTCTATTGAATTCTGTTATCCTGGAAAAAATTAGTGTTTTATTTCATTAAATCGTTTCTTTGTGTGTTTTTTTTATTATAAAACATGTCAATGAAACATTACAATCTGCCTCTTGTGGGCAATAAGTAATTGTGCTAAGTAGCTACAACCATTCCATAACAAAACAACAAAAAATGATATAAACTATATTAAATAAGTGAATGTAATAAAACATATACATACGAAAAAATATATACATGCTGTAATAAAAGGAAATTAATAATCAAATAAAGTCTAGATAAAAAAATAAAGAAAATAATGTACACATTCAAATCCTATTTAAAATTTGCCTGGGCCCCCTAACTAACCTTCTACCCCTGGAATGAGGGCAAAGCAGGAGTTCGGGAGGCCCATGCCCCCTTTTCCCAGCCGCGTGGAATTTAAACTCCGATGGAAGCTGGGTAAGGGCGCTTCACACACATACACACCAAGTCGTGAGTGGAGAATCTTGCCAGTGCCAGTACTACAAATAACATTATTATATCAGGTCACGAGGCCATTGCCGGTTTAGACGGCGGGGTGGGTTATATGGATGTGTGGAACTGGATAATGACTGAGCCAGGGTGTTAGGATGACAGGCAAGGTTTTGGTGACAGTTTGAGAATTTAGTAGGGATGAGGTGGAGGACGAAAGGAATGTTGAGATCATAATGGAGGGTTTTGTTGGAGACATAATAAGGAGCATTGACAATAGTTCTTAAGACTTTGGATTGAAAGGATTGAATGCGTCTGATATTCGATTTTTTTGCGGGCCCCCACAGTTCTAGTCCATAGGTCCAGATGTTTCTGATGATCGTCTTGTATATTAGTTATTTATTGTCTATTGAAAGATGGGAGGCCCTACATAGCAATCTGTATAGTTTGCTGACTCGTTCTTGTTTCGTCTCTTCTCGTTCGTGTTGGTTCGTTAAGTTCTTGTTTTTTTTAGTCTGTTATGAGGATTCTATGTAAGTCTTTGTCTAGGAGGAAGCCAATGTATCGTACTGTGTTGGAAATAGGTAGGACGGTTTCATTTAATTGGACAGAAGGACATGAATTAAATCGTTAAATTTATAAAATGGAGAATACTTATTTTTTCAGGGGACAACCTGTGGTCTAGTGGTTAGCATAACAAACTACTAAATCCAAGAATGCACTTCGTAGCCTAAAAGGGAGTAAAAAATCCTTGGTTATGCCTCCCTTCGGATGGGACCCATTTAAGGGCCGAGCCTGTAGTAACATAAAAAGTTGAGTTGTAATGATGAGAAATGACTAATAGAACTATGATAAAAATAAAACTCTATTATTTTTTAATGAAGTCAAATTTTAAATTAAAATAAAATACAATATTTAAATAAATAAAATTAAAGGCCATAAGGAGGGGCAATTATTCCCCAAAATGACCCTTTCACCAGCTTTAAAGTTAAAATTTGAATTTGTTGTCCATAATTCCTATTTCGTTCTCTCTTGGTAAATAGTCAATAATAGTAAATTGAATTAACCCGAAATCCAAAAACATTAATTTCGAAACTCAGTGTAAAAATCTTACTTTTAAAAAATCTTGGTTGATGGACACTTTGTTTCACTGAATTAAGTCAAACCTATACAAAACATTACCTATTCCTTTTTGATGACACAAAAGCTAATTATTCTTATTATGAACTATTTTTTTAAATGACAATCGCGGAATAAGACAGTCAACCATAGCCGCTTAAAACCCTCGACCAACTGAATAGAATTAAACTGGCATAGAGCGATGAGACCTTGGTCACAATTTGAACACATGCCCACATTTACCTATTGCCAATGATATCGTTTTTCTTATTTTAAGAAACGGCAAAAGTCATCAGTTTATAAATAAGCGATAATTATAGTATTCCGAATCGTCCACATTTGCCTAATTAATGATAATGATAAAAAAAAAGAGAAGAATGCTAGAAAAACCAAAAGCCTTTCGCATGTTTTTTTAACGTTTCACCACGTTTTCGCCACTTGAGTTTCGAGTACTTTATATTTTTTGATGAATTCACTTCAGTCATAATTGATTATTAAAAATGCAAATTTACTTTTTTTTTGTAGAAAGTGTTGCGAAATACTTTTGTTAATGAGGATCAGCTGTATTTAACATGAACATAAAGCTAGCACGTTAAAAATATAATTATTTTTATGCATAATAATCATTATCAGAGTATTCGGTAATTATTCCGCAATTTGTCGCTTCGAGTTGAGTCAAAACAAGTTTTAAATGTTTATACTATTCATTTTTAATATTTTCCAAAAATACAAGTTACCTTGAGCTTCTGTATGGAAAATACGATGTAATTGTGAGTAATGAGTAGATTTCGGTTATCATTTCATTAAGAAATAAAAGTTTCAAATAATGTACAGATGATATATGTTTGTTGAAACATTCATTTCATTTCATCAATTAATAAACTTTCAGCTACGATTTCGAAGTGCTGATGATATATCTTTATTAATTGTTATTTTTATGGTGATTATTTTTAAATATTTTTGTTTAGAAATGAAACCCATTCTCTTCACCGATCCTATATCGCCGTGTTCTCGCAATTTTTGCGATGCGTATATATATATATATATATATATATATATATATATATATATATATATATATATATATATATATACATATATATAGAAGAGATTTGTCTGAGTTGGATACGACCCCTGGTAGCTCAGTGGCTTAGAGCACTGCACCGGAGATGAAGACGACCCGGGTTCGAATCCCGGCTAGGACAAATCTTCTCTCTTCAAAACAAAAATGTTTAAAAATAATCACAATCAAAATAACAACTAATAAATATAAATTATAATTAATATATTGACGAAAGTGAACAAGATCCTAATTAAAGTAATGTTCAATGAGAATTGTTCCCGGTGTATACATCGCAAAAATTGTGAGAACACGGGGATATAGGATCGGTGAAGAGGACGGATTTGTCTGACTTAGCTACGACCCCCTAGTAGCTCACTAGTTTAGAGCACTGCACCAGAGATGCAGACGACCCGGGTTCGAATCTCGTCCAGGAAAAATCTTTTCTCTTCAAAACAAAAATATTTACTGATGATATATTTTTGTTGAAACGTTCATTTCTGGATGAAACGATTACCGATGTATACACATTTCGCTTAATTACATTCTCTTTTCCATACTAAAGCTCATAATAACTTATTTTATATTTTTTTTTATATTTTGAATTTTTTGAAAATATTAAAAGGGAAACGAATTAAAAGATAAAACTTGTTGTGACTCAACGTGAACCGACAACCCACCCCTTGATCGATTTTGGATACAACAATCTCTCCTGAATCTTGAACATCTGTACAGTAGATAGATATAAAACCCAGTGTTGAAATGCATCTACCTGTAGACAGCCAAATCTACTTTATTCGCCATATTATTCCCGATTTGTTATTGCTATACACTACTAAAGATGGTATCAAAGAAAGTCAAATTATAAAAGGTGTTATACATTTAAGTATATGTTAATGTTCTCCAGACCAAGTTTATTCATCCATAAGTTTCAGCCATCATGAAAGCCAAATGAGATCTTGAGATAGGATAAAATCGAGAAGGAAAACGGAAGGTTATCGGGACCCCTTGGGTTGAAGAAAGGTAAATTAGACGTTACGAAGGAATTACAGATTGTCAAGGATCTAAGTTGTTAAAAGTTTAAGCGGACCACGGTGTATGATTTTCAGTGATCAAACAATTTTTGAGATTGGAGAAGGATATTTTCTGTATTTAATATGTTATTTAGTAAAGGAATATGAAACATACTACAGTAGCATCGTCCTAATAGCTATAACAGCATAAAGCGACATTAAATGAACAAAAATTTAGAATAAAAAAATGCTGATAATGTCTTATAATATAAAAAATGTCTTAGACTTCTCAGGGTTTACTAAACAAATTAAAAATAATTTGAAAAGCTATTATAAAATTTAAATAAAAAAGATGTACAGAAGTAAACATGTTTATTAATTTGTGGTATTATTTACATATGCATCATTAAAAAAATTAGACTGTCTGTCATCGATCTATCGCGTGAAATCGATCTTTGGCCAGACTAATTATATTATTTAATATTAATTACGTTTATCTATAGATAATAGCCTGTTGAAAACCCAACAGACCGTTTAATGTCGCAATTAACTGTTGACCCCTATTATAATAGATTAAAAAAAAATATTTTGTCTTCCTAATACTATTACAGTTTCAACGTTGACGAAGATTTTGAAAACTAATAGCCTGCCCTAGAATGTTAGATGATTTACTTTGGGTGATTTCTAACTGTTTACTTCTAAACAGAAGAACAATTAAACCTACCCAAAACAATAAAACTTTATTACTGTTGAAAGAATAAGTCGTTATTTCTCCATAATGCGAGCGAGTTTAGGCATCATACGATCATATAAACTTCAACTGCAACTTGAGTCACGTCTATTTCATTAAGTAACTACATATTTAACAGTAAACTTAAAAATATAATTGAAAAAAAATTAATAAAAAATTCACTTTACCTTGATTTGTTTTGTGTAGATACTATTGCATGGTTTATTGTTTTCATTAATTCGTAATCGACAAAACTGACAGGTGGTTAACTGAAGGTCCTATTTTTTTTTTAATTTAGCACCGAAATCAACAGTCTTTAATCAATCAAATTGAAGAAAAATTAAAAGAAACATTTTTTTAAATTTATTTATTGGTATTTACAACTGTATTACAATGTAAATGGGGTAAGTGATGCATAATGATATGAGATATTGATAAGTAGAAAACTATCCACTGGTAGTACTCAAATCACAAGTTTAACTAAGAACCTGGCCATCTTTTTTTCAAACGCCTCGGAGGATTATCGGGAATTCAAGAGGAAGCTAGGTTTGAAACTAGAGGGTTTGAGTGGGAATGAAGTTTGTTATGAAAGGATAGATACCGGGTTTGGGCCAAATCAGCAACAAATGGGACATTACGCATCATTAGAGCAAAAGAAACACAAATTCTAAATAGGAAAAATCTCTAAAACTACGACTGAAGTATCTAAAATAAAAGAAAAACCAACCAGTTAACGTTTCGCCAATTCAAAAATCATCAGGCACCAAAAGTTAATCACATCGAAGAAGACAAAGTGCAGCACATCTCACATCAACAATCCAAACAGACTCATCAAGTAGTGACAGGAACATACCTCCAAGACGCTACACAAACAACTCTTTATATAAAACACATGCATATGAAGAGTTTAATTTTGTATTAACTAATTATTCATTACATTGATATAACATTCATAATCTGAGCTGACCATGAGCTAAATGCAAACAATAAACAATCAATCAATATTAGCAAACTTGTTGCAAATTATGTTCGAATATTGTTATGCTAGTTATTCTGAACAGCTACTTGAAAATCGTATTATGTAGATACCAATACAGTTTTTATATAAAAATATTAAACAAGTGTGCAGTAATCTACATCATTACAAATCATAGGATCAAACAATTTAATTTTAAAGTAAAATCCGGGTTCCCTTCAAGGACACTCTACAAATGGTGGCCATTAAAAAAAGAAACCAAACCCCGAAGACGGGATGAAAAAACTGGAAGCAGCTGTGTTAAGTCCCAATCTCCAACAAACATCTCTGCATCGTCATAATAAATGTTCAAGGATAACTTTTCATTACATAAATCATGTATTTTATTCTCTTCCATATATTTTGTTTTGTTTCTCGAGGGTTATGGGAACATTGGAACGTTAAACAACAATTCATCTACAAGTGCCTCTTTTTTGGCGATCATAACAGTCCATCTTATTTTACTGACAACTGTACGAAAAATCTATTGAAGTTAATCCTGTCCTGGTTGGAAACCCCCAGGAGTGACGCCTGCGACTTGGACCTCTAGTTCAATCTTGTCCTGTAGTAACTGCAGCAGACGATAGTTTCCAATACGCATGACAAAAATATGCCAATTTATATTTTTGATGCTGTTCTATATCTCGATAGGCTTCTGTATTCGTTGTAGTATGCTTTCGTTACTGAAATAGTACACCTGTGAAACTCTTAGAGCCATAACACCACATCTCGAATATTTGTAACGTTTACTTGAAGTATCCATAAGTCCATTCCTGTGATCCGTATGATAATACCGAGAACACGTAACACAAGTGTATCCTGCGTAAACATTTAATCAGGCTCACACCTGAAAGCTTAAATTTAGGTTGCATAGCACTTTTCAGAGCTTTCTCTAAACGAGAAATGATTCCATTGGAGTGACCCGAGTTATCAGTTATGTTACATCCTAGATAAATTTATAACAAAGAACCTTCTTAATCGGCCTTGCTAGCAGGTTATAAATAATTGCAAAATTTTCCTCTTAAAATTATTTTACATTTCAAGATAGAACCAAAATATGAAATGTATAAATGATTATACAATCTTAAAATTAATCAATAACTAGTAAAATTCCCTATGAAAACAAAACGAAATTGGACCACTATTATATCCTTGGCCTCCTCAGTTATCAATTCGGGACTCCACTATTTTTCTTCTTCTCTAACTCTTTCCCCATTTTACTTCTATCGCACAACTTTATTGGTTGATTTAATGTACGTATACAGCACTGGTGAATAAGTGGTCGAATTTTCTCCAGGAAGAGTTTAATGTACTTGGGGAAGCGGAATGTTGTTATTTAAGTGATTAAGGAGCCAAGTCAGGCATTGGCTTGAAAAGGAGTTGTTGCTTATATTACAACTTCATTTCAAACCAAAAACTACGAGCATCACACAGTTCCCCTTCCCTCAACACAGTCAACTCTCTCTGGACAAAAGTCGACTTAACCACTTAGGCGTGGGAAAGGCGAGAGAATGAACAATCCAAATATTTGTGAATTAGGTTTATTTGGGAATAATAAACCAGTGTGTAATTATTTGCAGTGAGTTACTTTTCCTCAAACCCCTCCTGGACTAAACTGCGCGAGATGCCTTGCACAAGATTCAGTTTAGGGATTAGTAACATTTGACAGCTGTTGCATGAACGGAAGGCTTTGACCTGATTAAAAATATTCTTTTTTCTTAAAATCCTTTATTGATTAAAATAATTATATGTATAGAAGATGATATGATAGAAGAATATTAAAGCCACACTTACATTGTGGTTGAAGTAAAATAATATGGACAAAAAAATTTTTTTTTATTAGGGTATAACGCACTTTCATACTTTACCTTCACAGGTAAACAGAATGGATTATAACAACAGGTTACTGACCATTCCATTCAGGATGAAAAGGTTGAGTTTCATTTCTGGATCTGACAAGAAACAAACTTTAACCTGTCTGAATTACTAAGGTAAACGCCTCAACGACCTCTGACTCCGCTGCAGTAGGAAATTTTGTTACTAAATATAGAATTTTTTCAAAATTTGTGCAACGTTAAAAGTTGATTTAGGTTTGGAAAACATCAATTTGATTTCTCTTTTCCTCCCATCCCCCCTTTCTCTCTCTCTGTATATATATATATATATATATATATATATATATATATATATATATATATATATATATATATATTTATATTTATATATATTTTTTTTTTATTTATGGTTCTTTTTTAATTTAATTTTAATAATAATATATATTATTTATTTATTGCGAATGTACTCAGGACGATCACGCAAAGCATTTTTTCCATACTTCCTTCATATTCTCTCTATTTATTCTGTTTTTCTCCTTCATCCATTTTGTTCCTGGTTTTCTCAACGCTTCCTCCTCTGACATTGCTATCCGCTTTATTTCCGAACTTTTGTTCTCTTTAACTACACTTGGTTCTATTCTCGCCTCTTCTAAATCTATTTTTACTAGGTATAATTGATTTATTTTGTTTAAGTAACCATTGAAGGTGAGTCTTAACGGAGAATGCCCATGAATATGTTGATAATGTTTTGATCGTCGTTTTCATTTGCCTACTGCCGAGTGTGAGATATTTTCTTGATTGCAATCGGCATCTTTGTTCAGTTAATTTTGGAGCTAAAATCTTTCCCATAATTTTGCTTTCTTCTTTTAGTAACACTTCCATGTCACATCATATATTTTGTGTGGAGTATGGGTGTTTCACTTGCATATAGTGCTACTGGTTTAATTACTGTGCACAGTAGTGTTCTTTGTTTAATAGAAAGTGCATTTCTGTTTGTAAATTTCACATGTCTGTATGCTCTTCTCTTCATTTTTTTGTTGTCTACATACAAATATATCATAAACGCATATAAAAATAGCTTTCAAAATATTAAAATTTCGAACATCATGTAAAATGTTTGAGACTTTTTTTTGGAGCCTAAGCTTTGATGTAAACTGATTAATGGGTTTTAACAAATTAAAATAATGCTCAAATCCATATGATTATAGCTATTACCTAAATTTATTAACAAATGAAGGACTTATATTTCTGATAATGTTATTAATACATAATATATTATTCCTATAAATACATTATGAATGAGTTATGCGACACCTACAACTAACCTTAAACCAAACGTGAGTAAAGATTAACTACCTCGTTTCCAGGCAACTAGCTGATTCAGAACTATGTCAAGAATGACAAGGACGAACTGCTCTGACCTCTAGCGCTTGTAAATAATAATAATTAGTTAACTTTTTTTAATTAATTAATAAGAGCGTACTCGGATTTTCGATAATTAGGTTTTATTATTGAATTTCTTGATTTTTTAAGAAAAATAATGTCATTCAAACAAATAACAACGTTAATACGCATTGAAAACGTCAGCATTAGATCAATCAATAAAACTGGAAAGCAAAATAATAAAAATTATAAAATAAAGCTTAATTAAACTAGACGCTTAAATTTGTATTACAATTATCTAATTAATATTATTATAGCATAATAATTTTTAAATACCTCTCTTCTGAATTACATATAATGTTTAAAAAAAACTATAGTAGTGAGATTTCAAATTTAAAAATGGAGCTACTACTGAATGTAATTTAAAATATTCATAAAATACAAGTATTTTTTTTATTTTAAGGATATTGTGGTCAACAGACTCTGGCTACTTCAGTTGTTATTCCTCGTAACCTGACATTGCTAATACCAAGGTTGTGTTGTTCATTCATATTTTTCACAATTTTTATTACTGAGTTAAGAAAGAAAATCTTATCTACATTTTACTATTAATAGTGAATACAAATTATTAATGTTGAATATATGTATTCATATAATTACAGATAAATAATTAATGATGAAAAATATTTTCTAAAAATGGTGAACACCCGAAACCTTGATTTTATATATGCCCATGGTTTTCACATTTAATGGAATTTTTTTTATTTAATAAAATTTTAATGCTCTCGACTTAAATCGCCTCAAATGTTATAGAAGCTTCTAAGAATGGTGTAAAAATTGGAGAATTAAAATAAATCCTAACAAATCCCGTCAAATTACCTTCACCCTTCATCGTAAACCTACGAATTCCTGCCCTACTGTATCCTTTAATAATATTCCACTGACCCCTGTCGAACAGATGCGTTAACTAGGACTCCATCTGGACAAACGTCGCACTTGGAATCATCATACAACACTTAAAAGACAAGAAACTGCTTGACGTTTTCGCCTACTTCAACATTTACTGGACAAATGCTCTAACCTCCCAATTAATTACAAAAGTCTCATTTACATGACAGTTATCAGACCTGTTTGGACATACGGAGTTGAGCTTTGGGGTTCTACTAAACCATCCAATTCATCTCGTATCCAATCCTTACAATCCAAAGTCCTCAATGCTCCTTATTATGTCACAAACTCGTCCACCATGATCTTAATATCCCATATGCTGCTGATTTTGCCCAAACTAGATACCTATACTTCCATGACCAGCTCCATACACACTTGAATCCGCTAGTCTCTCAACTTGCTTCCCATACTATTCCTGATAACCCTCCGAGGCGTCTGAAAAGAAGATGGCCTCGAGACCTTCTACTATAGAACTTTATTGGAATGCTACCGGTGGGTAGTTTCTCCACAACTTTTTTTATTCGTGTCATTTGTGCATATTAGCAGATTTACTTGTTGTAATATTATTACAGTTGAAAATATCAATAAATTAATCTAAAAAAGAAGAAGCTCCTAACTTGTTTCTAGTCAAGATGCTTATTTTTAGTTGTACCATAATTTAACAGAATAATTTCCGTATTAATGACTTTATTCTATTACTTCGCTTTACAATTTTAGAAATAAAAACCTAAAAACAAACATTAAAACATATTTATGAAAAACATAACAGTAATTCTTCTCGTATAACGTCCTTTAAGTATGAATAATTGATATGATAAAAATAACATGATTCGTAGTACAATCCATTTTAAAAGCTTAATTTATTAATTATGTTTGGATAATTCTTATTGGGATAACACATTTTAACAAATAGCATCTTCAGAAATTGATATCAATGTTTTTCTGAGAATTTCCTTTGAGAAGTCGTGGCGGAAATAGATATGACATACACATATTAGTCATTCTTGGCATTCAATTTTTTTTCAATTTGGGTCTTATTGTTGAAATTCTATTAACATTCATTGATAATTTATGAACTTTCATCAATAATAATTCATTATAACTCTAAATATAATACTCACTACGTTTTCAGCTGACGTTGTATATTATTCATAATAATTACTGTTTGTATTATTTAATACAGTTGTAAATTTCAATAAATAACGTTTTACAAAAATCGTAGAGTTTTATCCGAAATAAATGTTATAACGTTATATTATTAACACTATAAAAAATAGGATATAGCTCAGAGTATTTTTATTTTGACGGAAAACAGTCCTTGGTGTTAGAAGTTTTAAATGTCTACTGTGATTGTTTTTTAATTTAATTTCATCGATACATCGTCAATTATTTTTATGTTACATTATATAAAATATTTATCAAATTTTTTTTATTTATAAACATTACCAAAAAGTATAATTAATTCTAATACATATCGTTATCATAAACATAACTTATGAAGTCAAATTTTTTACAATATAAAATGGGGTTGCTTTAATATTAGCTCTGGGTAGTTAGTTATTTCCCTATATTTATTTTTAAATACAAAACTTCAGCATTAATAACTGGGTCAACCTAGTGTGCCGACGTTATACTCTATGGAAATATTAATTGTGTAATGAGATAGCGATAATTGCATAATTAAATTAAATTAAATTGATACTTAATGTTTATCTATGTATAAGATATAAAATAAACAGAATAGTTGAACTGTGGACGAGAGATATCTGGTTAAATTCCGCGAGCAGTATATCTTACGAATGACATTGTGACCTCACTTCTTATCAGCTTAAATTCTAAATAAACCTCCAAATTCTTTATGAAAAACTTTTTTAATGAACCAAGATTTATATAAATAAAAGTCTACATTTATTTATTGAAAGCATATTTGTAGCTTATTAGCTAAAACCTCTTCAAACTACCAAAGAAGACATTTTGCATCAAGATAAGTTTACACTTCCTATAATTTAAATTCAACTTGATTTAAAGTTTAAGTAAACTTATTTATTTAAAATATATTATTTCCTTATTGGCTAACTTCTAGCTAATAATACGGTAATCGAACTAGATTTGTTTACTTTTAGGTATTATGTTTGATTTATTCATTATTATTGACCTTCTAGAGAGTTTTTAATTTCTGAATATATTTGAATTATTACTTGAGCAAAACCATTCTGACAGTGTTCTCACGCTATATTCATAATTTGGCACAGCATGATTCTCACGATATGGAATGTTAACACTTTTAACATTTAAAAACTATGAAACTGTGGCAGTTGATGTTAAAAAGAGGACTAACAAATAAGTGCGAAATCTGCTTTCATGGATCACTACTTCCCATCCATGGATAAATTTCCGGGAAAGATACCACATACTTCCGTGCATGTGAAAAAAAATCAATCGCATGACTGTTAAAGCAAAAACGAAAATTAAAATTATTCTTAAATCATCAAAAATCAAAGAGTTAAATTTCGAATAGTACAACTTCCCTCGTAATGTAAAAAAATTTTTCGATTAAAATGAAGTAATAACATTTTTACTAAACTGCTTAGCAAGAGGAAAAAGAAACAAAAACATGTAGAATAAGAATTCAGATGTTTGATTGAACAAATGATGATAACTTGGTAAGAACTTGTTATTTTTTATTGTTAGTTGCTGGGAGAGATAAAAAAAACATAATGGATAATAAAAAACAAAACCAATTAAATATCACCTGATACTCATTACCTAAGTGAAATGCATGAGGGGCACAATTGTTTATTTTTTCTGTTAATCACTTACATATTATCACAAATTACATGTCATATCTCTGGTTTTTTTTTATCATGTTTTATTTATTCTTATTTTTCATATTTTTATTAACTTTTTTTTCTATTTCTGATATTTTTTTAAATGTTTATAAACATGTATCTGCTTTAATTTTTCCAGTGTATGTCTTGTCTTATTTGTTATTGCGCATAAGTCAGATAATTATAATGAACAAAAATACAACATTTAATTAAAGGAAAATTATTTATATTATTAATTACCACAATAAGTCATAAAATAGCTCATATTATAAGTATTAATAAAAATTATAAGTTGTATTTCTGGATGACAATATATTGGAATCTGTAACCCATCAAATTTCTAATAAATGAATGTTTTACCATCATTCCATCATACCAAATTATCAACTAAATAAAACCATGTCTAAGAAAAAAAACGCATTCTCTTTCAAATAAAATAATTAGAATTTAAATCAAGACTGAAACTATCAGAGAAAGATCAACTTTCTTATTTTATAAATAAACAAATGTGAGAGATACTTGTTATATATTTTAATTTAGTACCAAGCCATTTGTTTTAAAATATTGTAGTACATTTTTGGGCTATGATAATTAGAAAATTCCACAGGAAGGGTGAGTAATTCTTGGCTCTCCTGAATATGATTAAATAAAAGATCTCTTTTAAAGTGGGATTCAAAAATTAAATAAAATACCAATGCTCTATATAAATAACAGCCCTTACATAAGTTTAAACGGAATGAACTTAAAATTCTTTCATAATGATGAAAAGTATGCTTGACCAGGCAAACAATGTTTTTGAAACAGAATATTCTTACCTTAATTCGATCTGAATTTAAAATATAGACATTTTAACTTTATATTTCAGTATGAACATAACTTAATTAGAAATAGTAAAACCAAATTTATTTGTTGCGACCTGAATTGAAAAAAAATAAAATACTGTTAAAAGTGGTATGCCATAATTCAATTTTCAAATTTCAAGACCTAAATAATTTAAAACAAGACGAATTTCATTCTTTGATATAGCAGTTCAAAGATTATTTCAGATTATAGGAAATGCAGGTAAAAAATGAATAGACATATATTCTTTTAATACAAAATAGAATTTATTTGGCATTCTGAACAATGGATAAACTGAATTAAATTCCTCTCAGCCACATAAACTTAGAAAAAAGCTAATAGTAAACATGTCATGAAGACATCTTAAACTACCACTCATACCATACTTTAAAAATTAAATTAATCCTTCCTACACACATGTGGAGAAAAAAAAAAGATACATATTCAGTAAATAATTCAAAATTTATAATAATATTGCACTGAAAAATGAGGGCTTTAATAAAATTTAAATTTGAATAGAGATGAATGATTCAGTTTACATAGTGAGAATAAAAAGAAACAAAAATAAATAAATAAAATAGCAGCTCAACTTTTGCCTCTCAAGTATATATAATATATATAATTTAAGCAATAAAATTAAATTTACAAAATGTAAAAGAACACTATTGCTTACTATGACTAGGTTATTGTAGATAGGAATAATATACATGATTCGATACACTAACCAGGCAATATAATCCAATCGTAATATAAATATATGAGCATTCTTCTAACATTTTTGTACTAGAAGTAACAAATATAAGGTATGATATGCGAAACCTTTTAAGAACAGACTGCAACCCATGATGCCTCTAAAGTCAAAAGGAAAGACATATTGCATTTCAATATTTTACCTCCACTCTGAATGTTAACATTATGCAGATATATCACAATAATTCATTAACGAAATATATTTATAATTAATTATAAATATCACTCACACAAGCTTGTGAATTTCAAATTCAAACTAAACATGGATCAACACTGGGAGTCACTGCACAGACGATTCTGAGCATTTAACAATGTTTGTTATCAAACGGTCGCACCTATATCACTCTGATAACGTTTCGTAAGGTAGTTAGCAGCAGCTGCCATGTGGTTGAGAGACCTATGGAGACCGTAAAGATGTCGCCTGAAGCTCTCTTCCATCTTGTTAATGTAGTCAGGCTTCGCTTCGGATTCTCCTTCGATCCCTGAGTCGTTTTCATTCCCTGTTTCAGAGTCTGTATCGCTGAGGGATTGAGAGGATGAGAGGGAAGCTATCGACGGCCGCCTCACATGAGTTTTAGGGGTAGCTGTGGATGTTATCGTCTCATCATCATCAGGATTCCCCTTGTTGGTTCCCCACAACAACTCGTTCTTCACGCAATTCACCATGTTATACAAACGGAACAGATCTGTTGAACTCAGGTTATCCCTTTCTGAACCTTTCTTTGACTGTGACTTGAGGCCCGCTGTGTCCTCAGAATCGCCAACTTCTAGGTCCATAAGCCTTGAAGGCACTAAAATTGTTTCATCCATTTCTTGAACAGCCTGGACAAACTTCTCCATTGCTTTCATTATGCTTTGGGATGAAAACTCGGCTTCTTGGTGTGGAACACGCCTGTAATTCCTGAAAAACAAAAATAAAATTGAGAACTGAATATAAAATATGGGAAAAGTTACTGTATTAAATAAATAATTTTTAAAAAAATATCAGGAACAGTTATCACTAGATATTCAAAACAGCTGATTTTATCAACAATTCAGGAATAATGTTAAACAACAGCTTTTGACAATATGAAAATCAGCTGACTGTTAAAATGGGGAAAATTATTTGCAAAAGTTTTACTTATAAATTTTAATTGAAAATCAAGATTAGTAATAAACACTTTAGTTATACAGAAAGCAGTTTAATGATTAAATATGTATTTAATTAATTTTTTTAACAACATAAAGTTATTGGAATCTTTTCAAATTGATAAAAACCAACTCAGGAAACATTTTTTCCTAATTCTGATTGCCCCCTGGTAGAATGCTATGTTGAAAACTCTAGGGTCAGTTGCATAACCCAGTTGAGGTAAGTTTGCAACCAGGCATTTGGCCTCAAAACATTTAGATTCAACAAGATTACCACCAATTAAAATAAGGAATACAAAACGTATCAGTTGAAAAATGGAAATCACTAAAATAAAATTTCAGGTTACCACACCCATAACCACTAAATAGCCTTTCGACACACCACCCACATTCCCCTAGAAGAACAGAACTGATCGAAATCTGTTAAATCGATTGAACGTTGAAATATTAAAAGTTTAAAACTAAACTGATGAAGTTAAAAAATGAATTCGGTTAAACTGGTATTGCCCAACCATTCCGACACGTCTCGTTGCTTTCACTTGTAAATTGTGTCACGGATATTTTTCACATTATAATTAATTATAGTTAGGAATTCACAAAATGGGCGACTAATAGAAATATGAGTTAAACTACACTATTGGCTCAATATAAATTTAGAAATATATTATTCGATATTTTTGTCACAGATTTATTAGAAACTTGTATAAAATTGACTATCAGCCAAATATTTGCGAGCACTACAATTTCCAGGAACACTTTGATTATTTGGAATCCGATTTTTTAAAGTTCATTTAGGTTAAGTTTTATAATGTTTAAGAAGATGAAAACTAATATTCGAAGCTGATAATGAATACACTATCACTGGCGATGGACACTACTGAATAAAACTACACAACTAGAGTTAGATAAGAATTTGGTATTTACCTGTTTGAATCCATTGGTATATTAAAAGTTTCAGCTGTGGAAAACATAGATGATGTATTGTTAAATTCGTGTGTCAACATTCCCACTATGAGGACATGCTCTACTGATGAGATACGAAACGACTGTGATCGGGACCGAACTGAGACTGGCTAGGGCTACCAACAGCTGTGCAGTTAACTCGCCATCCCTACCACTCCTTTTATCCAGCTCTACTCCTCCTACCTCCTTTGCCCTTGGAAAATCTTTTTACACGGTGTCTTCGCAACGCAGCTATTTTTTTATCTGATGCTACTAATTCTGTTTTACGACAATATAGATATTTCCCTTCGCTAGGCGGCACTATTCGCCGAGATGTTATAGATTTCGTAGTTCCCGCCCCGGATCACGCCACCCCCAGGCTCGAATCCCATTGGTCCCTGACCCGGCGCATGGTCGTCACCCCTTCTATTCGTGTACACAGTTGATACATTTTTTTAATTATTATTTATTATTGCAATCAATACAACTTGATGAACTCTGTGTCACCGTGATCAGTTGCAGTTATGCAGTGCAATTTTTCCCCAATCTCTAAATAACTCTTCCACTCTTCCGTCTCGCCTATGCACTATTACGAGTGACGTCACCGAATGCAAGCTTCGCTACCTTACGTCACTGAAATGTTCGATTCTTCCGGTGACTTTACCAGATTTGGACCGCGTCCAAATTTTTTGTTTAAAATTGAAACAGAGATCAGAACCTATTCTGGCTTGACTTCCTGTTAATGGACTCTTTGTTTACACATTGTACACAGAATGTACCCACGTAATCGTCTTCTATAAATAGTTCATTTATTGAGTTTAGTAAATGTAGTACATTGTTTTGTTGTTTATTCATTTAAGGTCACTTTATGCTACTATTGTTGATCGGACGATGCTACATTGGGTGATCCTAAATTTTGCCTATCCAGGTATAATTAGTATAGGGGTCTTTAACGAGTACCTGACACACTAGAGACTCAGGACACCCATTTTACATCCCTTTCAGAGAAAGGTATAACTAAGAATTTGTAATCCTATTACTTTGTTTAATAGCCTCTAGATACTACATCCTTTTGTTTGTAAAAAAACTGTATTATTTATATGAAAATATATATTTTCCTCCTTCATCCTTTGTATTTGTATCTATCACTTATAATAGTATAATATTATATTAAATTATTTATTTCCTATTATATTATTTCTAATTAATTATATATCTCTATCTCGAAACTCATGCCACTCTTTCAATTTTATTTTAATTAATTTTGACCTCATTTGGACATTCACCAGTCACATGTCATGAATTATTGATTATAAAATTATTTCTCTTGTATTTGAATTATATTCTACAATCTTTTCATAGATTACACTTCATTCTGATATTTTTAAATATTTCTTCAATTATTTTATAATTGTACCCTTTTTTCATTTGTTTTCAGGGTATGTAACTGTTTCGCTGTTACATACCCTGTTAAGCCGAAAACTTGCCAAATAATAAATATGTTTGGCATCTTTAACGGCATTCCCAGAGGATATATACAGTAAACTATTTTCTCATCAATATTTCTAGTATTGATAAAACTCTTTAAATTTATTTAATATTGATACCAGCAATAATTGACTGAAATTGATTGAAATAATTATAATTGATTGAAATATTAATCTTCTAAAATTAAAATTCTTTTCTGTCAATTAATTCAAATGCTATCTATTTGTTTTAATGGATTATATATATTGTTATACTTATAAACGACTAGTATTTACCGTGAAATACCGTTCAGACCACAACACCACAATAGCTTTTTTACCGAGTCCTAATTTTATAGACATAGTAATATTAAATAAATTATTGAATGATTAAAACGTTTTTTATTATTATTATTTTATTTTTTAGTTTACAAATAGTCATTTGTACACATCATCTGCACACATTGTGCGGATGGTATGATGAATGTACCAAAAAAAAAGACCTTATGACCTGCGATTAAATAGAATTGGGTTTCCTCACGTTGATCATGAGATATACACACAGCAGTTTTTTTTTCGAGTATTAGGAAAAATAAATAAATAAAAAATATAACCCCTTATAATTTTGATTATTATTATTATTGGTTTTCATACTTTTGATTATTATATACGCAGGCTTTTCTGTATACAGGTGTAAATTAAAAGAACCTACTAAATATACGAAGGCACATAAACTAGATAAAAATTGAACTTAAGTGACTTAAAAAAAAAGACATGTTTAAATACTCAATAGGCCGCTAAAAACAATTATTCCATATGTCTCTTTATTTTAAATTTACATTTATCCTTTTATTAAAAAAATAAAACAGGATTGTAAATGGCAATTTCCCATGTATTTCGAATTCTTCCTCGTAATCAAACATCGTAAGCAATTAGGAATATTCATTTTAATTTTTTTGAAACGATGATGCTTGTTTTTGATATCACAAGCAAATATATGTGTGACATAGGGACCCTCTGGGGAATACATTTAAATAATCAATTAAACAATTCCTTAGGGTAATTGTCTAAGATAGAATAATTTAAATAAGAAATTACCATATCATTGGCCACTACTTTCCTCCCCGAATTGTTACTGCTTGTTAAAATTTGAATAACGTTTCTGTCAACAACCATTAAAATGCTTATCACAATCTATTTTAAAAATATAAACTATGTTACTTTTATATTTGAATATTATAATATTTCAGGTAGTCATTTAATTTGCTCTGGACAATTCGAGTTTAATGATCAATAAATCTATTCCTAAATCCAAGAAAGTTAAAAAAAAAAAATTTGTATCTTATGTCTGTTTTTTTTTAATGAATATTTTCGTCAACAAAGAAATTCTTCAAGGATTTAATAACAATGCCATTAATGTTTACTTTGTCATAGTTAATGATAAGACTAGTTGATAATTCACCTTAATATCTCGTACAATTTCATTTGGAAACTGCAACTTTCTTTACATTAATATAATCGTTAAAGTAGATATAAAAAAAGGATTTTTTCTAGGAGATAAGTGGAATCATTTAGAAAGTAAAACTGATTATCAATAATATTTACTCAAAATACTTCAAACTTGACCAAACATAATAATATTTTAATTAAGGATTTAACTTTTTTGGAAACTTATAACGAGTCTATCCATTTTATTGATCTATAAAATTATATGTTATTTTTCAAATTATTCTCAAGTTATTTAAACGTATTACAGGGCCATTTTAGTGTTGAATGAGGTTTTTGAATCCCATTGAATAGTCTATGGTTGTTGGTTGATTCTGTAGTTGAAAATTAGACATCGGATCAAATATTAGAATTTTCATAATATAACATAAAATCACTATAAATTTTTGAATTTAGGAATCTTAATCGGACCACATAGACGTTGGTTGGAGGAGAAAAATTCGCTGTTTGTTTTTTTTATGTATTATAAACTATAACAATAACTATTTAAAAATTATTTCCTTTGCTTTAGGTATTTATATTTATAATTTAAAAAGAGAGGAATACATATTATAAATAATACTAGATAAATGTTCTCTATGTGAGGAGAGCACGAAGACATATAGACCATATTGAAATAACACTCGGCATAGTTTGAAATTACCACTAATGATTTATTAATAGCTTGTTGACATAATTACTAGAAAGTATTGAAATTTTGAAAGTGCCGAATTCCTGTGCTTTCTCGTACCTCAATACTCACTTATAGGGTGTCATTTTCTTTCTTGGAGTTACAACCTCAATTGATTCTTATTATAGGGAGTATGGAATAGCACTAACGGTATCAAAACCAGTCTAAGACGGAAATATACAGCTGTGGCTATAAGTCTTTTTTTAAAGAAAAAACAGTTGAAATGCTCGAATAAAATTGAGGTATTTAAATTTAAATAAATCACCAACATCGAATAGACTGCAGTATATAATTTTTTATGAGGAGACTGTTGTAATTAGGATGATATTTTACTGTTAGATATTTTAGAAATTAATTTTTAAAAAATATAAAAACGAAAAGAGACGCTCCTGATAGCTCAATCATTGCTCAAAACTTCGTTGTTTTGGGGAATGAAAATATATAAAAAATATTTCAAAAAATAAAGTATAATATTTTTATACTTTATTATTTAGTTTTATTGAGGATAAAACTGGTATTTATTCCGGCTAATTGGTAGAGCGCTGAGTTGCAGTGCCGAAGGTCCTGCGTTCAAATTCCTCTCACTGGCAGGCTTTTGTTTAATTTGTTAGCGGCCGGAAATTGATATTATAGGGTCTAGGACAGCTATATAGTGTGCACCCAAAATATAAGGGAAAAATCTGGCGGTTGAGAGTGATCTTGGACAAATCACCTCCATGCACAGCCGTTGTCCAAGAAACAGTACAGCCTCTACCATGTTTGACTAAGGCTCAAATAAAACCTTATTTGGTGTAATTTATTGACTGCTTCCTCTGACAATTTTACACTCTTCTAACATATGTCCGTGAATATAATTTTATTAATTGGAGGGGAGAATAAAATTAATATGAAAAATAGAAATTTAGACTTGATTCGCTTAGTTATTATCATGCATTCTCTAGCACAACGAATATCTCTCAAACGACTAATAGAAGCCGAATCAATAACCCAGTTGTTGAAATGAGCCAGTTCAAAAGTGGCGCCAAACGGATGGAGTCACGCCAGATGCAGTGTCGCTTTCTGATAGGCCGTTGCCATGGAGATGCGTCACCTGATCGCCGTCCGTTAATTCCAGACCAGTCTGCAACGCCTCGCCCCTTTGTCGGAATGAGAGAGTGCTCCTGTTTCTGGCTTGTTGATTAATTATTTAATGTTGGTTTAAACTTGTTTCTTATAACAACAATTCTATATAACTAACAAGATAAAATCCTCGTACTAGGTTCGTTTACTTCTGTTCATTGAAAAGTTAAAGCAATATTCTATGAAACAAAATTAAATTAATTTATGAAGAGTTCTCTAGTTATTGTTTCCGTATGTAAAGAATATGTATACATAGAGAGTTCCAGAAATGTCTACTACATTCAAGAAAGCCTGAAATACTGATATTCATTTTCGTATTAATCGTATATAATTCCAAGATTTGCTAAAACATGAGAATTAAAATTCTAAGCGGGCAGGTTCAGTGTATTGAGCGCTAAGTTGCTGTATCGCAAGTCCCTTCAAAGGTTCAAATTCAGCAGAGGCAGATAAATGATTTAAACTGATCACAGTAACGGCTGGGCGCTATGGGTTATGAGGGCTCCCCTTGTGCTCAATCAGCCTATGAAATGAGTATTTTTATTTTTGAAGATAAAAGATATGCTCAGAGGGGGGATTCGAGCCCGGGTCTCTCATATTCCCGTTGTGGTGCTCTACCAACTGAGCTATCCTGGTTCGTACCTCGATCAGAAATATCTATTCTCTTTACTGATCCCATATCCCCGTGTACTCACAATTCGCGATAATAAATATCATTATTTTTATGAGTACCCTTAATTGAGGAAAAACCTGGATGTTGAGGGAGATCTCGGACAAATTATTTGTTAGTCTTCAAAACTGATGGCAATACAGGACCATTTCTAGAACTCAAGACCGACTGTACTTGTACAGCTATTTTTTTTGGTTGTTTATTCATTTAACGTGAATTTACGCTACTAAGGATGATCCGGGGAGGCTATAGAAGGATTCCTAAATTCTGCCTATCTAGGGATAATTATGATAGGGTTTTCAAACGCATAATAAGTATCGTTTAACGAATAACTCGGGCTTGGCATTATACGTCCCTTCTGAAGGATGGCGTAGCTAAGAATTTTTTCTCCCCTTTAAAAAACTTAGGACCATCTACCGTTCTGCGTACCCGCGATCTTGGACAAAGTAGTTATGCCAACCACTACACAACAGGTCACCCTAGCTTTTTTTTAGTCTCCTATTATACAAATCAATCAGTCCAATATTTTTTATCGAAATAAATAAAATATTTTTAAAAGTTTAATAAAATGTGTTTATCTTAGCGGAATAAAGTTCTTGCGAACTGTTTATAAATACTTCATTATATTTAAATTTGCTAGCGCATTGAGTATGACGTCCTGATTTAGTTACTGTGTACTACGTCAGAATTGTTTACATGGATTTGTTTTAATAATTTGATTCAAGTGAGTAGGTCATGGGTTAATTGATACGTATGACAATCACGCTCTCATATCACCCGTATAAGGTGTGCTACAAGCACGAGGCGCACCATGGACAAAAAAAAGAAGATAATAATCTGCGTTCAATATTTTGTTGATAGTATATCAAGGAAATATATCATTTACGAAGTGAGACATCATTCGACTGAACGAAAACATTTCAAGGAACAATTATGAAATAAGAATATTGGTTTTGAACGGATTATTGATATAATCCATTTGGCTTAATGGACAACTATTGACCAGGCACTCAGGGACTGAAGAGAAAATAAGTTTTCAAAAATAATGGACCCACTTATATGTTTTCCTTTTATTTACACTCAATCAAAATACCCTTGTTTAAGCCGATCCATGCAAAATAAACAAAAATTATTAAGAAAGAGAACAAATACTTCAGAAATACAAGAATAAGTAATATTTAACTTGCCATTTCCAAATAAAATTTTCAAAAGGATATTTTCACGAGGATACCTTTTACCATTTTGAATAACGTTCAAACAAATACTCTTATTATTGTTTCTGAAAGTGTATTTAATATATTTTTCACATCAGTTTGAATTCAGATATCGGTGAAGGTTTCAGAGTTGTTGAATATTGGTCAGATGCAATTATAGGATATTTTCTTCACACTAGAACACATGCATTTTATCTAAACTGTAGCACAAGCAATGTACGATTTCCATTCTGACCAATGCAGGTTCCGGCAAGTTTTGCGTGTCGACCAAAGTCAATCATCTCAATCGCTACTACGTTATTACGGATAACATCCAAAACCATTAGTCTGAATCCACAGCTCCTAAAGCATTACAGTAGTTAACCTTTAAGTTGTATCCAGTAGTTGAGACAATAACAAAAAATTTCGACTCCCTTTTGTTCCCTTCCCTACCATGAGTACAATAATAAAGACCGAATAGTCAATAGCCTCTTCTTTTGGCTGAGGCATCCATATAGCCAGAGCAGTCCTCAAACACTGGAGTGTTGAGAATCCGCGGCAACTTCCTAACGGCATTGAAGATCGGGAGGAAAAGGTATGAAAAACATTAGACGAATGGAACCGGAACAAAAAAGAAATTTCCTATCGCTAAGAATAGGAAGCCATTTGGATCCTTCAGGACTACTAGGTCCCAAAGCTTCTCACACGATTCCCGTTTCTTTGGACAAAACTTGTTGAACATTTAAGAACGACGATCATAGCATTTGCAATTGTACCAGAAACTGCCGAGTGAATCCTGCTTCATTGTACAGCCTATAAGGCACTATGAGAAAAGGGCCCTACCTTTTATGCATTTATACATATCATCTTTACTAATGACCACGGAGCAAATTTAGTTCCTTTGGCGCCATGAACAATATTCTCCGAATGACGAGAATGACTGGAGCAGATAAGTAGAGACTGATCACGGGGTTCATATTTTTTTCGTGATCTAAGTAAAAGAAGTATGGACCTGTAGGGTCACATTCAATGGCCAAAGGAAGATTGCAAACCTTATCGAAGGATGTCAGATGATGCTTTATTCGTAACAGCCTGAGTCTACCCTCCAGATTGGGTATTGAAATGAGATGGGTCGTATATAAAGTAAGGAAATATAGGGAAAAGTAAGATGGCATAAGCAGGATATTAAAAAAGTGGCGGGATAAAGAAGTACATATGAAAGTGGAGAAAATGGAACGGGTTGGTAAATAGCAGAAGAATGATTAACAAGTGTGGATGAATATTATGAACTAAGTCAATAATTGGTATCAATGAGCTTGTTTGATTCCTTGGCTAATAGTAGTATACTAATTACAAATAATACACGTAACACTGATGAACTACAGCAATAGGAGTTCATAATAAGGCTTCTCTACCTTGTGTCGTCAGGAAGCATAATTTAAATTGTATTTATTATAAATTTAACATTTAGGATAAAAAAGATAAAACAAATCGAAAGGATAAATCGAATTGTTACTGCCGACTGTTCCAACAAAAGCTACTGAAAATTCAAATCATCCTACCATAGATGGCGTACAAGGTGATCTCTAGTCAGTCGAATTACGTCTACTGACAACAAACTTACGTAAACTCTGAAGGGAAAACCCAATGTTCTCTGATACTTTTACGGTAAAAAAGAAATAAGTTTTTATTGTGAAAAAAATATCGAAGTTCATAAATATTTTTGTTCGTGTTATATTCTGTTTTGGCTAGATTTGTTTTATTCCTGTTTCTCGTTAATAACATGTAGTTTCCTCACAAATACATTTTTCTTCTTTAAATTCCTCGTCTACTTAAAGTATAACAAGTACAGGAATAGAAAACAAAAAAAATATCAGCTTTTATTCTAGAATTTTGGATAATTGAAAATTAATCCGAAAGATCATGTTCTAATA
The DNA here is from genome assembly GCA_037127475.1 of Arma custos. Classification (NCBI taxonomy): domain Eukaryota; kingdom Metazoa; phylum Arthropoda; class Insecta; order Hemiptera; family Pentatomidae; genus Arma; species Arma custos. The sequence goes on along the minus strand of CM073763.1, from coordinate 28,732,756 downwards.
TGATTCGAATTTTTGGTTTTTGTTTTCCCTTATTCCTTGAGCATAGCGTTATTGGTCTTCAGATTTTTAAAATGCCCTGCAAAACCCGTAGAAGAGCTAATTTTGTTAATATGTATTCAAGAAACAGTAAAGTCTCTACCACCTACTGAACCTGACAAGACCTTCTAGGGGTTTTAGTGTTCTAGTTTTCCTTAAGTAATAATAATCATAAATTATAAAATATTGAAATTAAACTAATTTAGAATATCGAATGGAATTAAATTTTAAAAGATCTTATATTTTATTCTAGTATACTGCTTGTTAGCATGGATTTACTAATATAAGAGTTCATAAATTTTTTGACTTCAGCAACTAGACATTTTATTTATTTCTTCATTAATTTCTTTTAAGATGATTCCCCAGATTGAAGGGACGTTTTTGATTATTTCCTTAGCGATTCCTTGCGGTCGGAAATGACTGTGGGAGAGACTCCTTCTTGTTGGCCATGAAGAAACCTTGATTCACTTACTTCGGCTCAGTGGAACGGACACTCTTGGCTGCTTTTTCCAGCAGGCATTCATAGCTGTAAATAGGGACTCATCTTACTGTTTTTTCTTAGGGTTAGACGTCCTTCCTCCGCCAGAAATATAGTTTTCTCTAATATCCACTCATTCTGATGGTTGGATCTTCAACCTTACTGTACACCATGAAGTGAGGAGTATACTTAGGAGATGGAATTACTATACTCTCACAAAGAAATGCGCGCCATACCATATCACTCCGAAGAGTTCACACTCTTGTTTGCGAAAAGCCTTCTACTTATCTGTCTCTCCATCTTCCTGCTCCATTGAAATTCTTCCATTCTTAGGTACCTAGGTTCCATTATTCGTTGCGAATAATATGTTCGCATGCGCCCGAGTTCCGCATACCAAAGGAAGTCTAGCTTAAAGTGAGGGTCACCCAGTCCGTAGTTTGTTTACTTGGATCGTTCACCCAGAGTCTTTCTTTCAAAGCCTATTCTGTTACGTCTGGATTGGCTTTTCGATTGCCTAGCCTAAATCCACCGGATTCAATTTTTAACAGGGCCACCTCGAAGAATGCGGCTTTTTGCGGCAAAAATCGCAATTTTTGAAAGAAAAAAAAATGCAAATCCTTCGTATTTAAAGTTATATAGAAGCAATAAGATAAAATAACATGAATTGCATTGATAAATAATAAAATAATAAAATTGATGATTAGGAATTAATTCATAGAAAATTAATAAATGTTATTATATAATAAGATATAAAAATCATAGATAAATAATAAGAATGAGATACACAAACAGATATAAGGAATACGATTAGAAAAATAATTTAAAGTATAAAAAATAATAAAACCACCTGGGGACCTCTTAATACTAAATACGAAGCAAGACACCTACAATAACAATAATAATAATTAAGATGAATATCTTGCTAGAAAATAGGCAGACATAATATAAATAAATAACTTCCATTTATTTATGAGATGACTGATGGTTACTTGAGCATTAATTAAAAAAAATTGTAAAGATAGGTGATCAGAATCATTAGTTAGTTCTTGATGGATTGTAGTGGTACAGGGCGATAGTTATATATGATGTCTGTATGAGTTTTAGTAGTACCGAGGATAGTTCTATATGGGTTGTAGTGGTATGGGAGGGTAGTTGAATACTTTATGAAGGCAATTATCTAGTATAACCATAAAAATTACGATAAGATCTTTTTTTCAAACCAAGTACCACACACAGTTGAAACTTGATATCCTTAACTATGTTTTTATTAGGTATGTAAATAGGATATGTTTCTAATCCTTATGGGACGGTCATAAAGAAAATGACTTATTTAATTTCAACTTATATATAAAGGTAATTAAAAGAAAAAATAGGCTGCAGGTAATTCTGTGCAATAATATAAACTTTGTATAAGTTTTCCTCCTGCAAGAGATGAAACCCTCATGAAAAAATGACACCCAAGACATATTATTAGCTACTTTCCAAATTATAAGCCTAAGGTTGTGTAATTATGTTTTCCAAGCTGGTTCCAAGCAAAGGCTTTCCTACGGAAGGTTGTTCCGTGTTGGTTCCGCTTATTTACCTTTACAAATGTCTTAATACCTCTCACAATTTTGTGTGTATGGCCTATCTATTAACTAATTTCTTCTTCTTGTCGTTTCTGGTAATGCTTTTGTTTAGAAATAAGATCTCAAATCCATAATTTTTATTTCTAGAACAGTGTGTGTTTTATTCTTCTTATTATATTGAGCATTCAAGTGTTTTATAAAAACCATATTAGTTGGACTACGTTGATAAATTGGTAATATTGAAGTGCAGAATTAGAAACCAAAACGTTAAATCTTGTTCCCCTACCAGCTTTGATGTCCTGCCAGTATCTCTTGAGCCGCTCACTCAGTGCCTTCTTCCCTTAAGAGTCTCCCCTCGTCTTTTGATTTCCTCTTCTAACTCAAAACTCTTGTAGCTTTTTGCCTTTCGTCAAAATTAAAATTGTTGACTCTGTTTATGGTTTTGTCCTCCGGAATACCAACTATTTTGATGTATGAAGGCAAAGGATTAGGCTTTGAAATTAACTCTGGCTTACCAAAATATACTTGGAGGAACAGTGAAATTTAGTTAATCCAGATTTTATTGAGATTACATTGAAAGGTATAAGTACAGTTCAATGTATACGTCGAACTTCTCATGCGAATATAAAAGATGAGAGAGATAGAATCATAGAGGTAGGGTAAAGTAGGTCTAGTGTGAAATCTTAAGGTGTGAGAATTGATAATGAGCCAGCTGAATGACAACAATCCGGGAGGGAGGATATTGCAAAAGAATGGAACCATAGCACGGAAGTCTGTCTTGAAGAAGTTCCTCACTGTCCACTGTCTTTTTATAAAGAATTGGGTCCTATCCCAGAAGCCCATTGATATGTGCCTTTCATGCCAATCTGCACAGCAATAAAGAGGACATAGACTTTTGACTGCTGTGATTTTGTTGGATAATATTCTTAAAATTGAACATGCAAAGATGCTGACGGAAGATCTTTTTCCTAAATTTCTCAAATCTTTCGCCAAATATCAACAAACTGTTACCAAGTGCATATTCGTATTGAGGAAAACGATTTGTATATCTTAAAACTCATTATTTTCTAATGCTTTCATTCTTATCAATGATACCAATAAACATTTTACATATAGTTTCGGGTTAGAAAGATTCCTTTTCGATTTCGTGTTGTTTGAAGTTTTCTTGAATGCAATGTAACAACAAACTTCATTGTTATTTGTTTATATAACATACACAATAGACGTAGTAACACAGATGAGGTTCTGCGGTAAGATTTATGGCGTTAAATTTTTGAAGAAGAAAAGAGTAGCCAAAGGTGCACTGATATATGTATTTATTATTATTTTATTTTATTATTATAATTATTATTGCAACATTGACGATCAAGATTTTTTTTTAATTGATATGTACGACTGTAATAATATTGCAACAAGTAAATCTGCTAATATGAAAAAAAAACACTTGTGGAGAAACTACCCATCGGTAGCACTCCAATAAAGTTCTATAGTAGAAGGTCTCGACGCCATCTTCTTTTCAGACGCCTCGGAGGGTTATCAGGAATAGTATGGTAAGCAAATTGAGAGACTAGCGGATTCAAGTGTGTATGGAGCTTGTCATGGAAGGATAGGTATCTAGTTTGAGCCAAATCAGCAACCTAAGGGATATTAAGATCCTGATGGATTAGTTTGTTTGTGACATAATAAGGAGCATTTTACGAAGGATTTGGGATTATAAGGATTGGATACGAGATGAATTGGATGGTTTAGTAGAGGCCCAAAGCTCAACTCCGTATGTCCAAATATGTCTGATAACTGTCATGTAAATGAGTCTTTTGTTATTAATTGGAAGGTTAGAGCGTTTGTCCAGTAAATGTTGAAGTAAGCGAAAACGTCGAGCAGTTTTTTGTGTTTTCAGTCTTGTATGATGACGACTAAGATTTAAAGATCGACTACATCAATTCTTTGATTAAAAAAAAAAGGAAAAGATTCTCCTAAGCTCAAAACTTTAAATTGGTGTCGCATTTATCTACCTACTCATAATGATCAGTTAACCATTCAGTAAGAAACAATTTTTTTTAAAGGTTTTTTATAAACTAAAGAAGTGGATAATTACGTTATGCTTCAATTTTTTCAGGTGTTTCCATGTGTTAATTGGCCTGAACAATATAATAACTGTTGAAAAAAAAAGAATGAACGGAAATGAATAAAACGTGGTAGAAGAAATGTTTAACGAATGTTTACAAAATAAGGCCATTGAAAAGTGCGTTGTAAAATTTTCAAAGTCAATAAAAAAAATAAATAATAAAATAAGAACAGATGAGCTGACAGATGGCTAAATCCAAATCAAAATTGTCGTCTTTCGTCTAAGATTGCAGATTTAACTTTTTCCGGGCTCGTTTGGGAGCAAGCTCATTGACGACAATTGTTGTTAATTTCGGATTTTAATTATTTTGAACGTCAAAATGAATTATAATAACCAGACGTATGTTTTGCACTATTATATAAAATAATATTATATATAAAGAATTAAATAGTCGTGAATGCGCAAGTAATTTGTAAACACGTCATAGAACCAGAAATTTAGAATAAAATCGGCTTCTTTACGAAATAACAGTTGCACAGTATTGTTTATTTGACAAAGCTGTGGGAGAACTTATTCCGACAGCATATTAACTCCTTTTGTTCTTTCTCAAAAAACAATTTTTTGCCTTAATTATATGTCAATTATATTATATACATATATTTATTTTTTCTTCTACATTCTAGCTGGAAAAATGGTATAAAACACAATACAAATCATTGATAATAGGCTATTATTGATTATAGATCCACCTAACGGTCGACCAACCCCATTTTACAACTGTTATAAAATTAATTATACAAAGTTCATTTAATTGCATAATAAATCATGTAACTCGTTGCTCAAATCGTATAACGTTAATTAACATTTATTCTGTAGTCCAGGGTCACTTTTTTTTAATATGTAATGTAAGCAAGAAAAAAAAAAATCAAGTCACTATCCCAGCATAATGTATTGCACAGTTCAGTGCCTTTTTTTTCTTAATTATATGATACACAGCATAAAACGGTCATGAGGTTAACTCAATTTTTCCTTGTATGTAAAATCAAATATTACAAATCGAACACTATAAACAATTTATATAATTGTAAGGAAATGTTATAATTAAAACAATTAAGCTAATAAGGCCCTAAGCCACGACTATTTTGAGAACAGTTGGAGAGAAGACGAACGGTCTCAGGATTTTGGAGACACCAGTTCTCACGTGAGTGTGGAGGAAAGTAAGGAGGGAGGGTGTCGAAAATAGTAATTCGATTATCGAGTCTTCGGAAAACAGAGAGAAGTTTACCGATGAATACAGAACACAAAACAATAATAATAATTATTTAACAACAATTCTCATAAAAGTAGAAATAATGCTGGCAATAAGAAGTGTGATATCTCGGTTACGGTCCGACCCTTTTCACAAATGAAAAATAAAATATTCGAGTGGAAAATAGTTGACTGGAAAATTTAATCTATCAGAAAATAGAATAATTTGTTCCCTGTCCTGACCTGAAGTCATTACAATCTTACCAAAACAGTATACTTCAGAACATCACCAGAGGAACAAAATCAGAAAGACGAAACATGAAACTCATTCATGACGAACTACAGTTGGACACTGTACAATATCATATCAATAGATATCATGTGAAGTTCTTTGACAACATTCCTGCATCCCACAACCCACTCTTCCGAGCTATAACCCCATCCCCTCTTCGTGCAAGGTGGCAAGGCAGCAAGGGCCCCATAAACCCATCAACATCATCTCATAACATCCTCAGGTTTCTCTGTACCTTTATATCCTCCTATTCCCTTCCTCTTTTAGTTTAGTTCTAGTCATAAGTGATAGATTAGCTCCTAGATAAAGATTTATTATTAAAGTTAGCTAGTAATTACATGTCAAGAGGAGGACCCTCACCTCCGAATTATCACATTTCACTTACTATTAGGATCATTTAAGCAATTTAACTTATAGACCCACCTTCTAATACCAATAGGTAGAATAAGGTACTTAAAAATAATAATAATAGTAGAAATATTTATTTCAGAAATTATACAAATGCCATTTGGCACATATTGTATTTAGATCTTCTTTTGAAAATCTCCCCTAAGGAATTATCGTGGAAGCGTTTATGGAGAAGGCACTCCATTGAAGGCACTCCTAGCGTGCTTCATCTCACTGTAGTAGATCTCTGCTCCATAGACCTTTCAATCTCCTTGTCGGATTCTGGGTTAATGTGTCTGTCAGTAATGATTGTACCAGTAAGTTTAGTTAAAAATAAGAACTCATTTTGCATATTGCATGCGATGTTACTAATTTCATTTGTTTTGTTTTCATTTTTTCCCCGAGGAATTTGAAACAAAAAAGAAAAATTTCACCTCTCAAACCATTTCCTTCTTGTCAAGTTTAGCAACCCTCATACCCAAGGGACTAAGAAAACTATTAACTAGAAACTTTTTATATATAAAAGAGGGATATAAATAAAAATATATTTAAACACTTAATAGTATAATCTAATAAATTATTTTTTTTAAGAATTGTCCCTTTAATCTTGCCTCGATTTCAATACATAAATTAGATGTGAAAGATTTTCCTAAAGTGAAAAACTAAGTGAATAAAAAGGGGATTCCGAGTCAACTGTTTTTGAGAACAGATAAAAATGATTTTCTGTGACGTGTCTGCGAGAGACATTGCATATTGAAAAGACAAAACAATAATTTAAAAGCTACTTCAATGGTGGAAGATAAATTATAAAGCATAAATGATGATGTCAACACTCTGGTAAAAGTTGTGTTCACTGCCGAGAAACGTAAGGTGGAAAGTGTCCTAGGAAAAAGAGGTAGATTGGTAGAAATCACTGATTCGATAAATCTTATAAAAATGTGTGAGAATGAAAAAAGAATGAAACGCAATATATAAAGATTTAATTAAGGAATGTTCTAGAACGATTAATGTTGATATAATTGGTAAAGAGAGTAAAAATAAAAGCTTGAGCGTATAAGATCACTAGCATGTTGCATGAAAAGCATGTGTCAACCCATCCGGGCAAGAGTGAGAAAAAAGGAACGGGAAATCGGTGCTTGCTAATTTAGGAATATCAATTATTGAACCTTTATCAATAAGATGTCACGAATAATTATACATAATAAATTATATAATATGCTAAAGATATTGTAAAAACTTGTGTATCTCACATTTCAACCATTGCTTGAAGGTTGCATTCTGGAATTTTCCTGAGACTCAAAATCCCTTCAGAATTATAGTACTGTTAATTTTAATGACAGTTTTACAGTGGTTTGAAGAAAATTATATTGAAAATAAAAGGAGCTTAGGAGTCGCTGAACTTCAAACAACAGTTAAAGTTAAATATTACAGTCAAATTAGATCATACTAAGTGCCCATCACAGTGTACATAATGTTTTAATTTTTTTTTTAACTACACGAGAAAGCACGAAATTCTTCTTACCCGAAAAAGGTTTTGTGCCGCATATACCGTCTTTCTTTAACATCAGAACATTCTACATCATGATTTGGTCTATTTCTTTATGCCGCTAAACGGTCCCTTCCCGTTTTGTATTATGTAGCGTCAGCGGCCTCGTGCCGGTTCGAGAAAAAACCGCCTTCAGCGGACTCAGCCCATTGTAACGCCTTAAAATACCGAAAGGAAACAGAAGGCTTTTGTTTATATAGAAGCATTTGCAGGTATTTTTTTGTAAATTGTATATATATTGTAAATAAAATCTTAGAGGATGTGAAAAAAAAATCATGATTTGGAATTTTTTCATCCACAAGCCTCAAGGAAAAACAGAAAATTCCTTTTATTGTTTGAAGTAGAAAATAACCCAAAGATACTTTTTTAATAAGCTTACGCATTTATAACTTTGAGATGAGTATTAGGAGATGGAAGGATTATGGAATGAGAAAAATTGTTATTTTCATCATTTTTATTTTGAAATCTTCCCTGCGAATAATTGTGATTCCAAAAAGCGAATAATCAATCTAGGATTGTTAAATTAAACAGCAACGGGACGATTACCATAAATCGGATTCAAGCACAAGGGATGAGAGAGAACATTATTCGACTTATGGCATAAAACAACATTTATGTATTGGACATGAATTAATCAAATATAAAAGAGTGGTTTTGGGTTTACATATGTAGATATCCTCTACTTGGAATTGGAATCTTCAGCACAACGAAGAAGAATCAAAACGGTTGCTGATGGCATAACGAATAGCTTTTCTGCAAGTTACCTGCGGCATAATGAAACCTATTTCATAATACAGCGTAAGTTTTAATAATATAATATTTAATAATGACAATTCTGCCAACCTTCAAGCATGAATTGGCGCGGATCTAAAGGTTGTTAGACCTAATTTTACTGAAACTATAACCACCATTCAGTTACACCTAAACAACGGCGTGCAAAAACTAGTAATAAAATAAAATGTTTCTCAAACTTGGTACTTTAGACAGATATTTTTGTGTAACACAATAAGAATATCAAATGTAACAATAAAGCATTTTCAATTGTTTTTTTTTATTTTTTCTCAAATCCTGGATGACTTTTTTATTTCTTTTTACGGAGTTTCATTGTCTTTCATTTGATTATTTGTAAATTCAGCGACTAATGTTTCTCGAATTATTCCGATGAAAATTAATTATTCATTCCGTCACAAATTTTTTCCTCGGTGATGTAGTAAATTTATGTGTAGTTAAAGGATTTCAAGGAGAAGACATGAGGAAATTTTCATTAAAATAATTTGAGCGGTTTTAGCGTTACATAAAACAGAAAAACACTTTTTAAGCTGTTAGGTTCAGTTGCCGTATGGCAATGAGTTCTTGCACTAGCCTAAATAAAATTTTAAAAAATTAAATATTTGAGCTTAAGAGTTACATGGACCCTTCATTGTAACGAAAACAGTTTTAACCTCCGAAATGACGTAACAATAACCTGTACCACTATCAGTCTTGGGTTCAGCGTGTGGTAGAGACTGTACTGTTTCTAGAACAACAGTTGTGCATGAAGGTGATTTTCCCGAACTCATGCTGAACCGCCAGATTTTTCCTTTATTTTGGGTACCCACTTTATACAGGCAGGTCCCATAAAATCCCGAGAGGGTCTCATAAAAACCATCCCCGGATGTTAACAGATTAAATATATTATCTGCATAGCCGGATTGAACCCGATACCTTCAAAACAGCAACTCATTCATCCAACTCTCAGAATATCAATCAACAAATAAAGTGGATTTGGCTTTATCACTTCGAAAAATGCCTATATTCATATTACCGGGGGAGTATAAAATAAAAAATTTACTAAAGTTCCTTCTGTACGCTATAAAGTTTATTAATTATTTCTTTTAAAAAATGTCCCTTAATCAGGAACCCTTTGAGCGATTCAAACCAAATTTGTTTTGCAAGTAAACGTTACGCTGTTTTTTTTTTTTTACAACGCATGACATCCTTAAAAAAACTGTATTCTGTTTTCATTTTCCTTCCAGACTTTTTAAGATAATGCAGTATGTAAGGAAAGATGAAACAGCTTCTGTTCTGAATGGGATCATCCGAAATTCCAAATATATCGGATGCACAGAAGAAAAATTTAATTCGCTGAATGAAAATGTTGATTGATCTATTGACACTGATTTTTTTCTTTATTCTTTTTTTTTTATATATATATATTTTCAAAACTAAAATCTCTTGGTACGATGAATTAAAAGTGTAAAAAATTATGTAAGACTAGTTTATTTTATTTTTTTTTACTTTCGTGTTGAGCCGCTATGGACTGCAAATTAACAATAGATATACTTTTCCGTGCCTGGATCTTGGTTCCCTACCACATTTGATTCCTCTCAGTATCTCTTCAGCCCCTCTCTTCAGCCCCTCTCTTCAGCCCATCTCTTCAGCCCCTCTCTGAGTGCCTTCTTCTGTTCTTTAGTCAGAGGTGCGCTTGGTCTTTTGAGTTTCTCCATTTGATGAAATTCATCCCTGTTGACGAATTTGTCGTCCGGATTAACAATTCCTTTAAGTTCCTTATCTAATTTCTGGAACCATCCCAATCAATTTGACTTACGTAACAAAATATGTTGTTTTTTTTAGATTAAATAATTGATATTTACAACTGTAATTATATTACATTAAGTAAATCTGCTGTATGAACAAAGGACATGGAAAAAAAAAAACACTTGGGGAGAAACAACAACACAACAAAACAAACCAACAGAAAAAACACCCATCGGTAGCACTCCAATAAAGTTCTATAGTAGAAGGTCTCGAGGCCATCTTCTTTTCAGACGCCTCGGAGAGTTATCAGGAATATTATGGGAAGCAAGTTGAGAGACTAGCGGATTCAAGTGTGTATGGAGCTTTTCATGGAAGGATAGGTAGTTGGGCTAAGTCAGCAACATATGGGATATTAAGTTCATGATGGATGAGTTTGTTTGTGACATAATAAGGAGCATTGAGGATTTTGGATTGTAAGGCTTGGATACGAGAGGAATTCGATGGCTCAGTGGAGCCCCAAAGCTCAACTCCGTATGTCCAAATAGGTCTGATAACTGTCATGTAAATATGTCTTTTGTAATTAATTGTAAACTTTGAACGTTTGTCCAGTAAATGTTAAAGTAGGCGAAAACGTCGAGCAGTTTCTTGTCTTATCAGTCTTGTATGAGACGTAACAAAATATAGACGTTTATTTAATGACTTTGAAAAAAATAGTTCAGTATTAATAAATATATTTTTAATAAATATATTTTCCATTGATATGCACTAAACAAACTATATTTTTAGTTTAAAGATATGTTTATTTAATTTTTCTATTTCTATATACATATAACATAATAATGAAATAAAGCAATTAAACGTGTTATTTTTTTTATACTTCTAGGGCTCGTGTTTAATGATTTTTTTTTCACATTCTCCAAAATTTTATTTAAATACAAATTTATAATAAATACATGCAAATGCTTCTATATAAACAAATACCTTTCGGTATTTTAAGGCGTTACAAAAATTCCAACTTCAAATCCGAAATATTTTTTTATCGAATTTAAAAAGCTTTTGCCGTTCATATGAGGAAGTATGTAATGAGCGACAAATGTGTCGTTGTCACACGAAAATAAAATATTCTTTCCGTCATAGGTTTTTTCCTTCATTTGTTGGTTACTTGCCACGATTTCGTGTTTAAGATACTTTATTTAGAACAATGAGGAAAGTGGCATTAAAAATTATATGAGCTGTTTTTGAATTAATGGCGCCAGACTCTATGGAGTTAATGGCTTTCCGACTCTAGCTCAATATTCTACTGTGATAACAGGCCCAAGCCTCACAACACACCCAAGCATATCGTAGCTGTCAAAACAATACCGCCTATCTACAACTTTTGGTGAAAATGAGTTAGTAACAGTAACGCATTCTACAGGTTGAATTACACACTATTAAAAATAGTTGTCAAGGTTTAACGCAAGAAAGTGCTGTAATTAGCAACTGAATGATAACCGATATACATTAGATAATATAACATATGGCGCGGTTTTTTTTTCTCTCCTGTTAAATCGCCCAAAGTGTACATAGGCGGTATTGTTTTGATATAATATGCATATATATATATATATATATATATATATATATATATATATATATAATTTACAAGAAATTCATTTCAAATTGTTCATTAAGCTATTCAAATTAAACCATAAATGAGCAAGTTAATGCAATGAAAGAAGTGCAATGTGGCCGAAGAACTAGCGAAACGTGCAATTCTTTCAGTATACCATGGAATGCGATAGGTAGCCGGGGTTTTAGCAGTTCCCTGAGAACTGAATAAACTGAACAATAACACGGAAATCTGATCATTGACCGTCATTACATATTGCATTAACAATATGCATTCCATCTCCATGCATTCCATATGGAAACAGAGGAATTTGTTTATTGCCGACAATCATTCTTGTTATTCTCCAGGGCTACAAATTATCCAGTGGACGGACATCACCACTTTCATTTCCCTGCGGCCTTCCAAGAGCAAGTCTTCATCTTCTCCCTTGGATATATATATATATATTTGTTATCGGTGGATATATTCGAATATAGTTGAATAAATAACTGGATTCTTTCCACTCTCATAACAAATATTAATGTTAATTGTGTTTGTCTGATTTTATAACAGAACTTTCCATTACACGGCCTGCAAAACATATCCGGGTCACCACTGTACACCGATTGCTATGCAAATATTATAATTGAAGGGAATCATAAAAAATAGTAATGATATGACCTTATTAAATGGCATATGGAACTGATCATATTAACAATCATTATTGATAAGAGTGTTTTGGTACGACGATCATCTGGGTTATCCCAATTAACACATATAGTAGGTTTAACATGAGGAGAGTAATTGGAGAATAAACAATATCTAAATCCAAGCTCCTTATTTCTGCCATCCTTTTTTTATTTTTGGTAGAGCATCACCGTTTTTTTCGTGCTTATTTAATATTTTATTCTCATAAGAATTTATGAATACATTATAAAGAACCATTAATAACCAGTTTTTTTTCTTATCCCCTTTGGGTTTGAAGGTTTCTAAAATAATTAGAAATTTCAGTTTTTTTTTTGCATCCTCCAAGATTTTATTTACAAGATAATACAAATTCAGTAATATTATCATTACAGATATGATTTCAGTAAAATTATCATGCATTATATCACCTATTATCTCATACATGTTATATTTTATCAGTATTAAACTAGGTTTTCCAAGGTTACCTGTGGTCTAGTGGCTAGCGTAACAAACTACTAAACCCAAGATCGCGGGTTCGTAGCCCGGCAGGTGGCCCTAGGATTTTTTTAAGGGAGTAAAAAATCCTTAGTTACGCCGTCCATCAGAAGGGACGTTAAACGGGGGTCCCGAGCCTATACGATGTCAGGTACTCGTTAAAAATCCCTATCCTAATTAAACCTGGATAGGCAAAATTTAGAGCTCCCACAGTAGCATCGTCCGATTAGCCATAGCAGCATAAAGTGACGTTAAATGAACTAACTAATTAGGTTTTACAAACTTGTATATCTCTGTCTTATATCTCACCTTGTTATGTTTATACTTTTTCATTTTGTAACTTTCTGTTTTCCTTCTTTTTTTCTCTTTGTATTTAGTTTGCATAATCACCTTTCTGTACATTTATTCTATGATAATTTTTATTCAAATAATTCTTTCACTATTTCTTTACTTTTCTATTACTCTAGATATATTATATATTCTTGGTACTGTAATGTAATGTATTTTGATAGTTATTTTGTTTTGTCTATTTTCTCTCATAGCCCTGAAGATAGCCTACAAAGTAGCTCGAAACTTTGGCTCACTTAATAAATAAGTATTCACTTATTTGGTGTTTCATTTGACTGCACCCCCTACTATCTCTATCCTTACATAAGAAGTTCCAGTCAACTAATTTCTTCTCCAACTTAATACCCCATAGAATCTTTATCGACACTGTTCAATATTGCCTTCCGGAATAAGCCTTATTATGTTAGTATATATATATCAAAATATATATGCTATTGTGATATATATATATATATATATATATATATATATATATATATATATATATATATATATATATATACTATATAGAAGCATCTAACATTTCGAAGCATGGATGATATGTGTTTGTTGAAACGTTCATTTCTAGATGAAATGATTAGAGAAGTATATAGATTTCCCATAATTACATCCTCTTTTTCATATTAAAGCTGATGATAACTTACAGTTTTGGAAAATATTAAAAGGGAAACGAATGAAAAGATAAAACTTGTTACTCAACTCGACGCGACAACCTGCGGAATAAGTACCTCACTTTTTGACCATATTACCGACTACCAGTACTGAACATAATTTCATCGAGAAAACCTGAACAAATATCCTTTAATGAATATTCAAATTTTTCCCCTAAATTTCCTATTCAAAATATCTCCCCTTAGATTCAATGAACTTGGAACAGGATTCTGAAAGGCTGAGATTCTTCAGTGACTTCAATATTACTAACTGTATGGCCTCCATGTTATCCAAATATCGAACCTGAAGCACCATGTTTCATTTAGAAATCAAGAAAGAACCAGCTGGTTCCAGATCAGGTGGATATGAGTGTTCCGTCAACAAGCTGGAGGGGGCAACGATTTAAAAGTCAAAGAAATCAAGGTCGAATGCTAAGGCAATGTTGGCTTTTTCCTTCCCTCAGGGCATTGCCTATCAACAATTTGTTTCTTCAGGCCAGATTTTGCTGGAAAATTCATATTGCTGTAAACCGAAACCTGGATGCTCATGGAATTGAGTCAACCCTATATATATATATATAACTCCTTAGTGGATGAGTTTTTTACCCTCAATGTGGATCCCAATAGACAGGAACATATCCCTGGTTTTCCAACATTTCTCTTGTTTCTCTAAAGAATGCTATAATATTCTACACCATTTCAAAGCTTAAACCGGAATAATTACCAAAAGTGATATTTTTCATGCAATATTTGTTTTACGGAAATTTTATATAAAAATGAAAAACAATTTACATTCCTTCCTGTACAAATTACATCCCTTGATCTCTTTGTAATTATTCCGTAGGTTGTCGCTTCGAGTTGAGTCACAACAAGTTTTAACTTTTCCTTCGTTTACCTTTTAATATTTTCCGAAAATACAAGTTATCGTGAACTTTAGAGAATGTAATTATGAGAAATATGTATACTTGGATAATCATTTCATCTAGAAATGAACGTTTCAACAAACAAATATCATCTATACTCCGAATCTTAGTTAAAACTTTTATTTCTTGATGAAATGGTTACTGACTTCTGCCCATTACCCATAATTACATTTTGTTTTCCATACTAAAGCTCTTAAAACTTGATTCTCGACTCGAAGCGACAACCTGCGGAATAGATACCTCACTTTTTGACTATATTACCGACTATTAGTACTGAAGATAATTTCATCGAGAAAACCTGACCATAATGAGAATATCATACACTGATATTATAATAACAAAATACGGACATGCTATTTAAAAGAAACTTAGTTTTATTTTTATAACAATTTAGTCGTGTCACTGGACAAATGTTTCAATTAATAAACGAATAACTATCTCATCAACTTTATTTGGAAATATCACAGCACGAACATGCACGATTTTTTCGACACAAAATTGTCTTTTTGTCTCAGAAATTGATTTAGTATGTGTGTACATACTAATTTTATTAATTCATTCAACACCTTACTTTTATTGATATATGAACAAAATAAAAATAATTACAATTGATTTGGCTGGAAAAAAGAAAATTCAATGGTATAAAATTCAAGAACCAATTTTTTTCTCTCCAGTTGTAATTAAAAATTAATAAAAACATACCCACTATTTCTTTCTCAAATTTTATCCTTTGAAAAGATCTGTAGTCCTACCTGAAACAAATGGCACATCAATATGATAAAATTGAGTAATAAAAAAATTAACCAATTTTTAGTGCAATTACCTGCCCCAAAATCGTCTTTTTTCATTTTTAAAAATCTCGATCTTCCTGTTTTCTTCAAAACTATTATCTCTTGGAAAAAAAATGTTATTAATAATAAAATTGTATAAACAATGATTTCTAACAATGCTCAAAATGCAATGTAAAAGATAATACAGTCGTAAAAACGAACATGCTACAATAAAAGTACAAATATAATATACTAAGACAGTTAAACATTTTGTAAAACGTTTATCATTGCTACAACTTATTGTTAATAGTTAACAATACCAATAACAATTGTGTTATTATTAAAAACCACAGAAACAATATCTTCATCAGTCCTTTGCCGCCCATCCACTAACCTTTGAAAATGCACCATAGATCACAAATAAAAATCAGCAATGTTTTCTTACCCTTTCTTTAAATATGCAGTTTAACATTTTTGTGGTGCTAAATTAATTTATTTATAATAAAAAAAAATTTATGAATTCAATCCACTATTAATAAATAATTGAATATATTAAACTTTATGTTTAAGCATTGGAAATGGCGCATTTAGCGCTATCTGTTAGTTCTTCTATTCAACTATCTCAGATCTTTAGAAAAGAAGTTATGACAGATTTTAATTATTTTTAGTTATAAATGGAGATAGTTAAAAAGACTATATAACATAAAGACCTGATGCCCTTTGAATGATTTATGGTAATTTAAAAACTATACCAAAAAAATGTATACCTAAAGTCATTAGGGTAACAATAAACTGGTCATCATTTTGAGTTGAGTTATAACCATTTTTAACTGTTTACTCATTTCCTTTTTAATATTCTCCTAAAATACAAATTATCGTTAGCTTTAGTATGGAAATGAGAATGTAATTGTAGGAAATGTATAGATTTTGATAATCATTTCATCAAGAAATAAACGTTTCAACTAACACTTCGAAGTTTTATAGATTATATATGTTATTCGGAACATTTATTTCTTGATGAAATGATTATCAAAATCTATACATTCACACATAAGTTCACACATTTCCCATAATTGCATTATTTTTTCCATTCTAAAGATCACAGTAATTTGTATTTTTTGAGAATATTAAAAAGGAAACAAGTGAACACTTGTATCTCAACTCGAAGAGACTACTTGCAGAATTGATACACTCATTAGGTTCATTAAGATACCTTTTGCATAATTTTAGGCATTTTTTCTTTTGGCTAGACTTCACTAATAATGATTTATTTTTCAATTATACATTTTACCTATTTTGTGCCCATAGTATAAATATAAATTCTATTTGTTTATAATTAGTGAGGTATTGCAAATGGTTTGTAATTTAATGATCATCAAAATCACAACAATGTAGTTACATTAATTAAAAATAATAAACCAAACATTAACTTTAGTTTTCACACCCCTTTCCTTCTTATTATTCACTATCTTCTTGCACTTACAGAACCCAATTGAAAATAATGCAATATTATACCATAAGATAAAATGTAATGTTGAAAGGATGGAAATAGAATGAATGCCAAAATTGGTGATGAAGGAGGATGAACCAGAATAAGATCATTTAATTTATTTAATGGGGTAAGTAAAGCAAATTGTATAAGCTATTCATATGATTATTTATGTATTTATCTTATTTACTAATGAAAAGAGTAATATTACTATTGTTAGGCATCATTTTTCATTTATTTACAAGGAAAAACAAAGGGAAAATGATAATGCATTCACATAATCCAGGGTTTATGGATGCTTTATTATTTTACTTTCAACAGACAAATTATTAACTTTATCTATAATAACTTTCTTTTATCCATTAAGCCTTCTTTCATATTGCCAAACATCATTTTCTGTTCCATATGAGGGCCTAGATTCACCCATATTTTGTTTAACAAATTTACAGCCACTAGGAAAAGTTGTTTCGCACCTTTCTCTCTCTGGTATGTAGTAATAACCTTGTGGGCAACGAATTAGAACCAAACTTCTTTGGTTGCACATAAAGTAAGTTGAACAGTCGTTTGGATTCTGGTATAATTGTCCATAGGTAGAACAGCTTTGATTTGGAACTACTGTTGGGTAGTTAGCTTCTGGTGTTGGTGAATTTGGTTGAGGCCTGTAACCACCAACAGATGGAGGTAATGGCTGGAATGATTGTCCATTATCAACTAAAAAGAAAAATTAATTAAAAAACTTAGAACATGGAAACGTTATTATTATAAATATAAATCTTTATTTATTCTCAATATAAATCTTATTTGTGAGTGTATATTATTTAAAACATTTAGAAACATTGGACTGAAATGTTGTTACTATTGATGAAATTAGATATTATGATTTTGATCTATTTGAAAAAGATGCTTAGTTTTCATATGAAGTATCTATGTTTAAGTCCTAATTCAGCACCTTAATTTCTTTGTTAAGCACCATACTATGCCCAAGATTATTGTTTCACAACCTCTTCAGGTGGCCATAGGATTTTTTTAAAGAAGTAGAAAAAATCTTTTGTTATTCAGTCCTTTGGAAGGAATGTAAAATGAGGGTCATCACCTGTGCGTTGTCAGGTACTCATTAATGATCCCTGTTCTAATTAATCTTAGGCAAAATTCAGGGCTTTAACCTGATGTTAAATGAACAAACAAATAGATTAATCAATACGCAAACCCTTAATATCAATTATATTGTTGCTATTTTTACTGCCAGTATCTATTGATCCAAAAGGATATTTACCACCAGAATTTCCACCACCATTGCTTCCTGGATTAGTTTGGTAACCATCTACACCACTATTGCCACAGTTGTAGTTTCCAGTATCCCAATCGCACACTTCTAAGCGTGGGTTGAACCTATTGTAATGGATTTGTTATTGATAAATTAAAAGAAAAAAATAATTGAAATATGTGACCATTCAATGCAAAATCAAATTTGTTAATTCTTAGCAGGAAACATGTTATTATCTTAATTTCTATTCCTGTAATCTGCTTTCCTGAGTAATCCCCTCTAAGAAGGACACCTGGAGTCCTTGTTGATTGCTGCCACCTCTTTATTTTATGAAACATCTACTATTTATATAAATATAACTGGGAACATCCATCACTTAGACTGTTGCCAATCTTTTTCTTCAACCTTTAATCCCAGATAATTATTACTTAAATCTTTTAATATGTTTAAAACACACCAGGCAAGGGGAAGATTTGACAATTATTAAAAGAAAGATGAACAATAGTCTCTAATAAATAGAAACCTTCATAAACACCATCAATGATTACTCAACGATTATTTCTGAACAGTTTTTTTTTATATTTAATTTTTGAGTTTCACGTATCCAGAATCAAAAAACCTCAAATTTTTAAAAGGAGGATGTTAGTTTTTTTTCTTGGTATATTGCATTAGTCCATAATTTAAAATAATGAACCAAAAGGAATATGACTCTAAAAAATATGGTAATCATGAAGACAGCAACATACACAATTTAGGTAATAAAAGAACTTGTTTACAGGAATAACATATTATAAAAATTATAACACTTGTACCTTTCTTCTTGGTGCAGTTTATGATCAATTGTTAATTGTATCAGGACAATAGCTGATTTAGATTGAGTAAATTACCAACGTCAAGGTTCTAGCAGTAGAGATACCTCAAGGAACAGAAAGTATATTAAGATACAGTCAATTGGGAACTAAGAGAATTAGGAGATATTGGCAAATTATATAAGAATTTGATTGTGGAATTGGTTTATATTATTCTAGTGTTCATAGCAGTTTCACTCCTGTTAAATTGAATTGATGCCTGAAATATAAAGTAAGTGATAAAATTAAAAATGGTGAAGATAAAGGTCTGGGTGGAGGCTTGAAAAAATTATTTTAAAGCCATAATTTGGATCCATATTGCAGTTCTTCTTTTAGAAATACAAGATACAAAAAAATTAAATGATAGAAAAATTGTAAAGAATAAAAATGATATCGGAATAATAGAAATCATGATATCGGAGAAAAAAACAGCAAAACAGTTACAAAAGTGGCAATGATTTAAATTATAGGATGAAAAAACAGTTATTATTTGAATTATATGAACTTAAACAATGGAACATGAGTAATAACAATAAAGATGGGGAACGATGTAGATAAACATAAAAACAGAGGGAATGATTATAAAGTATTAGTTGATAAGTAGATAAGAAAGTATGTAATACAAATTAATCTAATAAGTTTTATTTGAAATAGAAAGAGGTGTTAGAATATGCAAATAAATAAACAGAGATATTAATGATATCTAAAAACATATTTGATAAAATCTTTGTAAAGGGTAACCATAGATAAAATCAAATATAGAATAACATAACAATATTATTTAAAGATAAATTATAAAAGAGTTACAAGAGAAGGGATTGAATTATAGGTATTATATCTACACCACCGGTGAACAAGTGGTTAAGTCGGATTTTGTCCAAACAGAGTTTCATTTCATAGTTTTTGGTGCTTGAAATAGCGTTGTAATTTAAGCAATAACTCCTTTTCAAGCCAATGCTTTTACTTCGTCCCTTATGCACTACAAAATAACTCGATTCCGCTACCATATGTACAAGAAACTCATTTTAGAGAAAATTTGGCTTAAACCACTTATTCACCAGGGTTGTAGATATAGGAAAAGGTATTATTTAAAATATATGAAATAGAACAATGGAAAATGGGCAATGAGACTAATGGCCGATCATGTAAATAGATATAAAACAAAGAGAATTATGAAAAGTAATAAGGAAAATAAAAAGGATAGCTTGACAAATAATGTTAAAAATGAAGGAAAACAGAAAATATAACAATGAAATATAAAGTACAAGGGGTCCAGTGATCAGTGGTCTAGTGGTTAGCATAACAACATACTAAGCCCAAAATCGTGGGTTCGTAGCTCGGCAGTTGGCTCTAGGATTTTCTAAAGGGAGTAAAAAATCTTTGGTTATGTCGTCCTTCGGAAAGGAAGTTAAATGGGGGGTCTTGAGCCTGTATGATGTCAGGTACTTGCTAAAAATCCCTATCCTAATTAAACCAGGATAAGCAAAATTTAGAGCTCCCACTGTAGCATTGTGCGATTAGCCATAGCAGCATAAAAATGACATAAAAAATAAAGAAACAAGCATGAAGTACATAAGATTAACAAATGAGAAATAGAAACAGTGAAAAAAAAGTGTAGTGTAACCTCTAGTATGTTGTTCAGTCTCACTTGTTGCAAGTGTATGGTATAAATATATTTTTCAAGTTCTACTATTGCATGATTACCATCTTATTAATTATGAATAATTATTCTCAGGAGTCCTCTAAAGAAAGATTATTTTGTCAAATAAACAAAAAAAAACACTTGAACCTATATAGTAAATCAAAAATAAAAAAGGGATTAAAAATAAAGAGTACGACAATGAGAGAATAAGAAAACCAACCTAAGATTCTTTAATCCTAAAGAGAATGTATTGACAAAAATACAGAGAAATTGAATAAAATTGTATTGCTAATCTATGAATTTATAATTCTTTAACTTTTCCAATTTTCTCAAACAGTTAGAAATATTATTTATTTTTACGGAGATTGAATCTTTTCTAAAAAGCTAATATTTGAAGTTTGAGGTCTGTTTTAAAATGATTAAAGAATTATTGTTCTATTTTCTAGCTGATCAATTTTTCAGGGAGGATCCAATAATATAATGAATATTTTAAAATAAACACAGTTTACTATTTTTAATATGGGCATTGCTTAGGAATCCAGTTTATATTTTGGTATTCGATAATAAATATGTTTGCACGGATGTAGATCTGTTTTCAGAACATTATCAAGAAGAAAATACGGTTAGGTATGGGCTCAAACAAATTTAATTGAGCTATATATTATTTTCTCATTTCAATTGCCAAATGCCTTTTGATTTATAGAACCTGAAAAATCCTGGGAAAGTTGAATCAACAAAAACCTTCTGATTCTTTATATTTTTGTTTTTATAATTATTATTCTCAGAAAGTTGACGAAAACTTTATTCAAAAGCTATTAAGCTTACTAAACCATTTTTGGTACACTTTGTGGGAATAATACTCCTGTCTTCTTTTATGATTTATTTATCCATTCATCTCTTTAATTTTATTTACATGAAGATTGGTTAGATATAAATCCTTTTATTTAGAAAACATTTAATTAATAAAAAAAAATTAATGCCACCATTGTTATTTGCATACCTGCATTGGAATAATAAAAATAGCAGTAATAGTCAATATTGTTACTTACCTGTTTTTCTGATGTTAAAACTAAAACAACTTTATAATTTATTTTATTTTATATTTTTATTAATTGTTATAATACATCAACAAGATCCTAATGTTCAATGAACATTCTTCCTCTTGTATACATCACAAATTGCAAGAACATGGGATATGGGATCAGTGAAGAGTGATTTGTCTGACCGAGGTACGAACCAGGTGGTAGAGCACTGTGATGGAAACATGGGAGACCCGGGTTCGAATCCCGGCCCTGGACTTATCTTTTCTCTTCATAATAAAAATATTTAAAAGAATTTTAATTTTTAAAAATTAAAAATTATATTATGAATACATATTTATTTATTCCATTGTATAACCAATAGAGAGCTACATGGTTTTGTACTTATAATAAATAAAACAACTAGAGTTTCACTACTAGATTTTCAAACTATTAGGAACAGAAACTAAAAAAATTAAACAAAATTAACTGTAGGAACATAACTCTGCTTTAGGTGTATACCTACCAAAGAAAAAAATCAGGGGTAAAGAAAGATTTTAAGGTCAATTGCATTATATTATTACTAATTCAGCGCAACAACACATGGACACGTCTAGGCCTCCTCAATCATTATCCGCCAGTAGTTGAGTGCTGCTGCCATCCAGTTGTGGACTCCGAGGTTACTCGTGTCTTCTGCCTCACAGTCAGTCCACCGCAGTCGCGGTCGGCTGACTCTCCTATGTCCATGATTGACCTCCGTCAGTAAACATTTTGGAATTTCCCCCTCGCTCATCTTCGTCACATGTCCAGCCCATCTTAGTCAGGATCGTTTAATTACATTAACCACGTAAGGCTCACCAAAGAGATCATATAATTCTTCATTTTTTCTTTGTCTCCACCTTCCATTTTTAGGAAGATCCTGTATTCGAATACAAAAAAATTTTGGTTTGCATCGTTTGCCATTGTCCATGTTTCCGCTCTGTATGGAGTCAGGGTCTGATATACAATGATTTTAGTTTTTCTTGTTATTACCCTACTTGCTAGATGTTGTCTCAGCCCAAAATAGCAGTGGTTGGCTGACAATATTCGTCTCCTGGTTTCTACCCCGATGGTGTCACTTGAGATCCAAGATAAGTGAATTCTGAGACCCACTCAAGGAGGTAAGATCCAAATCCCACTTTATTTTTCAGGAAAATTTGAACCAAGATGTATATTTTCTATTATTTCTCAATTGATATTTAAAGATGAATCTAGCGCCCATTTTACATAAAACAATGGAAGTTTTTGTCTTTTAAATTATAATTTTGGAATCAAATGCAAATGATTTATTTCCTTCATGAAGAAACCAAAATATTTCTATCTTATGAAAATATCTACAAAATAAAGATATAAAACAAATTTAATTATATTTAAAACAAATAATTATACCATGTTTTAGCTGGGCAAGGGAACAAGATGGGGTTTCCTCCAGCATCACACTTATAAAACGAATAGCGATCATCTGGGTTCGGAAATTGAGCTTTTCCAGCGGGGCAAAATATTTTACGTTGATCAACATATCCAACCTAAAACAAAAATTTAAATAACCAGTGATTGATTTTTTTCTTGCTCGTGTTATTTACTAAATAATACATTTTACAAAAAGAAATTCATAATAAAAATAAAATTTTAATTAAATACCTATACCTAGGTTTTTACTGTTATAGACTATGTACTATGTAAGAGTTATAGACTATGCACTATTAGAAGGAGGGCTTCATACATAATTAAATGTTGACAGTATACCTGTTTTCCCTGACATCAGTATTGTATACTTAAGTTACAAAAAGGGAACTCAATCTGGGAAATGCAATTAAACTGCAACAAATAAAATAACTTTAACTCTTAAGTAATGCATATTTCCGCCAGTTTATGTCAACAGCTAGCATGTAGCTCAGACAAATACACGATAATCCCTCCATCTTCAGATGATTAGAAGGCCAAATGCTATGAAACAATTCTAAAAAACTTAAACCATTTTACTCTTTTCTTTCCACTTGTTCCAACCAAATCATAGAAAGATATAAAATACATGGCTCATATGAAAACTTAAAAAGGCATATTTTCAATAGTGCATATAAATAAGATAATCAAATCTCCTTGGTAGGTAGGAAGATTATTGTTACTACAAATTATTATTGTTACCAATATTTTATGGCAGATGTGATTCTAGATTTTAATTTTTTATTTGTTTAAATTAAATATATAGTTTGCAAATTACCTATCAACATTAATAAGCATTCAAGTTCATTTTTTAGTTTTTTTCAGTAAAATAATAAAATAATTTTTTTCATAAAGCAGGAACAAATGGTATTAAAAAAAATAGAATAGGCACTAAACCACCAATGTTTTCTTTATTTTCTTAGGCTTAAAGAAAATTTATTTGGCTAGGTCAAGTGCAAGGACAGTAATATATTTCTTAAAACCTTTCCTGTTCTTTTTACACAGAATACTTGCTACATTTTATAAATAAATAAACAATTAAATGCAAATGCTTAATAGGTAGCAGATATTGTTATCATTGTTCGATTGGGAACATCCAAAAGTCCCAATTTTAAATTAGAAATTCCAAATGCAAAAAAAAAGAATAATTTGATAATGAACCCTGCCTAATAATGATTAATTAAATTGTTTTGTAAAGAGTACTTACAAAAAATTGTGTGAAGAGGAGAATAAAAAGATATAAACTAGGCGGAAACATTGATGTTGAAACAAGTAAAATGAAGAAGGAAGATTAAATGAATTCAGAAGTCCAGCCATATTGATTTGTTTGAATTTAAAACCAATATTTGTCCAGGTTCATGAACAGAATATGAATCAATCCAGGTGGGATATATTCTCTATTTAATGTTTTTCTTTGCAGAGTAAATATTTCTTGCTGCATATTTTAAGGATTTCATATCATAATTTAATCATTCTAGATTAGCATTAAACATTTTATTCTGGAATAAATATTCCAGAATTTAACTTCAATGGGTAAACTAAATTTTAAAAATATTATTTATATTACAATAAATTGGAATTTATGTTATTTTTTAAATATTGATTAGCAATAAAAAAAATGTACCACTACATCTCATGAAGGGTCTGAGGTTCATCAGTACATGGTGGAGAGTGTACTGTTCCTTGGACAATGGTTGTGTTGGGAGATGATTTGTCCTAGATCACGCTCAATTGCCAGATTTTTCTCTCTTATTTTGGGCCCCCACCTTATGGAAGCTGGGTAGACTCCCCAGTAGGCTCCTAAATCCCATAGGATTTAGGAATTTATATTATTCAACATGTAGGCCCATCATCAATGGAGAAATACTCCTTTGTACAAAAAAAAAAGGAGTATTTCTCCATTGATGATGGGCCTACATGTTGAATAATATAAATTCGCAGTAATCAATCATAATTCTTTGATACAACTAGGTTATTTTGACTTCCATGGTTAATGTTCAAAAGATTATACGAAATATTTAATTGACTCAAAAAGATTTCAGAATACTGCAGTTCTATATTTATTCTTACTTACCTTAAAAAGGGTGAAAGATTATAACACAATTATAACTGATCAAACAATCGTTTCGCTCTACTTTATAGTTTATAGAATCGGCAAAACTAGTATTGGATAGATTACATGAGGCATCATCAAAGAATGACTTTCAAATTTCTTTTGAAAAAATGGACATTAAATCTATGGATAAACTTTGAATGGAACCATTATGTAGATAAATCTCTCAAATAACTCATTTAAAATATCTTGGTGAAATGTTCCAGAATTAAATACCATCCCCATAGGATTAAATACAGTATCCTTTAAAGATATATGTTTGAAATTGCAGAAGTTGTTCAAAGTTACTTGGAATCAATATAATAAAAATCCAATCCCTTGTAATGCTAAGCTTCAATATAAAAATACACTTGTTTTATCTGCTCTGTTTGCTTTAGAAACTTTTTTAACTCAAAGAATGACAAAAAATCATGAATTAGAAAAACAGGAGAGGAAAATTCTACAGAAAAAATATTGGGATGTTCAGAAAGTGGGGCTATGGATCAAACTAACAACTCTAGATATTTATAAAACGTATAAAGTATTGCAAACACATTTAGTAAAAGAAAAATGATCTATGGAAATTCATATAGGATCATAGGCGTAACGATGGGGGAGGGGGGTTGTTGGGGATGTAACCCCCCCCCCATAGCTTAGATGAAATTTTAAAAAAAATGAACCTTTGAATTTTTTAAATTTCAATTAAATTTTTGATTTTGCTTTTTTAAAGTTATTATTGTGGGATAATAGAAGTAAGGGTCAATAATGCCAAAAACACAACAAAGAAAGTGCAAACACAGTTATTTTAATGAATAAAAGGTACTCTAAAATGTCAAACCAAAAATGTAATACTGTTTATTTACAATTAATTATATTATTATAGCGGCAGTATTGGCATCTAGCGGCAACAATAAGATTGCAAATGTAAGAACAGTTTAGAAAATTCTTAGAATATAGCAGTGAAGTCTGGGTGGGTCTAGAAAGTTCCCTATGCAATTAAGCATAGTAAGTTATTGTAACCAATAAATAGAGTTACTTGTATTTAAAAGCTACTTCTTGATTGCCCTTCCAATAATAACATTTACAATAATGAAAATAGAATTTATAAAAAAATATAATCTATTTATTTAATTTGAAGCTGCATGATTTATAGTATAATACATTTTATATCTATATTACGAGACATCTTTTTTGAAGGGAGTAATATGTTGGAGTGGTTGACTGGTGGGGGCTAACCCCCCTTCCCACCATGAGTCAACTCTAGTTACGCCAGTGCATAGGATGATTGATAATAGGCTTACAAAGCTATTTTTTAACAAAATTAGAAAAGGTACTGATGAACTAAACTGGATGAAAGAAACTCTGGAAGATTTTAAGATATTAGAGATAGAGGGAGAAAGAAGAAAAATCCAAATTTAAAATATTTGAACACAAAAAAAATTCGATCCGAAACTTAAATGAAAGAAGACAGGAGTAAAATGTGCAAATTAAATGAAAAGAGGACAAGTGAGCTAATCAGGAGATATTGGGGGTTATCAACCTTCTAGGTCAAAGGTCCGGCAGCCTGGAAGGTGGTATTGGGATTTTTGAAAGGGAGTTCTTTTGAGTGGACGTAAAATGGCTCTATCGATATGGTGTCAGGCATGTGTCGTTTAGATCCCTATCCTAATTATACCTGAATAGGAAAAATTTAATTCTATCTTCCATCAATTTGCTTGTGATTTGCTCAGCTGCTCAGGCTAATCAGGGATCCAAGCAAATCTGTGGATCTGACCAGCTAATGTACCGCTCTTTACTTATCCACTGTAAACTATTTCTTTCAAAATGAATATTTGTAAACGAACTTGCTGATATGTCAATCTTCGTTCTTTCCAAAATCAATTGAACGCCATATATATCATCTGGCACGTCCCATCTATATTTTCCTCCATTTCCAAGATAAATAGAAGAAAACGTGGAAAGTTTTTAGCTACTTCTCTGCTGATCCGCATCCTTATATTATATTACGAGTATTTTCACATCTCGTACACGATGTTATATTTTCTTCAGACAATCGCTGGAGTACTATTGCAATGCTGGCATCTCGGTAGTAATTCTTTACTGATTAGGCGTTGCTGAGTCGCCAATTTGAATCTTGAATGCCCAATCCTTAGTCATTCAAGGCTCACCCCTTCTCTGCAGATTCTACGACTTGAGGAGTTCCAAGATTTTGGTAGCGAATTTGATATTAAACCATAAGTTATTTTTTCTTTATTAAGGAAAGTTTTTATTGACCTTTAACTTCTTTTCATTACTAAATAGTAGTTTCCTGATTTGACTACAATGAATTGACAACGGTCCTTGAGTCTTATGCGCAATAATTTTCCACAAGAACTAATAGACGAAGTTATCACTCATGAACGTAATTAAGGTGAATGAATTTTCCATTGACATAACCAGATGGTTTAATAATATTTTGTAGTTAATTGTTCAAAATACGTTTGCGTTTGTATCCCATGTATTTTAAAATTTACCCCCACTCCTATTGAGATTTAAAGATTTTTTTTTATTCTTAATTTTTATTTGATAAAATTCTAGAAAAAATAAACCAATTAACCTTTCGTTAATTCAAGCATCATCAGGATATACAACAAATGATGTAATTTTTTATTATTTCATTTTCTGTTCACGTCAAGATGATTACTGAATTGAGGAAACGTTGACCAGTTTGCTTTTCCAGTATTTTAGGGGCTTAAAGTTTTGGTTTTAAGGATTTCTTCTATTCTATTCTAATTTATATTTTATGTTATCGAAACTGCAAATTATATAACCGATTATAGCTCGTATCATAACTCTTTCCATGACTCCCTAGAATAATAATAGTCATAAGATTACTTCTCTACGGAAGTCAGAGATATGTTTTATATAATTCAGAGTTTTCGTCTTGAAGCATCAAAATAATGACATCAGATAGGAAATAGGAAACTCTGGAAAACGTATTTTGTTACTTAAAAGTGTCATAAAAAATACAACAAAAAATTAAATATCAAAACTTTGCAGAGCGTAGGGCTTCTCTGGAAGATCAAATAACTGGTAGGGGTCGTTCATGAGTGAAATCTTCAGTTTAGTTTACAGTTCTCCTCTTTAGCTAATATCAAACTAACCCGGGTTGAAATTAACAACATTCAAGGCAAATTGCTAATTTTATTTTATAATAATTATTATTAAAATTATATTGTTTTAGTCTGATTTATTAAAACAGGAAATAAAATTTCAGGGATAACCGATAATGTGAATATCTAATCAAAAGATTCAGATTTTCCATCAGCCTACAAATCATTAAAAATGGTTTCTCAATAGAAAATAATTGAAAGCTACCTGTAACGAAGTCATTTACTAACACCCTCATCATCACGTACAATATGTTTGACTGCTCATTCCTTCCAAATTCATCTTTTCCCTGCTTTAACGAAAAATTTGTTCAACAGTAAATTCCAGAGTATGTTGAAAGTTTTCTAATATTTCTTCCATAAATATTCGTTAAATCGTACTAGATGACGTAGATTCCGGAAGATAGGAGTCGATAAGAGTTACCTAAGGAACTATTGGTTATCTTCTGCTTTTAGGAGAACATCTTTTAATAATTTTCTGCAAGTTTATTGTTGTTGCCTATATTATGGTGGAGTCTTTCACAGATCTCTGATTTGGCAGGACATCAGATATTTCCTTCTCAAGTACACAGTTTTAAAACATGTAACTCCTCTTACAGTTGATCTAATTACGCAAAATATATATACATATATATAAGTTAGAATGAGACTGAAATGATAACATAAAAAAAGGGGATTTTGGGCAGAATAACGACACGCTCTTGAACATAAAACTGACTTTATTTCTCTATTACAGCTCTATATATAGTCTATTGGATGTATTATAAAACTAAGAATAACAAAACTTAATCCTAACTCCTGTTGATATTTACTAAGCCTAAGTGTCTATTTACACCAGTTAACTCCCCCCCTCCAGTTCCTTCACTAGGAGGAACTACTAAAAATAATTACAAGAAAAACAAAATGTTTACAATCTGATTAAGGGTAGCTTAACTATTAACTAAGAATCACATAAAAATAATTACAAAAATATAACCTGAAAGATCAGAAAAAGAACAACACAAAATAATACTTCTAAGAACTATAAAATAGATTAAATATTTCCACAATATGTTACAATTTAGTTGTCTTCTTAATCACTGGCCACAGTAACTGACATACAACACAAACAACACTAACACTCCTGGACCACGGCCTCCGGCTCCAGCGGTGACACTGTATGAGGTACACGCAGCTCTTCTAAATGGACTGTACGAACCCTGGATGGCTGATTGACGTCCCGGATTGTATATAAATTATGTTCCCTGATCGTGATTATCCTAAAGGGCCCCTCATAACGTGCAGCCGTTTTATTTCGTGCTGTCCGCAATCGTCGATAAACAACAGTTCCCAACGGAAGTGAACCTTTCGAATGTACCCTCACATTCTCATTAGCTTTGTGTACCCGAGAGGTCTTTTCTCTAATCAATTTTTCCCGAACCTTATTCCATGACGACGTCTGTTCGGCCCGTTTCCGGGAAAGTTGCGCCAATAGCTCCGTGTTAGTAACTGTTAATAAATCCCCCCGATCGCGCCTTGTTTGACCAAACACAATCTCGACCGGAGATAATCCCGTCACCGAATGAATTGTATTGTTATAGGCGATAATCGCCCTAGGCATGGCGTCATATGCGTCTAGGTTTCGCCCTAATTTGAGAAGCCGAAGGTGTTCCCCAAGCGTATTATGAAGGCGTTCTACGGCGCCTCTGCCCTTGACATGGTGAGGAGTATTCAACCGCCACGTAATTCCCAGGACAGTACTCTCTTCCCGTATCAAAGCATTATCGAACTCCCGTCCGCAATCCGAAACAATTTGCTCGGGCACTCCGTAACTTGCGCACCATTGCAACACCCCTTCCCATACCGCCCTAGGTGTCTTTGTTTCTATGGGATAAGCCATTGCGATCTTGCTGAATGTGTCAATCGCGGTGAGCCAGGACTGGCCCTCATTCGAATAGATATCCAGTTGGACACATAACTCTGTAGGAACATAACTCTGCTTTAGGTGTATACCTACCAAAGAAAAAAATCAGGGGTAAAGAAAGATTTTAAGGTCAATTGCATTATATTATTACTAATTCAGCGCAACAACACATGGACACGTCTAGGCCTCCTCAATCATTATCCGCCAGTAGTTGAGTGCTGCTGCCATCCAGTTGTGGACTCCGAGGTTACTCGTGTCTTCTGCCTCACAGTCAGTCCACCGCAGTCGCGGTCGGCTGACTCTCCTATGTCCATGATTGACCTCCGTCAGTAAACATTTTGGAATTTCCCCCTCGCTCATCTTCGTCACATGTCCAGCCCATCTTAGTCAGGATCGTTTAATTACATTAACCACGTAAGGCTCACCAAAGAGATCATATAATTCTTCATTTTTTCTTTGTCTCCACCTTCCATTTTTAGGAAGATCCTGTATTCGAATACAAAAAAATTTTGGTTTGCATCGTTTGCCATTGTCCATGTTTCCGCTCTGTATGGAGTCAGGGTCTGATATACAATGATTTTAGTTTTTCTTGTTATTACCCTACTTGCTAGATGTTGTCTCAGCCCAAAATAGCAGTGGTTGGCTGACAATATTCGTCTCCTGGTTTCTACCCCGATGGTGTCACTTGAGATCCAAGATAAGTGAATTCTGAGACCCACTCAAGGAGGTAAGATCCAAATCCCACTTTATTTTTCAGGAAAATTTGAACCAAGATGTATATTTTCTATTATTTCTCAATTGATATTTAAAGATGAATCTAGCGCCCATTTTACATAAAACAATGGAAGTTTTTGTCTTTTAAATTATAATTTTGGAATCAAATGCAAATGATTTATTTCCTTCATGAAGAAACCAAAATATTTCTATCTTATGAAAATATCTACAAAATAAAGATATAAAACAAATTTAATTATATTTAAAACAAATAATTATACCATGTTTTAGCTGGGCAAGGGAACAAGATGGGGTTTCCTCCAGCATCACACTTATAAAACGAATAGCGATCATCTGGGTTCGGAAATTGAGCTTTTCCAGCGGGGCAAAATATTTTACGTTGATCAACATATCCAACCTAAAACAAAAATTTAAATAACCAGTGATTGATTTTTTTCTTGCTCGTGTTATTTACTAAATAATACATTTTACAAAAAGAAATTCATAATAAAAATAAAATTTTAATTAAATACCTATACCTAGGTTTTTACTGTTATAGACTATGTACTATGTAAGAGTTATAGACTATGCACTATTAGAAGGAGGGCTTCATACATAATTAAATGTTGACAGTATACCTGTTTTCCCTGACATCAGTATTGTATACTTAAGTTACAAAAAGGGAACTCAATCTGGGAAATGCAATTAAACTGCAACAAATAAAATAACTTTAACTCTTAAGTAATGCATATTTCCGCCAGTTTATGTCAACAGCTAGCATGTAGCTCAGACAAATACACGATAATCCCTCCATCTTCAGATGATTAGAAGGCCAAATGCTATGAAACAATTCTAAAAAACTTAAACCATTTTACTCTTTTCTTTCCACTTGTTCCAACCAAATCATAGAAAGATATAAAATACATGGCTCATATGAAAACTTAAAAAGGCATATTTTCAATAGTGCATATAAATAAGATAATCAAATCTCCTTGGTAGGTAGGAAGATTATTGTTACTACAAATTATTATTGTTACCAATATTTTATGGCAGATGTGATTCTAGATTTTAATTTTTTATTTGTTTAAATTAAATATATAGTTTGCAAATTACCTATCAACATTAATAAGCATTCAAGTTCATTTTTTAGTTTTTTTCAGTAAAATAATAAAATAATTTTTTTCATAAAGCAGGAACAAATGGTATTAAAAAAAATAGAATAGGCACTAAACCACCAATGTTTTCTTTATTTTCTTAGGCTTAAAGAAAATTTATTTGGCTAGGTCAAGTGCAAGGACAGTAATATATTTCTTAAAACCTTTCCTGTTCTTTTTACACAGAATACTTGCTACATTTTATAAATAAATAAACAATTAAATGCAAATGCTTAATAGGTAGCAGATATTGTTATCATTGTTCGATTGGGAACATCCAAAAGTCCCAATTTTAAATTAGAAATTCCAAATGCAAAAAAAAAGAATAATTTGATAATGAACCCTGCCTAATAATGATTAATTAAATTGTTTTGTAAAGAGTACTTACAAAAAATTGTGTGAAGAGGAGAATAAAAAGATATAAACTAGGCGGAAACATTGATGTTGAAACAAGTAAAATGAAGAAGGAAGATTAAATGAATTCAGAAGTCCAGCCATATTGATTTGTTTGAATTTAAAACCAATATTTGTCCAGGTTCATGAACAGAATATGAATCAATCCAGGTGGGATATATTCTCTATTTAATGTTTTTCTTTGCAGAGTAAATATTTCTTGCTGCATATTTTAAGGATTTCATATCATAATTTAATCATTCTAGATTAGCATTAAACATTTTATTCTGGAATAAATATTCCAGAATTTAACTTCAATGGGTAAACTAAATTTTAAAAATATTATTTATATTACAATAAATTGGAATTTATGTTATTTTTTAAATATTGATTAGCAATAAAAAAAATGTACCACTACATCTCATGAAGGGTCTGAGGTTCATCAGTACATGGTGGAGAGTGTACTGTTCCTTGGACAATGGTTGTGTTGGGAGATGATTTGTCCTAGATCACGCTCAATTGCCAGATTTTTCTCTCTTATTTTGGGCCCCCACCTTATGGAAGCTGGGTAGACTCCCCAGTAGGCTCCTAAATCCCATAGGATTTAGGAATTTATATTATTCAACATGTAGGCCCATCATCAATGGAGAAATACTCCTTTGTACAAAAAAAAAAGGAGTATTTCTCCATTGATGATGGGCCTACATGTTGAATAATATAAATTCGCAGTAATCAATCATAATTCTTTGATACAACTAGGTTATTTTGACTTCCATGGTTAATGTTCAAAAGATTATACGAAATATTTAATTGACTCAAAAAGATTTCAGAATACTGCAGTTCTATATTTATTCTTACTTACCTTAAAAAGGGTGAAAGATTATAACACAATTATAACTGATCAAACAATCGTTTCGCTCTACTTTATAGTTTATAGAATCGGCAAAACTAGTATTGGATAGATTACATGAGGCATCATCAAAGAATGACTTTCAAATTTCTTTTGAAAAAATGGACATTAAATCTATGGATAAACTTTGAATGGAACCATTATGTAGATAAATCTCTCAAATAACTCATTTAAAATATCTTGGTGAAATGTTCCAGAATTAAATACCATCCCCATAGGATTAAATACAGTATCCTTTAAAGATATATGTTTGAAATTGCAGAAGTTGTTCAAAGTTACTTGGAATCAATATAATAAAAATCCAATCCCTTGTAATGCTAAGCTTCAATATAAAAATACACTTGTTTTATCTGCTCTGTTTGCTTTAGAAACTTTTTTAACTCAAAGAATGACAAAAAATCATGAATTAGAAAAACAGGAGAGGAAAATTCTACAGAAAAAATATTGGGATGTTCAGAAAGTGGGGCTATGGATCAAACTAACAACTCTAGATATTTATAAAACGTATAAAGTATTGCAAACACATTTAGTAAAAGAAAAATGATCTATGGAAATTCATATAGGATCATAGGCGTAACGATGGGGGAGGGGGGTTGTTGGGGATGTAACCCCCCCCCCATAGCTTAGATGAAATTTTAAAAAAAATGAACCTTTGAATTTTTTAAATTTCAATTAAATTTTTGATTTTGCTTTTTTAAAGTTATTATTGTGGGATAATAGAAGTAAGGGTCAATAATGCCAAAAACACAACAAAGAAAGTGCAAACACAGTTATTTTAATGAATAAAAGGTACTCTAAAATGTCAAACCAAAAATGTAATACTGTTTATTTACAATTAATTATATTATTATAGCGGCAGTATTGGCATCTAGCGGCAACAATAAGATTGCAAATGTAAGAACAGTTTAGAAAATTCTTAGAATATAGCAGTGAAGTCTGGGTGGGTCTAGAAAGTTCCCTATGCAATTAAGCATAGTAAGTTATTGTAACCAATAAATAGAGTTACTTGTATTTAAAAGCTACTTCTTGATTGCCCTTCCAATAATAACATTTACAATAATGAAAATAGAATTTATAAAAAAATATAATCTATTTATTTAATTTGAAGCTGCATGATTTATAGTATAATACATTTTATATCTATATTACGAGACATCTTTTTTGAAGGGAGTAATATGTTGGAGTGGTTGACTGGTGGGGGCTAACCCCCCTTCCCACCATGAGTCAACTCTAGTTACGCCAGTGCATAGGATGATTGATAATAGGCTTACAAAGCTATTTTTTAACAAAATTAGAAAAGGTACTGATGAACTAAACTGGATGAAAGAAACTCTGGAAGATTTTAAGATATTAGAGATAGAGGGAGAAAGAAGAAAAATCCAAATTTAAAATATTTGAACACAAAAAAAATTCGATCCGAAACTTAAATGAAAGAAGACAGGAGTAAAATGTGCAAATTAAATGAAAAGAGGACAAGTGAGCTAATCAGGAGATATTGGGGGTTATCAACCTTCTAGGTCAAAGGTCCGGCAGCCTGGAAGGTGGTATTGGGATTTTTGAAAGGGAGTTCTTTTGAGTGGACGTAAAATGGCTCTATCGATATGGTGTCAGGCATGTGTCGTTTAGATCCCTATCCTAATTATACCTGAATAGGAAAAATTTAATTCTATCTTCCATCAATTTGCTTGTGATTTGCTCAGCTGCTCAGGCTAATCAGGGATCCAAGCAAATCTGTGGATCTGACCAGCTAATGTACCGCTCTTTACTTATCCACTGTAAACTATTTCTTTCAAAATGAATATTTGTAAACGAACTTGCTGATATGTCAATCTTCGTTCTTTCCAAAATCAATTGAACGCCATATATATCATCTGGCACGTCCCATCTATATTTTCCTCCATTTCCAAGATAAATAGAAGAAAACGTGGAAAGTTTTTAGCTACTTCTCTGCTGATCCGCATCCTTATATTATATTACGAGTATTTTCACATCTCGTACACGATGTTATATTTTCTTCAGACAATCGCTGGAGTACTATTGCAATGCTGGCATCTCGGTAGTAATTCTTTACTGATTAGGCGTTGCTGAGTCGCCAATTTGAATCTTGAATGCCCAATCCTTAGTCATTCAAGGCTCACCCCTTCTCTGCAGATTCTACGACTTGAGGAGTTCCAAGATTTTGGTAGCGAATTTGATATTAAACCATAAGTTATTTTTTCTTTATTAAGGAAAGTTTTTATTGACCTTTAACTTCTTTTCATTACTAAATAGTAGTTTCCTGATTTGACTACAATGAATTGACAACGGTCCTTGAGTCTTATGCGCAATAATTTTCCACAAGAACTAATAGACGAAGTTATCACTCATGAACGTAATTAAGGTGAATGAATTTTCCATTGACATAACCAGATGGTTTAATAATATTTTGTAGTTAATTGTTCAAAATACGTTTGCGTTTGTATCCCATGTATTTTAAAATTTACCCCCACTCCTATTGAGATTTAAAGATTTTTTTTTATTCTTAATTTTTATTTGATAAAATTCTAGAAAAAATAAACCAATTAACCTTTCGTTAATTCAAGCATCATCAGGATATACAACAAATGATGTAATTTTTTATTATTTCATTTTCTGTTCACGTCAAGATGATTACTGAATTGAGGAAACGTTGACCAGTTTGCTTTTCCAGTATTTTAGGGGCTTAAAGTTTTGGTTTTAAGGATTTCTTCTATTCTATTCTAATTTATATTTTATGTTATCGAAACTGCAAATTATATAACCGATTATAGCTCGTATCATAACTCTTTCCATGACTCCCTAGAATAATAATAGTCATAAGATTACTTCTCTACGGAAGTCAGAGATATGTTTTATATAATTCAGAGTTTTCGTCTTGAAGCATCAAAATAATGACATCAGATAGGAAATAGGAAACTCTGGAAAACGTATTTTGTTACTTAAAAGTGTCATAAAAAATACAACAAAAAATTAAATATCAAAACTTTGCAGAGCGTAGGGCTTCTCTGGAAGATCAAATAACTGGTAGGGGTCGTTCATGAGTGAAATCTTCAGTTTAGTTTACAGTTCTCCTCTTTAGCTAATATCAAACTAACCCGGGTTGAAATTAACAACATTCAAGGCAAATTGCTAATTTTATTTTATAATAATTATTATTAAAATTATATTGTTTTAGTCTGATTTATTAAAACAGGAAATAAAATTTCAGGGATAACCGATAATGTGAATATCTAATCAAAAGATTCAGATTTTCCATCAGCCTACAAATCATTAAAAATGGTTTCTCAATAGAAAATAATTGAAAGCTACCTGTAACGAAGTCATTTACTAACACCCTCATCATCACGTACAATATGTTTGACTGCTCATTCCTTCCAAATTCATCTTTTCCCTGCTTTAACGAAAAATTTGTTCAACAGTAAATTCCAGAGTATGTTGAAAGTTTTCTAATATTTCTTCCATAAATATTCGTTAAATCGTACTAGATGACGTAGATTCCGGAAGATAGGAGTCGATAAGAGTTACCTAAGGAACTATTGGTTATCTTCTGCTTTTAGGAGAACATCTTTTAATAATTTTCTGCAAGTTTATTGTTGTTGCCTATATTATGGTGGAGTCTTTCACAGATCTCTGATTTGGCAGGACATCAGATATTTCCTTCTCAAGTACACAGTTTTAAAACATGTAACTCCTCTTACAGTTGATCTAATTACGCAAAATATATATACATATATATAAGTTAGAATGAGACTGAAATGATAACATAAAAAAAGGGGATTTTGGGCAGAATAACGACACGCTCTTGAACATAAAACTGACTTTATTTCTCTATTACAGCTCTATATATAGTCTATTGGATGTATTATAAAACTAAGAATAACAAAACTTAATCCTAACTCCTGTTGATATTTACTAAGCCTAAGTGTCTATTTACACCAGTTAACTCCCCCCCTCCAGTTCCTTCACTAGGAGGAACTACTAAAAATAATTACAAGAAAAACAAAATGTTTACAATCTGATTAAGGGTAGCTTAACTATTAACTAAGAATCACATAAAAATAATTACAAAAATATAACCTGAAAGATCAGAAAAAGAACAACACAAAATAATACTTCTAAGAACTATAAAATAGATTAAATATTTCCACAATATGTTACAATTTAGTTGTCTTCTTAATCACTGGCCACAGTAACTGACATACAACACAAACAACACTAACACTCCTGGACCACGGCCTCCGGCTCCAGCGGTGACACTGTATGAGGTACACGCAGCTCTTCTAAATGGACTGTACGAACCCTGGATGGCTGATTGACGTCCCGGATTGTATATAAATTATGTTCCCTGATCGTGATTATCCTAAAGGGCCCCTCATAACGTGCAGCCGTTTTATTTCGTGCTGTCCGCAATCGTCGATAAACAACAGTTCCCAACGGAAGTGAACCTTTCGAATGTACCCTCACATTCTCATTAGCTTTGTGTACCCGAGAGGTCTTTTCTCTAATCAATTTTTCCCGAACCTTATTCCATGACGACGTCTGTTCGGCCCGTTTCCGGGAAAGTTGCGCCAATAGCTCCGTGTTAGTAACTGTTAATAAATCCCCCCGATCGCGCCTTGTTTGACCAAACACAATCTCGACCGGAGATAATCCCGTCACCGAATGAATTGTATTGTTATAGGCGATAATCGCCCTAGGCATGGCGTCATATGCGTCTAGGTTTCGCCCTAATTTGAGAAGCCGAAGGTGTTCCCCAAGCGTATTATGAAGGCGTTCTACGGCGCCTCTGCCCTTGACATGGTGAGGAGTATTCAACCGCCACGTAATTCCCAGGACAGTACTCTCTTCCCGTATCAAAGCATTATCGAACTCCCGTCCGCAATCCGAAACAATTTGCTCGGGCACTCCGTAACTTGCGCACCATTGCAACACCCCTTCCCATACCGCCCTAGGTGTCTTTGTTTCTATGGGATAAGCCATTGCGATCTTGCTGAATGTGTCAATCGCGGTGAGCCAGGACTGGCCCTCATTCGAATAGATATCCAGTTGGACACTTTGAAGGGGCTCCAGCGCTGTTGGGGTAACTACCTGTTCCGCAACCGGCGGTTGCCTATCGTATTTCCCTCGCTGACACACAGAACATCGACCAATAAACTCCGTAACCGTGCGGCTCATAGCTTTCCAATAATACATACGTTTAAGTGCGCGCACCGTCTCCTCCACCCCGCGGTGATTTGATTTGCCCGTATGATGATCGGCAATAATTTGCTGTTGGATTGTCGGGTCGGGAACAGTTTCAACCTGACGTAAGCACTGGATTATTGGAAAACCGACTCCTATCCTCTCCTGCCTCCATAATCGCTGAAGCTTCTCGGTAATGAGCTTATTTCCCGAAAATATATGGCACACCTGGCCGGGGACACCGAAATCTAAAAAAATTCTTTCTAATTCCGCATCGTCTACCGTCACCGGCATACGCGCTATCACTGTCGATAACCCCTCATAGATACTAGCCCTGGTTTCCGTCCCGGATCCCTGCTTCGAACGGAGAACGATTTGCAATTTCTTGTCATTGATGATTTCGTCGATCTGTGGTAACTCCTTAGGACGTTCCGATGACGCCGCGCTGTCTGCTGAATCCTGTCTGACTAATGGAATCTCCGGTCCGCTTTCGGCCCAATCCCTTAAATAGCGCAAAGCGAACGGCTCAGCCGAAGTTCCTTCATCGTCGATAGCATTAACGACTAAATCCCGCGACAACCAGTCCGCCACCGCGTTTTCGACACCCTTTTTATGAACGACCTTAAACGTATATGCTGCCAACCGCTCTTTCCACCGTGATACCCGAGCTGAGGACTCCTTAAGGGTACTTAAATAAACCAGGGGTTTATGGTCGGTCATAAGTTCAAAGCGTCTGCCATAAACGTAAGGCCGAAAATGCTCCACCGCCCACACTACCGCCAACAGTTCACGCTCGATGGCGCTATAGCGTTTTTCCGCCTCGTTTAACTGCCGACTCGCATAGGCTATTGGCTTTTCCCCTTCGGCAAAATTTTGCGATAGAACCGCCCCAATAGCAATTTCGCTCGCGTCAGTCGTTACGCGGAACATTAACCTGAAATCTGGGAATGCGAGCACGGGTTTCGACGTTAGAATTTCCCGGCACTTCCGGATGCTCTCCAATTGCGTTGGTCCCAAAGCGAACCGTCGCCCTTTTCTTAGGATCTCCGTTAACGGTTGTATTAATGCCGCAATACCCGGAATGAACCGGCGGTAATAATTTACCATTCCCAGGAACCTACGGACCCCTCGCACGTTAGTGGGTAACGGAGCTTCTTGGATAGCCTTCACGCGCTCCTGGTCAGGTTGTACGCCATCAATCGAGACCACGTGCCCTAGAAACCTAATCTCTTTCAGTCCAAACCTTGACTTACTTTGCGACAATTTGAGACCAAATTCCCGTAACCTGTCGAAAACTTTCTCTAAATGCTTTATGTGTTCTTCCTGTGACCGGCTAAACACTATCAGGTCATCCATATACACCTGCGCGAAATCCTCCCCCAGTCCCCTCTGGAACTCGTCCATGAGGCGTTGGAAAGTTAATGGGGCTCCCTTCAACCCAAAGGGCATCCGCACGAATTCATAATGCCCTCTTTCCCAGGAGAACGCGGTCTTCCCTATATCACCCTCCGCCATCCTGACCTGATGGTATCCGCTCTTGAGGTCGAGAGTGCTAAATATTGTTGCGCCCGATAGTCGATCCAGGATATCTTCGACTCGTGGAAGGGGGTATCTTTCATCTACCGTAGCCTCATTTAATTTTCTGTAGTCGACGACGACGCGATATTGTTTCTCCGTCCCACCTGCCTCTCCTTGTTTTTTCTCAACCACCCACAGTGGGCTGTTAAAGGGCGAATTACTTTGCCTTATAATTCCTTGTCGGAGTAAGTCTCCTAACTGTCCCCTAATAATATCCCTCATCGCCTGGGGGTACCTACGATCTTTAACGTACACAGGTTTGTCTGATTTCAAGATAATATGATGTACCGTTTTCCCAGTAGTCGGTAGCGTCTCGTTTTCTCGATAAAAAAGGTCTCTATTCCTGTTCACCACGTTTCGAATAACTTCCTTATCGAATTCGACCGCCCCGATTTCGATACCACCAATTCCTTTTGACGTGGCAACTCGATACCGCCGCTTGCCCATCCAAAACCGCCATTCCCCGCGCTCTACCCGCATCTTCAGACCCGCCTTACGTAAAATGTCACAGCCCACAATAAAGTCGTACCCCGGCATCAAGGACTCCGTGATGTGTAATTTCAGTCTTATGTCGCCTCCCGTTAGTTTTGTACAATCGAAATAAACTTCGCCTAATGTTTTGCATCGGCCGCTGACCGTGGTTATTGTACACTCACACTGTTTGCGCATTTCCCAGATACCTAACTTTACAGCCCCCCTTTTACTGACTAAGGAATTTGTACTCCCCGTGTCCACCAGAAATTTCATCCCCGTTCCCCTCAGTCTCGCCACGGGCAACCTCGTCCATTTACCCTTCTCTTCACTATTATTAATTAATAATTCCCCTGGACCGTTGCCC
Organism: Arma custos; assembly: GCA_037127475.1. Lineage (NCBI taxonomy): Eukaryota > Metazoa > Arthropoda > Insecta > Hemiptera > Pentatomidae > Arma > Arma custos. The sequence goes on along the minus strand of CM073763.1, from coordinate 28,691,481 downwards.
CACCGACTACCGTACCCTCAATCCGCCCGTAGTTGTCGCGCCCCCGTCTCGGGTCCCGAAGGTCCCCCCTTTCCGCGGTCCCCACTTCTTACCTCGTGTCTCCTTGAAACCGGAGTGCTGCGTCCAGAGTGTATGCTTTCTTCTCCGGATGAGTCCCCACTGGAGAATTGCCCTCTGCTCCTCTGGTAGTTCCGCCTTCCGCTCCACTCCTGTGTGTTAACCTCCATAGGTTCCGGCTGTGAACTCCTCCTATTCGCTCGGTTGCGTCTTGGACACTCCCTTGCCACATGTCCCTTCCTACCACACTCATAACATCGGGTGAGGTTGCATTGTGCGGCCAGGTGTCCTGGTTGGTTACATTCGTAACACCTCTTTTCTTGCCTCCGCCGTCTATCTTCGATGCCTCTATTGGGTCGTTTTTCAAATCCTCTACCTCCCCCATCACGTCTTGGTGGGCTCCGATGCTGCCTCCTTGTGGATCTTACTTCGATCCACTCACCCTCGCACTTCTCTTGCCGAGCCTTATTCCGGTCATGTGCATCCACCAGCTCGTGCGCGCATTCGACAAAATCACGGTCACGAGCTAGAGAACCTGGGCGATCCATGTAATGGCTTAATTGAACCTTCAGAAGATCTCGTACGAACTCCAAACGCCGGCTGCCCTCTTCCTGACCAAACGTTTCGACCATCTTCTCTACCACTCTATTGTAGAGCACTAGGAGTTTTTCAGCGAACTCACCTTCAGATTGCCCTTGATTCCGTCTTAACTTGACAAGGTAGAACACATCTTCTTCAGGAGTCCAGCGCCCTCCGCCATATAACTTCTTAAGTCTGTTCTTCAGGGTGTCCCAGGAAACAGTTGTGTCGCCCTGTATGGCGTTCAAGACCCGTCTTGAAATCCGGCTGACCAGCGCAGCTTCCAACATTTTCACATCCGACTCAAATATGGTCCCATTCTCTTGTCGGGACATGATAAGAGCCATAATCCTGTCGGCTCCTTTAATGAAGTGGTCCAGGTCACCAACTGTACCGGTGAACGGTTCCAATTGTCCTATGACCTCATGGATAAAAGCAGAATTCTGAGTTCTCACCTTTACTAACTCGATCTGCGCTGATTTCTTGGCCTCTGTGAGCTGAGCCATCAACTGCGCATGCTCTTCCGCTGCCTTGGCCAATTGGAACTCAAACTTCGCGCGTTCCTGGGCTAACTCGTCTGTTTCCACCATCGTACAATTATGCAGACCCCTTTTTATTTTTTCTCTCTAATTAATTTCCGAACCGTGAACGAACAAAACTCCCGGGTTTCGGCACCAGTTAGAATGAGACTGAAATGATAACATAAAAAAAGGGGATTTTGGGCAGAATAACGACACGCTCTTGAACATAAAACTGACTTTATTTCTCTATTACAGCTCTATATATAGTCTATTGGATGTATTATAAAACTAAGAATAACAAAACTTAATCCTAACTCCTGTTGATATTTACTAAGCCTAAGTGTCTATTTACACCAGTTAACTTATATATATATATATATATATATATATATATATATATATATATATATATATATATATATATATATATATATAAGTTAAGTGCCATAGCCGGGTAATAGTGGAGCTTAATCCTACTGAGAATATAAACAACTCCCAGATCTTATATAAGAAGGATTAAGTTATGAATAAAGTCAGTTATAACCAATCTCTCTGTGCGTTATCATTCTAAACCTTTTCTTTTTTTTTATTTAAAGTGTCTCGAACTCGTTAAGTGGTGCCGAAACCCGGGACACGGATTAGAACATAGAAAAGAAATTTTTTTTCCGTTGTTCTATTTTTGTTTGTGGCGTTATTTTTTCGTTTGTGGTGAATAGTACTGAAGTGCGCCAACATGAATGACCAGGCTTCGAGCATCCTGAGGCCGGCGACCTTGACGCTAGATCCTCCACAGGCGGAACAGATGATCCCTGAACTTCAACCTCAGGTAACGTCCTCCTTAGCATTAGCGCGGGCAGACCTAGCGAGACAGGAAGCTAATAGAATTGCGCAAGAAACGAATGAATTAGAAAAAATGAAATTAAGGAAGGCCAATGCGCAAGACATCAGGAGAGAAATTTCTGATTTGGATAAATTCAACGGCGATGTCGGGGAACTCAATCATTTTATCAAAGGTGGAGACGGGATCATGGCAGGCATTCAATCCCAGGTGGCAGCGGATTTTCTAGAAGAACTGGATGCCAAAAGGTTGAGAGTGGCCCTGGCACGGCGTGTCCGGAGAAGCGTACTGAACTTAATTCAGGCCGATGAGGAGACTGAATGGGCCGTGATTAAAGAAAGGTTGAAGAAGGCGTATGGAGGAGGGAGATGGACGATCGAGGAGGATATTTTTCAAATGTTCTGTGAACGGAGGCAGAGCCGACAGACACCGGGCCAATACGCTGCAGTCATGCTGGAGCGGTATCAGAAACTCAACGCGAAAATGAGAGAGATCGTCTCAGCAGAAGAGACAGACGCACGAATGCTATTTCTATCCACGATCTGGAAGGTGCAGTTGGCAAGGCAGTTGGGGAAAAAGGAAGGATTCCCTGCCGAGAAAACGTTCCTAGAATGCGCCCAGAACCTTGTGGATACAGGTGCCCGAGAAGAGGAGAGTTACAGGATGGAGGTAGATGAGCCTGAGTGGACAAGGGTCTCAGTGAATCGACCGAGAATCTCCGGGACGCCAGGAAGAAGAACAAGCACCAGAGAAAAACCGTTCACGGCCGAAAAAAGAAGTTGGCAGCCGAAGTCAAGGAATGGGCCCAGGAAGGATGAAAGGAAGTGCCACGGGTGTGGCAAGGCGGGTCATCTGGTAGCAAAATGCCCACGGTCCAGATGTTACGAGTGCGGGATGGAAGGACATTTTGCCAGGCAATGCCCGTACATCTTTCGCAGGAAGGAAGGACAGCAAGTAGAACCGATGGAGGTGAATGCACAAGAGGTACGGAAAAGGAGGTATGCGGCCAGACGAGGCGGGTCCCCAAGGGACACATCTAGTGTCTCGGGATCATCAGAGACGGAGGAGGAACCAGGCAGCAGTGGCGAGGGCAGCGTGAGCAGCGGCTGGAATCGGCAACAAAAGGCGGGTCAGCGGCGGATGGCAACAACGAGACGGAAGCAGGCGGCCGTATGAGGAGGGTGCTCGCAGAGTGGCGACCGGGCTTGCGTGATAAACAACTTAGAAGGTAAGCTGAAAAATTGGTTGCCTATAATTAAGACGTACGGTGAAGTGAAGTGCCTTGTTGACACAGGGAGTTCGAGTACTTTGTTGTCAAAACAAGCAGCGGAGAAATTGTGTGGGAAAGGGGAGGCACTTCAGATCAGGAGATGCAAATGTAGGCTGTTAACCTTGGGAGGGCCATGTAGAGTGATGGGCGAAACGGATATGGGATTGAGCGAGTGGGGGAAAACAGGAGCGCCCCTGCAAGTACATGTCGTAGAGAGTTTGCCCAGGGAGTACCAGGCCATAGTTGGGTGCGACCTGTTGGAGAGGGTGGGCGCGAAGGTGGAAAATAAACGAGGTAGGTGGTTCGTTACGTTAGGGGGTAAGTCCTACACGGGGCATCGGGCGGTGCGAGGTTCTCGGGTGGGAGCTGTGACCAGGGTAGTTGAGTGGAGGAGTTTATTACTGAAAGAATTCCGGGACATCTTTTATAAGGAAGGGGGAGTATTAGGTGTCACGGGAAGGACGGTCCACGAAATTCCTCTAAAACAGGAGAAGACCACGTACGTGAAGGAGAAGCGGTATCCCCAGGCGCTGAGACAGCACATCCGGGCAGAATTAGAGGAGTTAAAACGTCAGGGGATCATTGTCGACAGCTCGTCCCCGTTCAATAGCCCTCTGTGGGCGGTAAGGAAGAAAAGTGTGGCAGGGGAAGAGAAATATAGGGTGGTAGTGGACTTCCGTCAGCTCAACGAGAATACAAAGGACGAAGCTTATCCAATTCCCCGATTTGACGATATCATAGATCGACTGAGCGGTGCGGTAATATTTAGCACATTAGATTTGAAAGCAGGGTATCACCAAATCAGACTGCATCCCCGGGATCAGGCGAAAACAGCCTTCACATTCGAACGGGGACATTATGAATTCACGAGAATGCCGTTTGGACTTAAGAATGCGCCCCTCACGTTCCAGCGGCTGATGGACGAATTCCTCAGGGGGGTAGATGAGGGGATTTGCCAGGTTTATATGGATGACCTTCTAGTGTTTAGCAAATCGGAGGACGAACACGTGCAACACCTTCGGCAGGTCTTCAAAAGGGTTCGCGAATTCGGGCTGAAACTGTCTCCAGAGAAGTCCGTGTTGGGTCGAACTGAGATAAATTTTTTAGGGCACACGGTGTCTCGGGAAGGAGTTAGGCCGGACAAGTCCAAGGTGGAAGCGATCACCAAGATGGCGATACCCCGGGACGTGAAAGGCATCAGAAGGCTTCTGGGGGCCCTTAATTATTATAGGCGTTTTGTTCCGGGCATGGCGCGGTACCTGGTGCCCATCAATAACTTGTTGAAAAAGGGAGCGCGAGTAGTTGTCACGCCGGTCATGGAGGACAACCTGAAGAAATGTCTGGAGCATCTGACGGGGGAACCGGTGCTAGCGTTCCCAGATTTTGCTAAGCAGTTCATTGTGACTACCGATGCCAGCGAGTACGCCTTAGGGGCGGTCTTGTCTCAGGGGCATGACCAGGGGGACCGGCCTATAGCATACGCGAGCAGGAGATTGTCCGAGGCCGAAGCCAGATATAGTGCGTTGGAGAGGGAGCTACTAGGCATTGTTTGGGCGGTCGACCATTTCAGACCATATTTGTTTGGCAGAAGATTCCGGGTCCAGACGGATCACCGGCCGTTACAGTGGGTAGGCCAGCTAAAGGAGTCATCCGCTCGAGTGGCTCGCTGGAAGGAGAAGCTCAGCCAGTACTCCATGGATGTCGTCTACAAACCGGGGAAGGAAAATGTAGTCGCCGATTGGCTGTCGCGGGCACTCATGGTGAATGCTGTAGAAGAGGATGTCGCAGGTCCATCAGGAGATATCCGGCAGTTTCTGCAGGACTGGTCGCCGGGGAGCGAAGGAGAACGATCCATCACGGAAGCGGGAAGAGAGGAGGTATCGTCGGACAGAGAGAGCTCTACGGACGAGAGACCGGGGGATTTGGAAGAAATTGATGAAATCGTGAACGACAAACCGAGGCAGATCATCTGGAAGACAAAGACGTCAGGCATGCTGTCCATAGAGTATCTGCGTTACGGGCGGTCGCGCATCAATGTCATCTCGTCCCAACCAGTGGTGCGATTGGACCTCGTCTGTAAAGCCCTCAAGGACGCTTCTAAGCCGGGACACACACACCATCTTTACGTGGGTAACGCGGTAATCTGGGACAAAATCCGACAGGTGTGGAAAACGGATCAAATCCCGGATCGCGTTTTCATCCGGTGCAGGATCATGGTCGAGACTATCAGGGACGGCGGCCGACAGAAGGAAGTAACTGGGGCCTATCACGTGGGCAAAACCAATCACAGAGGGGTTAATGAGACGCTACAGGCGCTGAGGAGGCGATATTATTGGTCGGGAATGCGGCGGACAATCCAGGAAGTTATAGGGACATGCGAGGTCTGCATGGTTACGAAGTATGACCGCCACCCACCGCAGGCCGTACAGGAAGAAACACCCACGGGGGATCGACCACTCCGAGATCTGCAAGTGGACACGTTCACCTGGAAGGGTTTTACGTGGCTCACGACCATCGACGTTTTCAGCAAGATCGCCATGGCTCACCTGATCCATTCCAAGGAAGCAGAGTCGGTGCTATTAGCCCTCCGGACATGGTTTATGTTTTATGGAGTACCTGATACCATAACGTCCGATAAAGGGAGGGAGTTCGACAACGCGGTGGTGAGCGAGGAAGCGCGTAAGCTGGAGGTCGCGTGGCGGTTCAACACTCCGGGACACCCGAAGGGTAGGGGAGGGGTAGAGCGGTTGCATAGCACGCTTAGCGACCACCTCAGGGTCTACCATGTCGAACAGGGGTTGACGCCGGACGTAGCAATGCGGAAAGCGGTTGCGGCGTACAACCATTCTGTCCATTCCGTAACGGGGTTCTCTCCGTTTGAAGTGTTGTTTGGGATTCGCGGGCCTAGTCGGGATCCCGAGGGTACGGTTGGAAGTACCGCCGCAGCGCGCGACATCGTTGCGAACCACGTGCGGGTTCGAGAGGCGTGGGAAAAGGCGCGAAGGCTGATCGTGAGGGAAAAACGGACCAGAGTTGCTAGGGAAAACGCGAGAGTCCGAGACTGCTCGGGGGAACTCAAAATTGGGGCTATAGTCTACAGGCGAATTGGGTCTAATAGGGGCAAGGAGCCACGGCGATACGAGGGGCCATTCCGTGTTGTAGTCATTCGGGAACACAACACAGTCACCATCGAAAGTGTAGGGGACCCCAGGAGGCGGCGGACGGTCCATATTGAACAGCTGAAATTTCCTCTGGGGTCTGGAGTGCCTTCGCCTACTCCAGTGGAGTGTTAAATTGTGAGGAACAAGAAAGTGTTTGTACTTCTATCAGTGTAGAATTTTGTTTTAAACTATTATTGGTAGCTATTTTGTTTTTCCTTTTTTCTCCTATCTGTGTGGAGGACATCAACCAGTAGGGAATGGTTCTGGTTGTTTTATTATTCCTTGTTGCTGTATCTTACTTTTGTTATTGTACAATTGTATGGTGTTTATTTGTATATATCGAAATTGTGTGTGTCTGGGAGCTGTAGTGTGTACAGGAGCCAGCTCTGCTACTCACCTGGACTGGTCCTTCCTTTAGTTTCCAAAAGTGTCTGGAAACTGGAGGGGGGGAGTTAAGTGCCATAGCCGGGTAATAGTGGAGCTTAATCCTACTGAGAATATAAACAACTCCCAGATCTTATATAAGAAGGATTAAGTTATGAATAAAGTCAGTTATAACCAATCTCTCTGTGCGTTATCATTCTAAACCTTTTCTTTTTTTTTATTTAAAGTGTCTCGAACTCGTTAAGTTATATATATATATATATATAAATATATATATAAATATATATATATATATATATATATATATATATGTTATGATTAGACTGAAACACTCACTGAAAAAAATAGGGTTTTGGGCATAGTAACGACACAAGTTCAGGATAACAACTAAACTTTATTTCTCGAACCTCTCATATATATAGTCTATAATGTTTACAACTCATAATAACAATCCTTAATCCTAAACTTACATACTATTTATGTTTACCGTCTATTTGTCCTTATAACTCCCCCCCTCCAGTTCCTTCTCCTGGAGGAACTCTTAAAACTAAGAAAAAGAAGAAAAAGAAAGAAAAGAACAAAAAATAACACAAAGATTTAACATAAAAATAATCCACAATCTGGGAGTAATAAAACGTAAAATTCACTGACAACACTCTATCACTGAAAGCACTAAACTAAATAAAAAACTCTGAAAAAAAAACAAAAATGGAAAGAAACATGTTTGATTCATGAACATTAGTGAGTAAAACAGAAAATACAGTATTCATTCCTGCAGCGCAGCCTCCGGTCCGAGCGAGGACACTGTACGGGGGACTCGAAGCTCTTCGAGATGCACTGTACGAACCCGAGAGGGGCAATTAATGTAAAGAATAGTATAGAGGTTGTGCTCTCGGATGGTAATAATTTTGAAGGGGCCATCATACCGTGCAGCTGTTTTAGTTCGCGCAGTCCTTAATCGGCGGTATACGACCGTTCCCAATGGCAGCTGTCCTCTCGTATGGACTCTCAATCGCTCGTTGGCCTTGGCCACTCTCGCCGACTTCTCCCGAATGAGTTTCTCCCGAACTTTACGCCACAACGCCTGCCGAGCCGCGCGTACATGCAAAAGGTGTTCGCGTAATACCTCGTTGTTAGCTGTCATGAGATCCCCCCGATCTCGGCGCGCCTGCCCAAACACTACTTCGACGGGTGATAGTCAGGTTACTGAGTGTATCGTGTGATTATAGGTAATCACTGCCCGTGGCATAGCCTCGTACGGGTCCAAATTCCGGCCTAACTTAAGGAGGCGAATATGTTCTGCCAGCGTGTTATGGAGACGTTCCACCGCGCCCCTGCCGGTAACGTGATGAGGCGTGTTCAGTCGCCACGAAACTCCCAAGAGTTTGGCTTCCTCCCTGATCATGGCATTATCGAATTCGCGCCCGCAGTCAGATATGATTTCTTCCGGTACCCCGTACGTCGCGCACCATTGAAGCACCTCTGCCCAGACTGCTCCCGGAGTCTTCTCCTCAATCGGATAGGCCATAGCCAGCTTGCTAAACGAACGATGGCAGTAAGCCACGATTGACCTTCATTGGAGTATACGTCAATTTGAATTAAACTAAGCGGCTCCGACGCTGTGGGAGAGACTACTTGACCTGCTACTGATGGCTGTCTATCATATTTAGCTCTCTGACACACCGAACATCGCTCGATATACTCGCGTACCGTCTTCCCCATAGCCTTCCAGAAGTACATCCATTTAAGGGCCCGTATTGTTTCATCGACCCCGCGATGATTCGATTTGCCCTCATGGTGGTCCGAAACGATTTGACGTTGTCTCGATTTATCTGAAACTGTTTCGACCTCCCGTAAACAGCGAACCATCGAGTAACCTACCCCTATCCGCTCTTAACGCCATAACCTACGTAATTTATCGAGAAGGAGTTTATTCCCGACGAAAATATGGCAACAACGACCAGGGACAGCGAACTCTGAAAATATCCGTTCCAGTGCGTCATCATCCACCATAGTAGGAACCCGCGCAATCACCACAGACGCCCCTTCAGGTGTAAATGCTCGAGTTTCGACACCCGCACTTTGTTTCGACCGGAATATAATCTGTAGGCGCTTGTCGTTGATAATCCCATCGGCCTCAGGCAAGTCATTAGGTCGTTCCGACGTAACGGAATTATCCTCGGAGTCCTGACGAACGAGCGGTATTTCAGGTCCGTTTTCCGCCCAGTCCCTTAAATATCGGAGGCCGAAGGGTTCTGCAGAAGGTCCTTCCTCATCGATCGCGTTCACCACTAGGTCCCTCGACAACCAATCTGCCCTGGCATTTTCCGCCCCCTTCTTATGGACAACCTGAAATGTATAAGCCGCTAACCGTTCCTTCCAGCGTGATATGCGCGCCGATGATTCTTTCAGAGTGTTCAAGTATACTAGTGGTTTGTGATCTGTGAACAGCTCGAACATCCTACCATAGACGTAAGGTCGAAAATATTCGATCGCCCAAACCACCGCTAACAATTCCCGTTCTATCGCACTGTAACGGCTTTCCGCTCCGTTTAGCTTCCTGCTGGCATAAGCGATAGGTTTTTCGCCCTCGGAAAAATTCTGCGACAGCACTGCGCCAATCACGACCTCACTCGCGTCCGTGGGGATTCGAAACATTAGTCGAAAGTCAGGGAAAGCTAGTAAGGGTTGTGAGGTGAGAGCCTCCCGACAACGTTTAATACTTTCCAACTGAGTTTGTCCAAGCATAAACCGTGTTCCCTTCTTCAGTACCTCCGTCAGCGATTGCGTCAACTCCGCGATAGCTGGGATAAACCGACGGTAGTAGTTCACCATGCTCAAAAACCGCCTTACGCCCCGAGCATTAACCGGCAACGGAGCGTCCTGAATCGCCCTAACTCGCTCCTGATCAGGCCGCACTCCCGATCGCGAAACTACGTGACCCAAGAAACTGATCTCCCGCAGACCGAACTTCGACTTCTCCCGCGATAGTTTAAGACCGAATTGGTGGACTCTGCAGAATACCACTTTTAAGTGTTTAACATGTTCAGCTTCCGAACGACTGAACACTATGAGGTCATCCACATAGACTAGGGCAAAATCCTCCCCCAAATCCCTTTGGAACTCATCCATAAGGCGTTGAAACGTCAACGGGGCCCCTTTTAACCCAAATGGCATTCGCACGAACTCGTAGTGTCCGCGTTCCCAGGAAAATGCTGTTTTGCCAATATCTTCCTCGGCCATTCGAACTTGGTGGTACCCACTTTTGAGATCCAGCGTGCTAAAAATGACCGCACCCGCCAACCTGTCAAGTATATCTTCGACGCGAGGAAGGGGATACCGCTCATCTTGCGTCGCATCGTTTAACTTGCGATAATCCACAACCACTCGATATTGCTCCCCTCCCCCAAGTGTGTTCTGTTTTTTTTTCTACTACCCATAGAGTGCTATTAAAGGGAGAATTACTGTGCCGGATAATTCCCTGCTGCAAAAGTTCGGCTAATTGTTTCCCTATAATCTCCCTTATTGCTTGGGGGTATCTCCTATCCTTAACGTAAATCGGCCTATCTACCTTAAGGGTAATCCGATGTACGGTTTTCCCAGTGGTTGGCAGAATTTCGTCTTCGCGATAAAACAGGTCTGCGTACTGATTGACGATGTCCTCCACAACTTCCTGACTGCACTCAACCGCCCCAATCTCGACACGTTGACCTGAACCCACCAAATTGGTTTGGTATTTCCGGTCCCCTAACCGAAATCGACAGCGGCCTTTCTCAACCCTCATTTCTGACCCTGCTTGTTGCAACAGGTCGCACCCCACGATCAGATCGTATCCCGGCATTAAGGTTTCGGTGATATGAAGTTTAATGCGTACATCCCTTCCCACTAACTTTTTACAACTAAAATACCCCTCCCCTAATGTTTTACACCGTCCACTAACCGTAGAGATTTCGCCATTACACTGGCGTTGCGTCCCCCACATACCTAGTTTTTCCGCCCCTTGTCTACTAATTAATGAATTCGTACTACCCGTATCCACAAGGAATTTAACGTCTAACCCACTCAACTACTCCACGGGCAACCTCATCCCTCCTCTGTCCATCCCGTTATTATTTATTATTAGTTCGCGCGAGAGGTCGCCCCGCCCGTCATCGTACCCTCAATCTAGTTTAGGATGCCGCGTCGCGACCCCGGATCCGGAAGGGCCACCCCTCCAGGAATTCCCACCTCTTACCTCATTTCTGCTCGAGGCCGGAGTACTGCACTCAGATCGTATGCCTCCTCTCCTGAAGATTCGGCGCTCGAAAACTGCTCTCTGCCTCTTCTATGCATCCGTCTCCGGCTCCATTCCTGGTTATTCACCTCCATAGGCCCTGGCTGCTGACCTCTTCGATTCGGACGTGGATTACGCCTTGGACATTCTCGTGCTACATGTCCCCGCCTGCCACATTCGTAGCACCTAGTGAGATTGCATTGTGCTGCAAGGTGGCCGGTTTGGTTGCACTCATATTACCTCTTTTCTGGTTTTCGTCGACGGTCCTCGGGCGCTCTATTAGGTCTCTTCTCGAACTGCCTGCCGCCACCATTACGTCTCGGCGGGCTCTGATGTCTCCTCCTCGTCGATCTCACTTTTGTCCACTCTCCTTCTGACCTCTCAAGTCGGGCTCAATTCCTTTCGTGGGCGTCAATGAACTCGTGGCCGCAGTCCACGAAGTCGCGTTCTCGTGGCAATGAGCCCGGCCGTTCCTGTAATGATTTAACTGGACCTTCAAGACTCCTCGAAAAAATGCCGTACGCTGGGCACCTTCCGTCTGGCCGAACGTCTCCACCATTTTGTCCACCAACCTCTTATAGAGCACCAATAACTTTTCGGCGAACTCTCCCTCCGTTTGGCCCTGCCTCCTGTGTTCCTTTAACATATAAAAAATATCCTCCTCCGGTGTCCATCTTCCTCCACCATATAATTTTTTCGATCTCGCCTTTAGTACATCCCAAGGGTGAGTAGTGTCCCCCTGAATGGCATTGAGCACTCGTCTCGAAATTCGGCTAACCAATGACGCTTCTAAGAGCACTACGTCGGATTCCTGCAGTGTGCCGTTCTCCTTTTTCAGATTAATGAGTTCCTTAATCTGATCTGCCCCATTAATGAAGTGCTCGAGATCGCCTAAAACTCCGTTGAACGGCTCTAGTTGACTGATCACCTCGTGGACAAAAGCGGAATTCTGTGTTCTCATCTTGACGAGTTAGAACTGAGACGTCTCGTTGGCCGTTTTCAATTTCTCCTCCAATTTCGCCCTTTCCACGGCCGCCTGGGCTAATTGGTATTCCAGCCTCTTTATCTCTTCGCTTTCTGACATAATTAATAATTACCGTTGACTTTGCACTCGCGAAAAGAGATAAAAGTTTGAACTCCGAACCGTACGTGTGTATTTATATATTTTTTTAAATATCCCCGGTTTCGGCACCAGTTATTAGTGATAGGTATCAGTGATTAGACTGAAACACTCACTGAAAAAAATAGGGTTTTGGGCATAGTAACGACACAAGTTCAGGATAACAACTAAACTTTATTTCTCGTACCTCTCATATATATAGTCTATAATGTTTACAACTCATAATAACAATCCTTAATCCTAAACTTACATACTATTTATGTTTACCGTCTATTTGTCCTTATAACTTATATATATATATATATATATATATATATATATATATATATATATATATAATAAATTAGAGAGAGAATAAAATAATTTATTGATATTTACAACTGTAATTACATCAAGTAAATCTGCTGTATGAACATAGGACATGAAAAAAAAAAACACTTGTGGAGAAACTATCCATTGATAGCACTCCAATAAAGTTTTATAGCAGAAGGTCTCGAGGCCATCTTCTTTTCAGACGCCTCGGAGGGTTATCAGGAACATTTTGGGAAGCAAGTTGAGATACTAGCGGATTCAAGTGTGAATGGAGCTTTTCATGGAAGGGTAGGTATCTAGTTTGGGCCAAATCAGCAACATATGGGATATAAGGATCGTGATGGACGAGTTTGTTTGTGAAATAATAAGGAGCATTGAGAGGATTTTACGAAAGATTTTGGATTGTAAGGATTGGATACGAGATGAATTGGATGGTTTAGTAGAGCCCCAAAGTTCAACTCCGTATGTCCAAATAGGTCTGATAACTGTCATGTAAATGAGTCTTTTGTAATTAATTGGGAGCTTTAAACGTTTGTCCAGTAAATATTGAAGTAGGCAAAAACGTCGAGCAGTTTCTTGTTTTTTCAGTCTTGTATGAGGATTCCAAGTGAGACGTTTTTCCAGATGGAGTCCTAGGTAACAAATAAATTACTAACTCCAGAAAAACAACTTGTCCACTTTAAATCTTACAAGAGAGACAAAAAATGGATTTTGTCCAACTCTAGTTATCTATCTGAAGTAAAAACAAAGTTCAAGACTTTGTCCAGACTGTACTATCTTGCGAACAAGTGGCCTTTCTGTATTAGACGATGCCTTATGTCTGTTGTAAAAGTTAAGAATCATAATTATTAAAATTCTCAAAAGTATAACTAGTTGCCAGTTTGATGTTAGCAATACAAATGTACATAGTGTCTTATATCGCCGAGGTACATAAATAATTTGGCATTCTTAACACATTGCCGCCCGCTAATGTATTGCTTAAATATACTACAAGACCAGTGATTTTATCATATATCAATATAATTTTTATATTATATATTATAATATCAATTTACAATGTGACCGGAGCTATTACCAAAACGGTTCCCGGTCTTCAAAAAATGCCTAAGGAAAACGAGAAATCTCGTTCAATTAAAGTATCACAGATTTAAACATGTTTGGACATCCCATATTAATAGTGATGATGCTTATTGTTTACTTTGCATAAAAACTGCCCAATGCAAACATTTACGTCATTGCACATTAAACAAAATTTATTATTGAAAAAAAGTAATATACTTATGATACGTCGAAATTAGGATGTAACCTTCACGACGGAACCTTTGCTGAGGGCTCACTATGTATTTTTTTAAAATACAGCATTCCTTCTGATGACATGTCCGGTCCAGGTCCACTTCCTTAAATGGAATTTTTCCATAATATCTGGGAGGTTAGTCCTTGATCTAATCCACTTATTTGGTCTTCGATCTCTTCTCGATATTTCGAGTAGGTACATACTCCATACTCCATACTGTTACTCTCAACTTGTGGCTAGTCTTCTTGTCTATTATCCATGTTTCGCAACCGTAGGTCATGACAGGAATTTCAGTGCTCATCCAGAGTTTCCTCTTGACTAAATTCATCAATGATTTACATAAATTTATAAAGAACTTTTCCCAATAAAGTTTTTATGTTGTGAAATTTAAATATTTTATGTAAAATCTTATAAAGCAGTTGTTCTAGAAAAATCTTAGGATTTAATTTATTCCTTTAATCCAACCAATTTAAATAATTGCTTACGTTCTACATTTGATATTGAATGAGCTATTCCTTCTCGTTAAAAAGGGAAAGATATACAGGCTGAATGTAAAATAATAATTTCAGTTAATAATCAGTTAGATCGAAATGGAATATGCTGTTTATTTAGGTATTGTTAAATAAAGTTTCACGCCCAAGTTGTTGCAACAGGTTGCCAAAGCAATACTACTTGTCAGCAACAGGTCCCCTTCCAATGAGCTCAGGGTGAAACCCCACACCGACATTACACAGATGACTTGCTGTAATTCCTCCTGTAACATTCCACCTACAGTGGTTGTTTATTTATTTATCTATTGTTTTCAGAACGGAATCGTCTCATGTTTCTCGTAATCTCTTTAAAAATTATTTTCAAGAAAAAAAAATAAAATCGTCTTCCAGTCAAATTCTTTTATTGTTTTATATGATAAAACGTTTCAACACTATGGTGTCATTTTCAATCATTTATTCCTATGCATTCCTCAACTTTAAATAAAATAACAATAATTACAATAATATAAAATTTGTTTACATAAATGTCCAAAAGATAATATACTATGAGTATAAATACCTGGAAAGTCAATCTTTTTTAAAAATCATTTTTAAGGAGGTCTTTTGTCCTCCATAGTCAAACTTATATTCCATTACATAAAAACCAAACCCTGATCCTTGAACCATCTAATCCTTTATTCTTATTTTTATCAGTTATTAGACTTTAGTACAATTATAACTAATTATGTTCTAAAAGGTACATTAATAAAGTAAAATTAAACTTCAAAATATAAGTATTCTTATGATCTATTATTTTTTAATTTCAAAATTATGGATGAATATAATTTGCTAATTTCTCCTGCCTCTTTTCTATCGTTTACAGCATTTTCTAATTTATCATTTATAAATAAAGCCTCTAAATTTTTTCTTTTTATAGTATTATCTTCTCTATGTAGAATTTTAGGCTTATCGAAGTCAAAAGTGTGCAATTCCTTTTTACAATGTGCTGATAATGCTGAACTTGTTTTAGCTTTAGGTTTAATGTTATTTTGATGGTGATATATTCTGTTTTTTAAGTGTGTACTTGTTTGTCCAATGTATATTCCATCACAATTATTACAAGTAAGTTGGTATATTAAATTTTTGTTTTCCATAATTGGTATCTTATCCTTTTGACTTGTTATAATGTTTTTGATTGGGTTTCTTGTTTTGTGTGCTATCTTCATTTCTGGTATGTCATAGATTTTAAAAGTTGGTTCGATTTTTTCTGATAAGCCTCTGATATAGGTTATACTATTATATTTAATTTTATTATGTTTTAATTCTATATCTTGTGCTTCTGTTACTATATTAATTTTATCATTGTCTATAAGTGGATCTATGTTATTACTTTCTTTTACAAAAAAATTAGTTATTTTGGATTGAGAAGGTTTAATTTTTATTGCATTATTTTGGCTATGTATTTTTGAAAAGTTAGTAGATTCTTTTGCATTTAATTTATTTTTTATATTTATAGGTAAGTGATTATCTTTTATATTTAAATTGATTTGTTTATGCCATAAATCTTTTATTAGTTTGATTGGAAAACCATTGTTAAGAAGGATTTTGAATATTTTGTTTTTCGTTTCTTTTAAAAATTCTACATCTGTTAATTTTATTGATCTATTAATTAGATTTAATGCTAAGTTTTTTATTTGATGTCTCGGGTGATTTGAATAATAATTAAGTAATTTACTGGAGGTGATATCTTTTTTATACCATTTTGTTTTAAGGTTATTATTTTGTTTTCTTATGATAGTAAGGTCTAAAAAATTTATTGAGTTATTATTTTCCAATTCTTGTGTAAATTTTATATTTTTATTTTGTTTATTTAGGATTTTACTAAAATTTTCTAAATTATTTTTATTTGTGATAATTAAAATGTCATCTATGTACTTTACTAATAACATAGGGGGGTTGTTTAATTTTTGTAGGCTATCTTTAATAATGTAGTTTAGTACTATACCAGATATATTTACAGATAATCTGCCTCCCATTGGTAATCCTTTTGTTTGTTTAAAAAATTGGTTTTCGAAAGTAAAAAATCCATTTTCTGTACATAGTTTAATACCTTCCAAAAAATTGGATTTACATTTTATACTAGTATATGGTTCGATGTTTTCCCAATTATCATTTATAAGTTTGTAAGCTAATTTTAATGGTATATTTGGAAACATAGATACCACATCCAAACTACTTATTATCTGTTCTTGCTCTAATTTCATATTGTTTAATTTATTTTTTAATTCAATTGCATTTTTAATGTCATATTCGTTACTGTTAAAATTAAAAAATAAATATACCATAGAGAAGATAATACTATAAAAAGAAAAAATTTAGAGGCTTTATTTATAAATGATAAATTAGAAAATGCTGTAAACGATAGAAAAGAGGCAGGAGAAATTAGCAAATTATATTCATCCATAATTTTGAAATTAAAAAATAATAGATCATAAGAATACTTATATTTTGAAGTTTAATTTTACTTTATTAATGTACCTTTTAGAACATAATTAGTTATAATTGTACTAAAGTCTAATAACTGATAAAAATAAGAATAAAGGATTAGATGGTTCAAGGATCAGGGTTTGGTTTTTATGTAATGGAATATGAGTTTGACTATGGAGGACAAAAGACCTCCTTAAAAATGATTTTTAAAAAAGATTGACTTTCCAGGTATTTATACTCATAGTATATTATCTTTTGGACATTTATGTAAACAAATTTTATATTATTGTAATTATTGTTATTTTATTTAAAGTTGAGGAATGCATAGGAATAAATGATTGAAAATGACACCATAGTGTCGAAACGTTTTATCATATAAAACAATAAAAGAATTTGACTGGAAGCCGATTTTATTTTTTTTTCTTGAAGATGAAATTCAAATAAATCCAGTTTTGAAAAAAGGAAAAAATTATAAGAATTTAAAAATTATTTTCAGCTATAATTTAGTGCTCAAAGTTAAATAGGATAAGCGATATATATGATCAGTAGAAGAGACCGCGGTGATCCCTGTGGAGTAGATATAAGAGGAGTATGTTTGAGCACGATCAGTTTGAGTACTTAGAGTTTATGATCACAAGAAAGACGAAATTCAAGTGAAAAAGTTATAATACTTGTATAATTGAAATAATAACATCAAAAAGTTAAGATAGGCTTAGCAATGAACTTGAAAACATATTTAGCGCTGTGTCGACTGGTAAACGTCCGAGTGGTAGACGAAAAATTAAGTCTTATTTGGATCTGAGTAGTTTTGGAAGTTTGGAAGCAGCGGTTAGTGATATCGGCATTGATCCTTCGGGTACGCTAAGCTTTTTATTAATTTAATCATTATATACTTGGTGATATACACTAGATTAACACACCATCGCTCATCATAGCCGGATTGGTTCATATATTCAAAACGGATCTCCTTGTCTTCTTTCGATACAACAAAAGCAGTCACTGTCACCCTGAAAATGTTTAATTCAGTATTATTGAAGTTTAATTAAATATAAACTCCCCGTCAAAAGTATTGCAACACCCATAATTCTCGAGATTTTCTTGGTTTCGACCTGAATCCGTACTTTGTTTATATTTACAGTAATATTATTTACTAAATGAGATACATTAGTGACTAGACACTTAATTTTTATTCACTGTTTACCAACAAACGATAAGATTTTGGATATTTCATTTTAAATTTCCTTTCAGTCCAAGTTTATCTTTCGTCTGTCTCAAGTATGTTTCCTCTTTTCTCTTTAGTCTAGTTGAAACAATTAATTTTATCCACAATGAATCGTTTAAGCCGCGATGATTCTGTCAGAATCATCACTCTCTCTAAAGAAGGCAAATCATTGCGTTACATCACTAATCGCCTTGGGATTCACTATTCTTCCGTTTCAGGGACCATAAGAAGGTACAGGGAGACTGGTAGTCAATCGAGGCGACCAACGTCAGGGCGTCCTAGGATTACTAATCCCATAGATGGCCGCTTCATTAAAATGCAAGTTCTTCGGAAGCCTAATTCTGCAGCTTCTTCCATGAAAAACTTGATCGCTGGTGTTTGAGGGGTATCAATATCGGATTCAATAGTCATTAGAAGACTGAGGGAGTCAAACCTCAGCTCAAGAAGGCCAGTGAAATGTCCTCTTCTCACCACAGAACGCCGCGTAAAGAGATAGAGATTTGCAAGACAACACCAATCTTGGACTGTGCAGGAGTGGAAAATGTTGTATTCACTGATGAGACGAGAGTGGCCCTTAACAGACAAGGTGGACGTGAAGAAGTTGGGAGAAGGCCTGGAGAACGGATTAGTCAATGCTGCACGTTAGAAACTGAGCCATTCGGGGGAGGGTCTATCATGTTCTGGGGCGGTATATTTTAGGAGGCACGTACCGAGTTAGTGCCAATCCAAGGAGGGGCCTTGAATGCTTTGAGGTATGTAGAAATGATTCTTCAAGATCATGTAGTGGCTTTTATGCCGTTCATAGGCTCTAAATCGTTCTAGTCTCATGCATGATAATGCCCGCCCACACAAGGCAAGATGTGTTTCTGAGTACCTGAACACCACAAATATCCACACCATTGATTGGCCAGCAAGAAGTCCTGACCTTAAACCAATCGAGCACGTTTGGTATTATCTCAAAAGATCGGTTCGGTCACTAGATTTACCTCCTACTACCCTTGAAATGCTAAAGGCAGCTGTATTGGAGGAGTGGGACAATATACCCCAAGATTTTCTTCAAAACCTTTTTACAAGTATGCCAACACGAGTGGAAGCAGTCATTCAAGCCAGAGGTGGCAATACGTCTTATTAAATGTAAATTAAAAATTTAAATTGTGATTTAAAAGTTAAAATTATCAGAAATTAAAAGTTTAGAAAGTAAGTTTTCTAACTTCTTTGTTTATTGGAAGAGATATTGTAATTTATTTTAATAAAATTTGTTTATGTCCAGTTTAAAAATGCTTAATACAGACTTCAGAACCGTTCTTTATTATGAAAAGACAGACGTTTTTGTAAAATTCAAATATTTCAAAGTGTTGCGATACTTTTGACGGGGATATTTGATAGGAAGTTAAAATTTAATTAAATCATTCAGATACATCAACTACAAATTACTAACTAGTATTTACACATACAATTTACTAATATAATATACGGCATAGCGTTTTATGAGGACACTATAAGTCAGAAGTTCCAAATGTTTTTTGTACCACCTCAAACCAATAAGCCTCCCATACCCCTCTCACACAGTAAATCCTACAAATATTATAAATATGAAAGTTTGTAAGTTTGTCTCTCTTTCACGCAAAAACTACTGGATGGATTTGGATGAAACTTGACAGTAATATAGGTTATACATCAGAATAACACATAGGCTATAGCAATAGGGGGGCGCACGGGGGCACGTGCCCCTCCCGACAGTTTTTTAGGTGCTGTGGAGAATCCATTATTGTACATAATTAAATGCAAATCACATGATAATAGTTGCTAAAATAACAGAAAGAGCATGAGTGAAACTTTTGTTTTGATATCCTACTAATATTATAAATGTGAAAGTTTGTATGTTTGTCTCTATTTCACGCAAAAACTACTCGGCGGATTTGGATGAAACTTGACAGTAATATAGGTTATACATCAGAATAACACATAGGATATAGCAAGCGCGAATTTAGGGAGGGGGCGCAAGGGTGCACGTGCTCCCCCGACAGTTCTAGGTACTGTGGAGAATCCATTATAGTACCTACATAATTAAAGGCTAATCACATGATAATTGTTGTTAAAATAACAGAAAGAACATGAGTGAAACTATTTGTTTTGAAATCCTACTAATATTATAAATGCGAATGTTTGTATTTATGTTTGTTACTCATTCACGCAAAAACTGCTGAACGGATTTGGATGAAACTTATTGATAAAATACGTAAAACTGTAGCCTATGATGTAAATAAAATAGGTTATACATCATAGGCTACAGCAAGGGCAGATTTATGTGGGGGCACGGGGGGGGCATCTCCCCCCCCCGTTATAGTACATAATTAAAGGCAAATCAGGAACTTAGCATCTTGAAATTTGTAGATAGGTTCTTTGTATAGTTTAAGAAAGAAATTTGGGTAATTCCACCCCAAGGGTTTCTCCTTTAATATAATAGGGGTTCAAAGGTTGTATAGAATCCGTCAGTTTTGAAGTTAGACATATGGAATATTTGTTGTACGAGTAACTTATATTTTTAAAAAAATAATTAAATTATTTATAAAATGATCTTTCACGAAACTTCATGTGGCAGATCAAATTTCACGCAAGCGAAGCCGCGGGCATAAGCTAGTGGTTTTATAAAAAAAGCAAAACATTAATTATTACTGTCACAAGTTTCAATTAAAGACAAAAAAATACTGGTTATGCAAAAAAACATTAAAAGTAAGTGAGATTTTTTTTATATATTCAACTAGTCTCACACTACCTCTGACTTGTCTTCACGCCCCCTTGGTTGGGAATCCCAGGTATGTATGAATCACCATGAGAAGCAGCCGACCATGGCAGAGTAAGGCGGTGTCACCTTCCCTCTTTTTCTTCCCTCATATTTGATCTGACGTTCTTCTTAGCTCCTAGACATAACTATCCTGCGGGCTATTAGTATCCATTGATTCTGAGGAAGAATGTGAGGAAGTGATCCATTAAAAGGAATCAGTGAGGGCAAGGGTCGAAGAGCTTTTTTTATATGAAGTCAATTGGCTATTACCCCCTCGCAGCGGAGGTCGATTGTCCTTATATCATTGGAACCCGCAGTATATATATATATATGTTTGTAAATTATATATAAAAATTGTCTGATTGACCGAATCAAGTATGCAAAATTCATTAAATTCAGTTGAATTGAGGGCAGAAGCTAAAATGGGTTAAGGGTTATGGCGTTATAAATAGGAAATAAAGTAGTTCAAGGAAGAAATAGTTGGGGGTGCAGTCAATGAAAACATCAAAATAAGGATAACTTATTTATTATGTGCCGACGTTTCGGCCTACAATGTAGGCCATCTTCAGGGCTAAGAGAAACAAAACAGAAATATATAAAAACGTAGCAGCAACAAGAATATATAAAGTGGTACAGGAGTGGAAATAAATTAGATATTGAAATAAAATTAGATATGATGAAATAGTGAATAGAAGATATAAGATAAATAAGAATGCATATAAGACAGGTTACAGAATAATAAACTTAAAAAGTGATGGATAAAAATAAAATGTAGATGATGAACAGAAATTCTAATAGTGACAGATAAAATAATACAAGAATAAGAATATAAAATAGGAAAAATACAAGTCAAAAAGGGATAAAATGTAAACAATAATATAAAGGGAAAGAAAAATGAGGAGGTAAACGGAAAGATACAAAATAAGAAGATAAAATATAGAAAAAGGGGGGAATAAAGTGTAATAATACAAGCATAAATAGAAAGAAAGGCTTGATAAATTTCAAAAATTAAACATTGAAAAAAAGGGGTATATATCTATGAACTATGAAGAATGAAAAGAAAAGGAAAAAAAGTGAGGAAAGTTAATATGTAACTGTATACAATTAGAAAGAAGTGGCATAAATGCAAAATAAGATGAGAATTTAATATAAACATATAGAAAGTAGGTGAAGAAATACAGTAGATGAAAAATATGAGGCTAAATAAGAATGAACTCTATACTATTAACATATGATGGATGCCAAAAGTAGGTGTGAGAACAGGTGCGAAGAAAGGTGAATGTGAAAAGGAAGGAGATAAGATAAAAGTGTACTAACCGAATAAAACAACTTGCAGGTTAGGCCGCTCAGAGACAAGTAAGCAAGAAAACCGTTACACCGGGCAGGCGGAGGCGATAAAGGCGAACTCTGACGGCCAAAATGAAAGGAGTTTTGGATATCATATGGGTTGTTACGGCTGAGGACTTTTCATCTACGTGATCTTTTAACATCCCTCACCATTCCTGATCATTACATCCTCACTTCCTTCGATGTCGAAAGTCTTTTTACCAACATACCCTTAGATAAAGCCCTTGTCATTATAGATAACAACTGGTCACTCATAGAACCCCATACCTCTCTCAACCGGTCCTCATATCTCCAATCCCTTAAACTCTGCTGCGAATCCGGCTATCTCACTTTCCATGGACAGTTCTTTAACCAAATTTCTGGACTGGCCATGGGAAATCCCCTCGCTCCTGACCTCTCCAATATTGTCCTAAATGACCTTCTAGATTCCATCCTACCCCAGTTCCGTGACGATGTCATTTTCATTAAAAAATATGTGGACGACCTCCTCCTTATCCTAAATCCTAACATCATTCCAGGTTTATTATCATCCTTCAATGCATACCATCCCCGCCTACATTTCACTGTTGAACTTGAACATAACAAATCCCTACCTTTCCTTGACCTCCGTATCATTAGAAATCCCGATCACACCTTATCCACTGATTGGTATACGAAACCCACCTATTCTGGCAGACTCCTCAATTATTACTCCCAACATCCGCACCACCAAATAATCAATGTCGCCAAAAATATCATCCACCGTGGCCTATCCCTCTCCGACGCTTGCTTCCATAACACCAACACCCAACGCATCAAAGCAATCCTATTAAAAAACAATTTTCCTCCCCATGTTATCAATAAACTCATCCATCACCATTATAACCCACCCACCCGCACCCGTTCTCCACATCCGCCTTCTATCCCTATATACAGATCCTTGCCATATATACCCTCCCTCTCTAATAACATTCAAAAATCCCTAAGTTCCGCTATCCCCAATTTACGCATCGCCTTTAAATCCCACAACAAACTCTCCAATATTTATACCCGTGTTAAAGATCCCATTCCACTAAAACATCGTTCTCAGGTCGTCTATCGCATTCCTTGTTCTACTCCCAACTGCAACTCTTCCTACATCGGCGAAACCAAAAACCTACTTAAAGACCGCATTACCCAACACAAATACTCCATTTCCTCCCACAACCCAACCGCTTCTAAACTCTCTGAACACGCCCTATCCTTTAACCACATTTTTGACTTCGAAAACACGTCGATCCTAGCCTCCGTTCCTAATTATAATAAACGCATCCTCTCAGAAACCATTCACATCAATTTAGATTCCTCTACCGTTAATGCCAAGACCGACTCCCATCACCTATCCCTAACCTACGCCCATATTTTTAATTTACTAAAATAACCTTACATTCTTAATTTATTATGCCTTTTTTTAATTACATTTTGACCATTTGACTTTTACTTTTTATTTTTCTCGAGATCGCCTATATTATATTAGATCGCCTATATTATATTCTCATCTTATTTTGGCATTTATGCCACTTCTTTCTAATTGTATACAGTTACATATTAACTTTCCTCACTTATTTTCTTTTTCTTTTCATTCTTCATAGTTCATAGATATAATACCACTTTTAATTTTTATTTTTCTCTCAATTTACATTTTTTACGGTCACTTATATCCACTGCATCTGCAATTTTCCTTTTTAATTTTATTTAATTTTTAATTTTTCACGCCTTTTACATTATTTACGGTCTCTTACATCCACCGATTCTACCTTTCTCCTTCCCCCTCCTGTGTCATTATTTTTTGGCCGTCAGAGTTCGCCTTTATCGCCTCCGCCTGCCCGGTTTAACGGTTTTCTTGCTTACTTGTCTCTGAGCGGCCTAACCTGCAAGTTGTTTTATTCGGTTAGTACACTTTTATCTTATCTCCTTCCTTTTCACATTCACCTTTCTTCGCACCTGTTCTCACACCTACTTTTGGCAACAATCATATGTTAATAGTATAGAGTTCATTCTTATTTAGCCTCATATTTTTCATCTACTGCATTTCTTCACCTACTTTCTATATGTTTATATTAAATTCTCATCTTATTTTGCATTTATGCCACTTCTTTCTAATTGTATACAGTTACATATTAACTTTCCTCACTTTTTTTCCTTTTCTTTTCATTCTTCATAGTTCATAGATATATACCCCTTTTTTTCAATGTTTAATTTTTGAAATTTATCAAGCCTTTCTTTCTATTTATGCTTGTATTATTACACTTTATTCCCCCCTTTTCTATATTTTATCTTCTTATTTTGTATCTTTCCGTTTACCTCCTCATTTTTCTTTCCCTTTATATTATTGTTTACATTTTATCCCTTTTTGACTTGTATTTTTCCTATTTTATATTCTTATTCTTGTATTATTTTATCTGTCACTATTAGAATTTCTGTTCATCATCTACATTTTATTTTTATCCATCACTTTTTAAGTTTATTATTCTGTAACCTGTCTTATATGCATTCTTATTTATCTTATATCTTCTATTCACTATTTCATCATATCTAATTTTATTTCAATATCTAATTTATTTCCACTCCTGTACCACTTTATATATTCTTGTTGCTGCTACGTTTTTATATATTTCTGTTTTGTTTCTCTTAGCCCTGAAGATGGCCTACATTGTAGGCCGAAACGTCGGCACATAATAAATAAGTTATCCTTATTTTGATGTTTTCATTGACTGCACCCCCAACTATTTCTTCCTTGAATTAGAAGATACAGTCGACCAACTCTTCTCTAACATGCAATAAAGTAGTGTATATGGTAGGCCAAAGCCTTCGGAAAACAGTCTCCTTCCTATATTATTCAAGAAAGAGTTCCCATACCCCACGTTAAAGATAAATTCATCTGACATTATGAATACTATGATTCAATCAAAGAATCAACATTAACCAAAAAGGCTGACACAGTGAATCTTCAATTCTTCAAGACTATTATTGTCTTGCAGGTCACCTATGGTGTAATGGTTATCATAACAGCCCACGGAAGAAGAAAAAGAATATCGCAAGTTCCTTTCAACGATAGAGTTACGGTCATCAATTTATATAGAATTCGCCTGTGATGTATTTGTTAGAAAAACAATCTACCATGGCCATGATCGCGGGTTTTCAGCCTACTTGGACGTCTAAGGATTTTTTTTAAGGGAGTGGAAAATCCTTAGTTATGCCGTCCTTTGTAGAGGAAGTAAAACGGGGACCATAGACAAAATATAGGACTTCCTCTGTATGGTCGACAGGTTAACCATTGTGGCGTTAACTGAGTAAAGAAACCAAGTTCCAATGCAAGCTATATCGACTTGCCACTTTGCAGATTTTCTGTGAATAATGACAATATTGCTGTTTCAGTTACTATGATTACACTAACACAAAGTTTAGAATTTGATGTCAAAATTATGAATCACATCATAGTTACTATACCATACCTGCATAACTAAAACCTACCCTAATTTTACCTGGCACAATTAGAATATGGATCTCTAACGGGTGTCTGACACCGTGCATGCTCGGGAACGCCTTATTACAACTTCTACTACTTTCTTTAAAAATCCCAAGGCCACACACCAGGCTGCTAATTC
Organism: Arma custos; assembly: GCA_037127475.1. Lineage (NCBI taxonomy): Eukaryota > Metazoa > Arthropoda > Insecta > Hemiptera > Pentatomidae > Arma > Arma custos. The sequence continues at coordinate 28,665,735 of CM073763.1, read as the reverse complement.
GCCATCTTGGGCATATTAGGTTGTTATGCTAACCACTACATCAAGGTGATTCGTACATAACTTGATGTTTTAACTTTATTGCTGAAAGTAACTTGTAATATTCTTCTTCTTCCTTGGGTTTATAGGATCAGAAGGTACTCCAGTGATTCACTTAGATAGGTATGAGCAGGCATTAATCAATTACATAATACTCGCTAAATATCAGATTTGATTATCCGTGGAGTTTTTCTCGACCAAAAAGGAGGCAGCAAGCGAGTGGAATGGCTCAGTGGTAGAGTCCTGAGTTGCCTTGCCGTAGGACCTGGGCTCAAATTCTGCTCGCTGGCAGTCTTTTATTTAATCTGTTAGATGCCGGAGATGGATCCTATGGGATCTTGAAACGTTCCTGGGTCTCACCCATTCTCTATAAAGTGCGTATCCAAAATAAGGGGATGAGGGAATCAGGCGGTTGAGCGTGATCTAGGACAAAACCCTCTGCACAACCGTTGTCCATGAAACAGTACAGTCTCTACCACTTACCGAATCCCAGACCCCTCGCGGGTTGTAGTGGTACAGGTTAATACAGGTAGTAATTGCTTAACCACTACACCAAAGTGAACAAGATCCTTGTTTTTTCGTTTTGGGCATTTGATTTTTTTTCCAGCTCCTCTTCCTTAGTCAACAGGCTATTATCAAGTATTAAGCTCAGCTATCTATAGAAAATCAAGTATAAGCAATTAAGATATAGCCCTAGTGGGCATGATAAAATAGGCATACAATGAGTTTCCTCTTTACAAGATGACAAATGTGAATAGGAGACAGAGCATTCTGAAGCCTTTAACTGAGAGCTATTATTATCATTGTCAGTGAACAAAGTGTGGAGCCATGGGTAGTCTTGTTAGGATGAATAGCGCTCATTGACCGGGCCTCGGGTGTCTCACGGCAATAGTTTCTCGTATATCCGGGGTCTTCAGTTTTCGATAAAGTCTCAGGTATCTTGCTGTTAAAAAAAAAGTTAATTATTTCTTAAAATTTAAAAAAAGATTAATTAGCGCTCAGCCGAGTGATCCAAACGATGTACCGTAAAGTAGGTGAGAGAATTGTGTTGAGGGCGATCTAACGATTTTGGGTTTGGATAATAGTCCGTGGACGAAAATGTGCTAGCCGAGAATGGTAGTATTTGGGTCTACTTTTCCGGTTTGTTATGGATTATTATTTTTTCCCCAAAACGTTGAGGTTCGATTTATAAAAATAACTATTCCTTACAAATCATCACAGCTTTCATATTTTTTATCCTTCAATTTTCAACAATGCCTTTATTACTGATAAGTATGCAGGAATACCGAACAATATATTCATAACAATAAGGTACAGTTAAGTAAGTATATTAATGTCCCTCAATTCTATTCTGCCACATTGGATATCACCCATCGGCCAGGGAATAAAAAGCTATAACATTCAAATTTTTAATTCATGGTATTCAATGAGAATCAGTCTATTTCCTTGGTGCTACAACCCGGAGGTGGATCTTGGTCTTGTCGAGGAGCTTCCACCTTCCAGCACGATCTATTGCCGCTGCCTTTCAGTACGGTGTTCCTATTAGTATCCTAGAGGCCACGCTATCAATACTCCTTTAGAAGCATCTCGCTCATCCATTCGAATCATAGGAACGGCCCAACACAATAAAGTTTTATGAAGTTGGCATTTAAATGTACAGTTTACTCCACGATAGGTACGATGGATTGGAATGTATCAATATAATACATATATTATATGTCATATACATTGGTATATATAATGTGTGTATTCTATTGTTGGTTAGCCGGTGCACCCAACGGCTCCTCCTCGGCCCTGAAGATGACCTACAATGTAGGTCGAAACGTCGGCACTTACTAAATATAAGCCTAGTACTTATTTGGTGTTTTATTGACTGCACCCCCCAACTATCTCCATTCTCCATAATACATTCTTAATGATACTTTTGCCAGTTACGATTAGATGAGAATGCATAAGAAACGTTCAACGACTGGCAACGACTTTGGACATCTGCATTGAATGTTCTTCAATCCCAGTTATCTCGTCGCTCCTTCAATACTAGCTTAATATTGCTATCACAATCTGGTGACCTCGAGCTAGCCATATTGCCTCGTGTACTTGCTCATACTGGGAACCATTTAGATTCTCTCTTATCCAAACTCTTTACTAACCTGGCATATCTGTTAATATTTTCTGCTGTTGCAGTTCTATTTCAATAACGTTATTATCCGAAAATACGCTCAAACACCAGTTTGTTCCTTTGTTTAGCTTAACAATTGTCTGGTTACCCTTAACAAACCCTTGTCACCTAAGGTCGTGGGTTCGCAGCCTGATAGGTGGTCCTAGGGATTTTTAAAGTGGAGTAATTACCTTAAGCTGCCCACTTTATAAAGATGAAAGTGCTCCAGGAGAGTCTACGAATCCAATAGGGTCGCTCTATGGCTGATTACATATTAAATAATATACCTGCTATAACCGGATTTGAACACGGCGCTTTTATCACAGCGGTCAGGACTCTGTGCAGCAACTCAACTGCCCAGCTTGGGATAGCCCTCTACATTAAAAATTGTTTTTTGTAAACTTTTTATTTGAAAAAATAGAAATAGATCAATGTAGCAATGAAAATTGAAAAATAAACAGATTCATTTATCATAAATATGCACACAGTGTGTTCTTCGAGAACCGTAATTAAAGTACAACCATTCAGTCCAATGCCACTGTCTGCCCTTTTTAATTAAGTCTGATTGAGAAAATTAATTGAAAAATGACCGTACAAGTATGGGACCGCCTTGGTGGTTTATGTCCCTCTAACCTACACAAAGGCAAATCTGATCCACAATCAGTCCTTTAGATTTTAAATAAATTATTCCGAAAATTTTGTTGTGTCTGTTTCTTAGAAGCTATTAAAGTAAAAGCCAAACTGTTACTTGATTTTTTCTTTGGTACATACCATGTGGAAATTTATGGTTTAATTCTACCTAAGCATTAGAAGTTTTTTTTAAATAATAATAAATATTATTATAATTTATTTAATTGTTATATGATATAATTTAAAATATTTTATTTGAAAAAAAAAGATATGGCCAGAGCATTCTCCCCGTGTATACGTCGCAGATTGCGAGAGCACGGAGATGTAGGATCAGTGAAAAGAATTGATAAGGCTGGCCGTGAAACGAGCCAGGGTGGACGAGATGGTTGAGGCGTCACCACGGAGAGGTGAAAGTCCCGGGTTCGAGTCCCGGTCCTGGCCATATCTTTTCTTTTCAAATAAAATGTTTAAAATAATAAATATTTATTAACCGAAATTATATAAATGTCATTTGGTACATATTGTATTAGCATGAGAATTTATATTCTCTATTTGATAAGCGGTATAAAAAAAAAAAATTAAAGTAATATACAAACAAAGATAAGTCTCATGAGACAACGCCTAATAAACTCAAGGATGTTCTCATGCTTCCGTCTCATTCAATGAAATGTATAATGAAAAAATAATAGGAGTGGAAAAACTTTAGCAATAGAAAACAAATTATTATGAGAAAGATGTGCTGAACGGATTTTATCATCAACATTCAATGGTTAGGAAAAAAATCGGTTTAACTTTCTTCAGGGCACAGTTTCCTGCTATATGGTGTATAGAACTTAGAAAATAACTTGGAAGATTATTTTTATCGACTTTCTTGTCTGTTTATTTAACGTAATTTTATACTTCTATGACTAATCGGTACCATCGTTCATGCTCGAGATTTACCTTCCTTCCGAAGTACGGCATACCCAAGGGTTTTTAACAATTTTTTAAAAAAATCCTAAAGTCACCTGGCGAGCTAAGAACCGCGATCTTAGACATATTAGGTTGTTGTGTTAACCACTACAACACAGGTCGCCCCCATGGACATGAAAATTAGGTATTGATGTAAAGGGAAAATGGAATAGAAGAGGCTGACATCGTTTCGGTGTGGTTGCTATAATATTTAACAAGCACATAGAAAATCTTCAGGAAAGATTTAGAATTTTATAATTTTTCGTGCATTCATCCAATAGTAATTAGTAATTAACTATTGAACAAGAAACAACACGATACACGTAAACGTTGGTAGCCGCGCGAACTTCTCGCTGGACTCCAACTTTCGGTGGTATATTATTTATTAAATAAATACTGCAATAATGGCATAGGCTTTGGCAACCTCATCAGCTTGACGCTAGTCTTTTTAATATTTGCCTCTAATGGTTGGAGGAACTGAATAATGAAGCAATATAATTTTTTAGATAAACTATCCTTTATAAGCTTTCTTTCGACGGCCGGTCCCTACGAAATATATGTGGAGTTCCTTATTGTGTACAGATGTTGTATGAGTACTACTCTATAGTATTATAGGACTTTTTCTTACATACTCTACATTAAACTGATGACCGGCTGTGGCTGCTGTACATACTTTAAGATAATTCACTAACATAATAAACAAAGATAATTTTCAGATATATTCAATCAATTTCCTCATATCCGAACAAAAGCGTTTGAAGGTAATAATAAATCTATTGTAAGGTTTGTGTCAAAGCATTATTACACGTAACAAAACATTATCTGTAAGTACCATAGCGCATGTTGGATACAATCTTCCTTCTTCATGAGCTTTCGACGATGTTTATAAGATTTATTCTAGAATTGAGGGAGGTTATTAGTAGGAACATGACCCCATTAAGCTGATCAACAAAAAATACTGAGATTGCAGTGAGCAAAAAAATATTAAAAGATAAATTGAAGAAGAAAGCGGCTAGACAGTGACCCTGCCCAGAGATAGTAACTGCTCTAATTGTCTTCAAGATAGCGTTGGAATTCTCTTCTTTCTCTCTCCCTCGCTATCTCTCACACACACACACACACACTTTTTCTCTCTCGCTCTCTCAATAATTAAATGAAACCTAGTAGAAATAGTTCCCTCTTGTCATGGGTGATCACTAGGCTCATCATCCTCAAATATCTGATCCGGTTTCCGTTACAACGATAAGTGGGCTATTAAACACAAACACTTCAGTTACTTCGTCACTTAGTAATAATAGACCAATTGAAGAGACATCATGACTCAAATATTAATTATAGAACGTTGTGTACATCTTTAACCGCAGTTTATGATCATTAAATATTAGCATTGTAAGGTGTCGGAAACTGTAGAAGAAACAATGTATTCGTTAATCACCCATTGAAACACATCTTGTAAACACAAAATTGTAGTTGGGAGAACCTGAACTGCCAGACCTTGCTAATTCGAAGAATCCAGTGGAGGTAGGCTAGAACGTTCGATGCTATCGGCATCGAATCTTCGGGTTTATTAAGCCTTTATTTATTTATCACGTAAAATAAATATATAAAAAAGGCAAGATCGTTTCCTTCTACTACAGATTCCCGATGTCTAACGAGTGTAGACGAACAAAATAGAAATTTAGTCCGTAACTCTCTAAATTCCTAAAATTACAGATATGATAATTTAATATCTGTTACATATCATTGGACTTTCCCTTTTTCAAGCCAACAGTAATTTTAGGATATTATTTTCAAAGTAGCAAACTTTATTTATTTATGAAGATCTATTAAAATGTTTACTGGTAATCAGAAGATTTTTGTTAAAAATTTATATTATTAATGATTGGTCAGCCACTAGAAAGACATAATTTTGCGAGACTTTTACCTGCTTTAAATTTCACCGCAAAATATTTCACCAATTTACTTTGTCAATCTCTTTATTGAACAATCTGGTATTCAAAATGTTATCAACTTCATTAATTTGAGCTGCAGCGTCCATGTTTTTTTGCCTTTTTTTATATAATTCGTAATCCGATTGTTTTTTATAACCAGTTTTGTCCCCGCTTATAAATTGTAGAAGGTGTGAGGTAATTTATTTTGTTAGTTTATTCATTTAACGTCACTTAAAAGCTACCATGGCTAATCGTAATAGTAGGAGCTCTAAATTTTGCCTATCTAGGTATAATTAGGATCGGGATCTTTAATGAGTACCTGATGGTAATTAGTAGAAGGTTATTAAAAAGTTACAAAACTATTCTAGTTTAGAGTGATGTTCTTTAAGGAAACGTCAGACGAATCGTTGTTCTTTAATAGCAATTTTAACCTTGAGGGTGTTGGTATTATTTCCAAGAGATTTTAACTTGATATTATATTTCAACAGCTGAAACAAAAAGTTTAAATTATTCTCTTCTAAATCTTTTTTTTAATAGCTATTAAGTTATTACGAAATTGGTATTGCAATTTTTTATTTGGTTTTTCTTGAATTTCATTATATATGAAGTTAGTATTATCTAGCGTCCCGGTGAATAAGCGAATTATGTCCAGAATGAGTTGATTGTACTCAGGGAAGCGGAAACCTTTCATTTTCGTAGTACATAAGTCGCTAAGTCAGCCATTAGCTTGAAATGGAGTTTATATACTGCTTATATTACAACTCCATTTCAAGCCAAAATTACGAGATAGGCACGATCCTACCTCCCTCAATACAAATAACTCTCTCAGAAAAAATCGACTTAACCACTCACCGAGGCTATATATATAATTAATTCATAATGGCATCACGTTAAGTTATTTTATTATGTACTATTATGTGCTGTTATGCAGTGGTGTGCCATTTTTGCAGTCTTAGGCTTGAAATGGAAATAATAATAATAATACAAATACAAATCAAGCAATAACTGCAAATTAAACCATAGACATAGCTTCTTATAAACCATAGAATGATTTATGGTGAATGACGCTTTCCTCAGCGCAATAAACTCATTCTAAATAAAATCGACCCCTACCTATGTAAGCACTTGTTAACCGAGGCTATACAAATCGAAAGTATATATCATGAAATGTTTATACATACCTTTTCAAAAGGGAGTTTCCTACGGGTATACAAGTCTCATACTATATAAAATAGTAGTCATATAGAGGCTGCTTCATACGAATCATATTTAATATTCTCCGGGCTAAATTGAAAAGTATTTTAAATGCCTTGCTAAAAGCTTTACATACAGCCTTTATTCTTTTTCATTGACCTTAAAATGATGCACCACTGCATAACGGCACATAATAGTACATAATAAATTGACTTAACGTGATGCCATTATGAATTAATTATATATACTGCCTCGGTGAGTGGTTAAGTCGATTTCTTCTGGGAGAGTTATTTGTATTGAGGGAGGTAGGATCGTGCTACTCCCGTAATTTTGGCTTGTAATGGAGTTGTAATATAAGCAGTAAATTCCATTTCAAGCTATTGGCTGACTTAGCGACTTATGTACTACGAGAATGAAAGGTTTCCGCTTCCCTGAGTACAATCGACTCATTCTGGGCATAATTCGACTTAACCGCTTATTCATTGTGGCTGTAGATATTACAGTCAAATGCCACGTTGCCTCAGCTTCATTATACTAGGTTGTGTAATAGAACTAAGACAAAAGACTTAGAACAAAAAACAGAAAGAAGGCGAAGTTCCAATGCCAGCTGTAGGGGCCCAGCTATTTCAGTCAGTCGGTGTGTTCCCTGTCAACCGGCCCGTTGAATATAAGCCAACATTTTATTGCACACCGCTTCAAACTCGGTTTCATTCATTTCTATTAACTTCTAGGTTTATTTATAGATACATGTAAATTATAATCTTTTTATAAACTCTCTGATAAATCTTTGCAACTTATTCAGAAAAAAAATCCTTGGGCATTTATTCTGTAATCATTTTATCAAGAAATGAAAGTTTCAACTAACATTTCGAAGTATAGATGATATATGTTTGCTGAAACGGTCATTTCTTTTTGGCTTAAATAACCAAATAATTTTTGGATTCACTTAGGACCAAAAATTCCAAACTATCTCTCTTGACATATACATATCCATTAACCTCTGGAGTTCCCTCATTATTTTTTTTCAATATGAATTTATTTTTATTTATAGTATTGGTTTGGTTTGTTCATTTAACCTCACTTTATGCTGCTATGGCTAATCGGACGATGCTACAGTGGGAGCTCTAAATTTTGCCTATCCAGGTTTAATTAGGATAGAGATTTTTAACGAGTACCTGACATCGTACAGGCTCGGGACACCCGTTTAACGTCCTTTCCGAAGGACGGCGTAACTAAGGATTTTTTACTCCCTTAAAAAAATCCTAGGGCCACCTGCCGGGCTACGAACCCGCGATCTTGTGTTTAATAGTTTGTTACGCTAACCACTAGACCACAGGTGTATTTATAGTATTGTAACTTATAATTGAAATATATTAAAAAGGCTTTTGGTAGGATATGTTTCTCATTTTATTAGTTAATTGTCGTTATCAACTAGGAATCTAGTCTATCTATTTTTCTATTTAAGATAAAGTGAGATAAATGCATCCCTCCTGAAATATGCGTGAATATAAAGGATTGCTCCCATTTATTTTTGTCTTGTTTGAATTTAGATAATTATTTAACTAATTTATGTATGGTAGGTAATAAATATGAATTATATTAATAAACAAATATGATGTTTAGAAGGGATGTATAAGAAGTAAGTTACTTCTTCTACAACCCTGTTTACTTTCTCAATTATCTTACTTTTTATATTTCTTTACTTTATCACCTTTCTGTTCACACATTCTGTCATTTTGTTATTCTTAATTTTTTTTTTTTTAAACTATCCTATGCAACATTTCTCCACTTTTCTATACTCTATACATTATTATGTAATTCCTAGTACTGCAATTTTCTTATAGTTTTTTTTCTGTTTTTCCTTCTCAGCCCTGAAGATGACCTAAAATATAGGCCGATACGTCGGCACTTATAATAAATAAGTTTTTTCTTATTTTGTGTTATTTTGACTGCACCCCCAGACTAGTTATATCCTTCATAAGGATGATCATATTTAAACTGACTCATTAGGGGGTTCAATGTAAATAGATACAGTAAAATCTTGACTTCAATTTCTAGAATGATATTTGGGTACCTCTAATGAAACGTTAAGTGCATTTCTGCAGTATAATACAATACAATGCAATACAATTAAATAAACAAATAAATAATAAGTTATATAATTGATAAAATGGGGTTTGGTTCGCCGTAAGGTGTATCCTCCTAGGCTGCATATTCAAAGTACAAATATACTTTTTCACAGTATTTATAGAATATGAATGATGCTATCAAAATTACCCTCAGTCGTTCAGTTTAATAACAGTATTTTTTTGTTGATTACTGCTCATTAATAAATCAGGTTACGTGTTCGAAATTGCCCGTCTTGATTTGACGAGTACCTTCATAACTGGCTATTATCCGAATCTAAATAAATTTTAATGGGATAATCTGTATGATTACATTGAATGTATCTGTACAATTATTTTAGTTTTATTTAATCTATTAATTCGTGTGAACATTATTTCAATTGAATGTTGTCATCTACTGATTCTTTCAGATAACTTATCAAATATACCATCTGATTTTTTTAACAATTCGATACGTTTTATATACTTTTATATGTGACACTAATAAGTAATTCGGTCGCTGTTTCAATAGTTGTAATAATCTAAAAGTTTTTTTAGTCTGCGGTATTCGTGCGCTCAAGGCAATTCATTTCTGCTTTGAACTCATTTATGACCACGAGCCCTTATTAAGAAATAGGAATAGATATTTTGTTTTTTAAAATCTCATAAAAGTAAATTTATGGCAAAGTGAAAGTTCTACGCTACACAGCCTTTGTTAAAATTATTTACTGTTTAGATTTTATTTCAAGAAATACAATATATGTTTCAGATAAGAGTACCCTACATCATTATACACTATGAGAACATATCGAAATTCCAAAAATATGGTTAATATATTTATAAAAATACCTTTCTAATAGTACCACTACCGACCGTGAAGGATCTTGGGCTGAGTACATGATAGAGACTGTAATGTTTGTAGGACATAGGTTGTACAGGGCTTTGTCCATAATCACGCTCAACAACCAGGTTTTTCCCCAAATCAGTGCCCACTTTATAGAAGCTGGGTGAGCCCCAGAAGGGACTGTACTGGGTCCATCCGTTGCTGTTAACAGATTAAATAAATTATCTGCCTCAGCCGAATTTGAACCCGGAATCCTCAGCATGGCGGCTCAGTACTCTACACACCGAGCTAGCCCGATGCCTGCCAAGAAAACTAAGATTTAATAATTGTTTGTAATCCGCTAGCCATGCAAATAATCTAAGTGAATTGGATAAATTTTATTTCAAATCTAATCTTGTATGAATCATTATATGTGTATACAGCAAACACTTTCCTTGCGGTTATCACCTATTTTAGAGGGTGTGTTCTTTAGACTTTTGTGTTTATCTTAAGATATATTTTTTTATTAATTTCATTATCATTAGGCTTGTAATCTCTTGACTGATTCGATAAGACTTTTTGAACTTGAACTCCAGTTATATAACACTTGTATCGAACGATTAATTTTTATGATAAATATTCTGTTTGTCATTACTATTTAATTTATTTTTTATTTGTTATAAATAATCTTACTTTTTAACTTTCTGTTCTAGATATCAATATCTATTTCGATCGAAACTGCTTTTGTTTTTTATGTTTCTTTTTTATCAGGACGGTTGCATTCTAAAAGAAATAGATAAAAAGTCTCGCTTATTTGTCTTAACCTCTGCCCTCTATTTTTTAAAAATGTCTTTATTAACAAATTCAATATATTTGTAATCCACCTAACTGTCTCATTATCGAAATTAAAACATATTCTTACTTATTATTATCATTAAACTAATTCTACCAACCAATTGAATATAATTTTACTTATAACATAGTCAACACGGATATCAAATTGAAAAAACAGAGGCAATATCTTTGTCTATTTGATTCGTGTGAACATTATTTCAATTGAATGTTGTCATCTACTGATTCTTTCAGATAACTTATCAAATATACCATCTGATTTTTTTAACAATTCGATACGTTTTATATACTTTTATATGTGACACTAATAAGTAATTCGGTCGCTGTTTCAATAGTTGTAATAATCTAAAAGTTTTTTTAGTCTGCGGTATTCGTGCGCTCAAGGCAATTCATTTCTGCTTTGAACTCATTTATGACCACGAGCCCTTATTAAGAAATAGGAATAGATATTTTGTTTTTTAAAATCTCATAAAAGTAAATTTATGGCAAAGTGAAAGTTCTACGCTACACAGCCTTTGTTAAAATTATTTACTGTTTAGATTTTATTTCAAGAAATACAATATATGTTTCAGATAAGAGTACCCTACATCATTATACACTATGAGAACATATCGAAATTCCAAAAATATGGTTAATATATGTCTGTTTGATTGTGCATTATTTCCAGATAATTAATATAATTTGATTTTTTTCTTTAAACATTCTTTTTCCTTATACAGACTTTTATGAAGATCATTAGAATTTTGTAAGAAAATAATTATCAATTATATCTTATTATTTAAATAATTTACTTCATGCAGAGAAAGTTGTACGAAGTTGGACCGAAGATCGACAGAATCATGACAGTGTACCCATGAAGGAATTTTAGAGATCGGTGGTTCATTTAACGTCACTTTTTGCTACTATAGCTAATCAGACGATGCTGCAGTGGGAGCTCTGAATTTCGCCTAACCAGGTTTAATTAGAATAGGGATTTTTAAGGAGTACCTGACATCTTACAGGCTCGAGACCCCCGTTTAACGTCCCTTCCGAAGGACGGCATAACTAAGGATTTTTGACTCCCTTCCTAGGGCCACCTGCCGGGCTACGAACCCGATATTAGAGATAGAGTAAAACTCCATCAGAAGAAAGAAATAAATAAAGCGATTTCGGGATTTTAAGTGGTCAATATGGAATACAAATATGTATGCTTCATGATTACACATTTTTTTAATAATTAAAAAATATGGAGGAATCTTCTCAGCTCCTTAGATACAGAAGTTCTTGTACAGGCGATTGATGAGGACTTTGAACTGAAAAAAAAATTAAACGATTGGTAATAATTAATTAATTTTTTAACTCCTATCATATTGTTTATCTTTAAAATATTTGAAACTAACATTTCGTTAACGTCCTATCACGATAACTCAACAATACAACAGATTATTAAAATTAAACATCAGCAGGTAGTTTCTAAAACTTTCATCTCTATAATAGTTGAAAGACAAATATCTTATCACATATTCTTATTTCATATTACAGATATCGTCAAACAGACTGAAACGACAAGAAACTGCTCGACGTTTTCGCCTACTTCAACATTTACTGGGCAAACGCTCCAAACTCCCAATTAATTAGAAAAGACTTATTTACATGACAGTTATCAGATCTATTTGGACATACGGAGTTGAACTTTGGGGCTCTACTAAACCATCCAATTCATCTCGTATCCTTCGAATCCTTACAATCCAAAATCCTTCGTAAAGTGCAATGCTCCTTACTAAGTATGTCACAAACAAACTCATCCATCATGATCTTAATATCCCATATGTTGCTGATTTGGTCCAAACTAGATACCTATTCTTCCATAACAAGCTCCATATACACTTGAATCCGCTAGTCTCTCAACTTGCTTCCCATACTATTCCTGATAACCCTCCGAGGCGTCTGAAACGAAGATGGCCTCGAGACCTACTATCGAACTTAATTGGAGTGCTACCAATGGGTAGTTTCTCCACAAGGGTTTTTTTTTCATGTCATTTGTTCATATTAGCAGATTTACTTGTAATATTATTACAGTTGTAAATATCAATAAAATAATGTAAGTATACAATCATTCCATAAACACAAAGCAAAAATAAAATAAACGAAAGATATAATGCTTTATTTTATATATTTACTTACAACAAAATATGCTTTATTCGAATATTCTCTCAGTATTTTTCGTGTAAATTATTTCCTAAAAAATTAATTAAGCCACCATCATCTTGAGACTACAGATATTACTGTGATGGCATATGTTGTTAAAAAATGGTTCTTCAGTTAAGCGAAAGCACCCTGTTCACCCAACGCCGGACGAGCTCCAATTTTACAAATTAGATAACATTTAACTCTACTACTCGTTGATTTAATTGTATTTCCATTTTAATTATTCCAGCTTATATTTAAAATAAAATATCAGACGGTGATAATTATAAACTTTTTTATACAATAGAGAGAGAAAAATTAATATACATATGTGAACCTTGAGGGGAGACGATTTCGACAGATGAAAAAAATGCTCATTGTTTTTAATCACCTTGAATTATCAATGAACTTTAATAACAATGAGAGACCTAATTTTAGGCCGATGGGAGATTTAATAAAAAAACCTCCAATCTCGAATAATTAAGAAGCTTAGATTAGCAAATTAATGTTTCACATAGAATAAGATTATTTCCTTGAAGATATCCCGGCACGTGTCAATTTTTTTTTTAGAAAACGTTTTAATAAGGACCATCGCGTATTGGGCGCGACGCTACAAGCTGGAGGAGAGATGAACAGAAAAAAAATCCAACATGTGCATTGACATAAGAAGCCAGTACATATTGAGGGATGAAGGATAAAAAGAAATTCAAAATATTTGTTACACAGGTCGTTTGGAGATCACTAGTTGATACTAAGTTAGTAGTTAGTGAAGTCTTTTTAGAAGAAGAAATTTGTATTTATAGTTTATACTGCATGACACATTATTACAAAAAAACATTTTCAGTAATAAAGTCACCAAGCTATTATAACATGCATGCACACTGTGCATTCGCAAGTTTTCCGCGCTATTACAACTTCGAAATAAAAAAAAAAGTGTTTTTTCGGCCCACCCTACTGCACAGGCCCAATTAAACAAATAAATGATTTTTATAGTTATTTAAACTATTGAGGCTCGACATGGAAAATATAATAAGAACAAAATAATTTATCAGTTTTGTCATTAAAAAGGTAACAATGAATTATGCCAAGAAAAGTAAGCAAAAACTGGGTGTGGTTTAGTTTCTATGAGCAGTTATATTTAATATTAACTCCCCGTCAAAAGTACTGCAACACCCATAGTTCTCGGGTTTTCTTCTTTTTTTTCATTTTTGTTTATTGGAAGAGATATTATAATTTATTTTAATATGACTTGTTTATGCCCAGTTTAAAAATGCTTATTACAGACTTCAGAACCTTTCTTTATTATGAAAAGACAGGCGTTTTGGTAAAATTCAAATAAAAAAGTGTTGCGATACTTTTGACTGGGAGTGTAGTTAGTTTATTGTATATTTTATATAGTTATTTATTTTATCTATTTATGTTATTTCAATTTATTCATTATTTATTTAATACAGTTATTATATATATTTATTTATATTTTCTATGAACGGCGATAGATACGAGAAGAATTTACCATTTTAAACTTCCATTTTAAGTTGCCAAAACATTTCTTTTGCTCTTTCTGTAAAATTACATTTTCCATGTCAACCCTTCAATTGTAGTGACAATATCAATTTATAAATCCGAAAAGGAAAAATGTTTGATAATTTCAGATAAGATCATACAATGTAAAAGACATTCAAGAATACTTACTAACACTGAAGGTAATGCACGAGTGTATAACTAGATATTACACGAATCCTTAATATGAATTTCTACTGTGTGGATCTTAGTATTTTCCCAGTTATACATAAGTAACATCATATCAAAATATTAATTATCAAAATGAGAATAATTTGCGTTAGTAGGAATTTTTTTTTTTATATATAGAACAAATAACGTGGAGAAAAGTGAAGACATGACAGAAAAAAATTGAGCTATTCGCCGGCTGTTTTGCTGCTCCATGTTGTAGATAAAAAGGAAAAAAAACAAATATAATAATTTTTCAGGCACATGACTTAATATAATACAACCTAATTATTATTAATATATGAGTAGGTGAGGTGCAAAACTCGTTCGTTCCATTTTTTTGAAAAAACTTTCTCATTTCATAATTAGTTACTTTTTGTTTGTTATCATTAAATCAGTAATTTTTTTCATTCCAAGCTCACTTCCACAGGGAAGCTGTACCTTTAGAAAGCAAAAAAAAAATTTTTATCTGGCCACTCTACGAGAGGAGGCAAGTTTTTTGAGTTTCCTGAAAAACGTGTTCCTGTGGAACGAACGAGTTTTGCAACTCACCTCCTCATATGTACTTTGATTATTTTTAAAATTGTATTTTCAAGTGTATACAAATATTGCAAGTAAATATAATGCATGATACATAATGACATGAAATAAAGCAGTGAAATTACCCATTGGTAGTACTCAAATAACAACTTCAATTTGGAAGGACAGGATGCCATCTTCTTTTCTGACGCCTCGGAGGATGATCGGGAATAGAAGAAGTAGCTATGTTTGAAACTAGTGGGTTTGGGTGGGAATAAAGTTTGTCGTGAAAGGATTGATGTCGGGATCGTGCCAAATCAGCATCTATGGGATATCCAGGTTATTTTGGTATGACTTTGTTCGTAATAGAGTAGGAGAATTGAGGATTTCCGATTGTAAGGATTTGATATATGAGGAATTCGATGGCTCATTGAAGTCCAAAAGCTTTATTCCGTAAGCCCAGATTTGATTGAATTAAAATATTTAATTGTTTTACACTTCCATGATACCTAACTTCCCTCCCCTCTTAGAAGAACCTGCTTGATTCATCTTAGAAAATGAGGTTGGTCATCCCAATGGACATAATATGACAAATAATAATATACAACGTATGGCAAATAATTTAATATGTCAAATCTTACTATCGGTTTGTTGCTACCTTGCGAATAGACAGTATTTTTTTCTCTTTTTTCACCCCACTCTTTGTTTTGAAAGCTTAGATTTAAGCTGAAGTAGTCGTTCACGAATGGCCATGCACAAGACTATCAAAGGACGAAATGCTGTTGACCAATTAAAAACCGTTGTTTCCTTTTTCTAGCGTGCTTTCACTTCCGTTGTTTTCAGGATTTTAGCTCTTTGGATCCCTAGTTGCTTTTTCAGATTTAATTGCTTTCATGGTATTCCTTATACGACTTTCCTCCTGATGATCCAGTGTTTTGAAGTAATCTTAACCTGAACTTCGAGGAGAATATGCAGTTTTTATTTCTTTACTTTTGGCCCTGGATTACTCATTAAAAACCGGGCCAGTTGCCAGGTTTTACTTAGGCAGTCTCAAAAAAAGTCCAAGCCCCTAGGGTATTGGGTTTCGTTTATCGTACGCTTCAGTTCCTACGCCATTTGATATTCTGTATTTTCTAAAAATAAAAAAAATATATAGTTTTAATTAATACTATTTTTATAAAGAAATATGAATTAGGACATTGGATTATTTCTTGAGGACTTAATTCATACTCTTTTAATTATAGAACCATTTTTTATCAAAACGTAGCTTTAAGAGATACGGCCTCCTCATGAATAATGGTTTCCTAAGGAATTGATGAAAAAAAGGAAAATGTTGAAAAAGGTTAACGGGTACAGTCAATAATTTTTACACTAATAATTAGTAGTAGTGTTTTGGCAACATGGTGGTCTAATTTTACACCGTCATCAGAGTAGAAGGGTGTAGTGTCTTAGAGCAGATCATTGGAGCAAGACGGGGCCATCATATCCAGTGAGTTTCCCTATTTACAGCATGCCGGCAATAAATTTATAAATTTTATTAAACCTTAAAATAAAAGTGATTGACATGGTGTTGAGACCAATAAATCCAGACAAAAACGTAAGGCTTAGCGACGAAGTCACAAAGTTGAAAGCAGGTATTGGCGGATTCCTAAGTTTTGGTTGACGGTAATTGACGGCATTTACAAAGTTTAGCACATCAAAGAAGACAAAGCACATCTCACACCAACTGCCCAAACAGATTTATAAAATAGAGATAGCAACTCTCAGAGGTTGTTCATCTTGGAGCAAGGTTGCTGTCTCTATTTGTTAAGTCTGTTTGGATTGTTAGTGTGAGTTGTGCTTCATCATTGTCTTCTTTTGATGTACATCCTGATGATGTATGAAATGGTGAAAGTTAGGTTTGCTTTTTCCAGTATTTTGGAGACTAAAGATTTTGTTTTTGGGATTTATCCAATTGCATACTATATATAATAATACAACATGTAGAGTAAAGTTGTTAAATAAGTGCCTATGGTTTTGTATGTAGTAGGTACACAGTGCATACTGAACTATATGAACTTAGAGTGTATTATTGTATCTGATGTGCAAGGCGGCGGCTGAGGTTGCAGCTGGACGGCACTCTTATTCCATTAAGGTATAATTGAAACGGAAATGGAATTATGTGTTTTGTTAGCAGCTTCCGCCCTTTGATCAAGTGACTGATTCCATGCCACCATGATCCCGGCTACACAGGAATTGCTTGTTAATAGCGCAATCGGGGTATTGCTGCCATCTTGGAAGGTTTTGGGATGGTTATCAACAGTTTGAAACTGAAAGGGATTTCCATCAGTAATTTTCGAGCGTCGATTTTTATTAAATAGTCAAAATAATGTTAATAACACACACCTCTTCTTATTGTACACACGCCTATACATTGTATATTCAAATTATTCGATCAAATTTATTTCTTCACAATGGGTCAACTTTTAGTAATTTTCTGCCAGGCCTATAGTGCATCATCATAAATTCCACACTTAATCAAATAGGACCACCGTACGTTTTGACAAGAAGGAAATATAGAGATATTTATCTGCAGCCCCTGTGAATAAGTGGTTGTTAAATTTCATCCAGAATAAGAGTGAGTTAAATGAATTGAGGAAAGCGGGCTACAAGTCATTCTCGTAGTTTTGTGGTTGGAATAGAGATTAAATATAAGCAACTACTCCTTTCAAGCCAATGCCTGATTTATCCACTTATTTACCATGAAAATAACAGGCTTCCGCTTACTCAAGTACAAGAAACCCATATTGGAGAAACTCGACTTACACTTATTCACTAGGTCTGTAGATATATATTTTTTTTTTTTTTTTTTTTTTTAAATATTTTGTTTTATTTTATTTTAAAATATGTACAAATTTAAAAACATTGGTGGGATAATCCCTTACAATGAAAATGAGTTCACATTACAACGGTTTCTGATTAATATGTTTTTGTTGTTGGTAAAATTTAAAAAACCAACAGAAATGAGAGTACATAGGATTTACTTAAGACAAAATTTATGTATAATATAATACAGAATGCATGTTTTTTATAATAGTATGTGTTTTGTTCGTTTGTGTCTGTATTTTTGTGTTGTTGTTTTTGTATAATTTCCTATTTCTTGTATGAGTGTGTTGTCTGAAAGTTGGCATGAGGTGAAGAATCTGAGAGTTTGTTGGTGTATGAATTTTTGTATTGTTGGGATGTCCAGTTCTTTGTGGTCTGTAGATATATGGCTGGGTTTACCTCCCAATCAATGGTACCCACTTTTTATTGGCAGTGAGAAAACCATATTCCACAGAGTCGACTAAGGGCTGTTAACAGACTAAATAATGTTTCTGCCACAGCCTACCTCGAATCAGTGAACTGCAGCTGAGAAACCCAGCATCCCCTGTGTTGATACTAATTTATAATTAGGAGTTTTACTTTAACTAGATTTTTTTTACATTACCATTATTATTAATTTATTTTAGGTTATTAAATCAATCAATTTTTATGGAAATCTAAATAGTAAGCAAAATAAAGCTATCTTGATTTAGCTCTTATTTTATGTATTCATTATAGCATTCTAATTTATAACATAATAATTAGTAACTTATTAAATATATTAATTGCTCATTTAACATATTTTTTATTTACATCCCGTAACGAAAGAAGGTTCAATTTTAATAAGTTATTACTTTTAACAATTAAATACATTATTTTTATAAACAAATAAAATATCGTATAATATTCACATCACATGAACTAAAAGTATATTTTCATCTGAAAATCAGTCGTATGTTACCGATTTTTATCACATAAATTATGAAAAATTATAAAAAAAATTAAGCATAAGCTAATAATTATTTGGTCGCATGAAATATTCCGTTTAATTTTATTGAATTGTTAAAAACCATGTCCAAAGTAACCGTGATTTAAAAACGTGGATAATCCCTGTGAAAATACGGAAAATGCTTTTTTAAGAAGCGATAGTACTTATATTTAGTGAAACTTTCCACACTCGAGTGATAAGATAAGAGGAACGGTTTTGTAATGCAAGTGCCTACCGCCTGTTTATCTTACAGGGCAAGGTCTAAGTAAATATCATTAAGGAGTTTCTTTACACATTTCACTTTAGTTTATCAGTTGTTTTTTTAAATTTGTTATTTTTTAAAAATAAACTATTAATATTTTGCTTTTAAGCTAGTCCACCTGGTTTAATCAAAACCTAAGGTATGAAACACTCTCTCATCAAAACGGTCAAAATTGTTTTATTAAAATAATTGATAATCTAATATTTATATTGTGTATTATATTGTAACATATAGTTTATATATAGTATTAAATAGCAAAATTTGCAAAACATGTATACCTGACATCAAACATATAGCCAACCACCGTCTTGTTCTCAAGATAAAAAAAATATAATGTATATATATATGTATATATTGGTTTCTACTTAGCTTGACTGTTATGGAAATCGAGTTTCAGTCCTTCTTTAAGCTTCTTTAGGCTAAAGAAGGACTGAAACTCGAGAATCAAAACATTATATATATATTTTATTTGAAAAGAAAAGATATGACCGGGACTCGAACCCGGGTCTCCCACCTCTCCGCGGTGGTGCCTTAACCATCTCGGCCATCCTGGTTCGATTCTCGGTCAGAATGGTCACTATTTATACACGCAATGAATCGTATTGTTCTTATTCGATAAATTCTAACATAATAATGTAAAGACCATACATGGACGAAATAATGTTTTATCCTTTTATAATTACTCCTATAAAATATCATAAATCTGGTATGCATTATGCTGTGTCCCCTTTTAAACTAACTTCATTTTTATCTCCAATATATAAAGTAATTCAATCATGTTTTCATCAGTTTTGTTACCAAATAGCACTGGTTACATTCCATTAACTAATTAATGGTAATCCATAAGGCTGATATAAATACAATAGACGCGGTGAGGTGCTGAACCCACGGTGACCTTTTTCCGATACTGGAAACTATAAATATACATTAACGTCCTTGTTAAAAATGTTGATAATAGTGTTCGAGTCCTTCGCTGCTGATAATTCAACCAAGCGTCTGTGAATTATTCAACAGTTTTGTGTAGCTAACTTCGGTTTGAATAGGATTGTCGATTCAGCAAGATCAAGAAAGTGTAAAGTAACTACCTAAAATTGGAGTCTAGTATTAACATTACTTAACATTGTAAAGAGTATAAATATATCGAATGAATGCATCAAAAACCTAGACTTTAATTTATAAACAATTCAAAACTCTTTGCCATTTATTTATAAATATAATTAAAGAGTGCCGTTATATTGAAACTGCAATAGACTATATAATGAATAAATGCCTATTCATTACTTTAAAGCTATCTATGACTTAATATTAAAAAAATTAAGTGAAATAAAAACACATATTAATTAATAGAAAAAGAAAAACAAATTTTATTAATTTTTTTTTTGGGAGGGGGGGAGGATTCCTCGTACTCTACAGTTCATTGGGTATATATAGGCCGTACCCAAATATTAATGATCCAAAAACAATCAATATTTCAGGTGTCCCCCGTCAAACCTTCTCCATCTTAAAATCCTCAAGTACCGTCATTATTTGTTATGTGGTGCGCGCAAGCTCTCTTGATTTCTGACCTTTTCCAATATACAATTACATATAATATTTTTGAAACAGCAATATCGATTTCTTAGTCACATTTAGCAGAATATCTATGTCTGATTAATTACTTCATTAATACAAGATCTACGATGAGAGCACGAATTTTCAAATTTTCAATCGAAGATTCCTTGGTAAAAACCTCTTTTTACCTAAAAAACTTATTTTTGTACCTCTGGTGTTCAAGTAATCTTGTTGCTACGCAAAACATGTAAAACGCCGTATCTTAACTTATTTTCTTTATTTCTACAACTTACTAGACAAAAAAGTTCTAGATTTCGTAACTCTCTCAGAATGACTCAATTCCTGAATTAGACATTTTAAGAATATCAAAGCAACAATAAATTTTGAAAGAGCCCATGAAATTTCTTCAATTAAATTACCAGTCGATTGTTATGTTTTGAGGAGTTTTAGGTACTTTTTTAAAATTATTTTTCAATTTCATAATTTGGCTAAAACCTAAATATTTATAAGATTCATTATCGTTTCGTTCATTCATCATTAATGAGCTCCATACCTGCTTATTGATGTACATCCTCTTGTGTTCCTAGAGTCATGCCTACTTCATTTATAAATGACTTAACAATCTGGATTATATTCACAAGTTCTATTTCATTTTTGGTTGATTTTTGTTAATCACTAAAAAAACTTTTGGCATCTGCTTAGAGAGCATGAGATGTTATTATCGTATTTTTATCAAGTTGTTCCTCCATTTCCAAATTATTCAATAGTTCCCTTATAGAGTTTAATGACAAAAATCTGGAATTGTAAAGGAATATATTACCCTTTATTTATTCGTTTGCATTGAAATAATAATATTCAGTTAGTGCAACTTCTCCCTTCAATTATTCATTGGACGAACTAATAATCATAAATCTAAATACTCTCTTAAATTGCCACAGCCAATATTTACAATACAGTCAGCAAGTATTTTTTCTGGTTCGGTATTCTTTGCAGTATGGCCAGCGAAACATTAGCAAAAAATTTGACGACCTGGTCGAACCCATAATAAAAACGCGATGAATGGAATAATAATAATCTACTTTGCAGATGTTCAATAAAACTACTTTTTGGGGTTCTGAATCTTTTTACATTTATAGTATTTTTTTAACTAATCTAGACTACAGATGCGTTGGAATTTTCTTTTATATACATATTCGATACTTATTAGACGCTTTGGCATCTTCCTTACATCCCAATTATTCTATTTTGGTGATAGCATAGTTATTAACATGTCAATGATTGATTTCATATTTTATTGTGTATCATGGATGTGATAAATCATTATTATTGTTTCCCATATCTACATTATTCCCATATTAAGAAGAATCTGGGACTGAGTGGCCGAAAATGGTGAATGGAGAAAAAGAAAGAATGAGGAGCTGATGGAGGTATATGGGTTCCCGGACTTGGTGACGTTGCTAAAGAAAACCAGACTGAGATGGATGGGGCATGTGGAAAGAATGCCGGACCAATGGATAGCAAGGAGAATGCTCAATGAGAAACCGGACGTTGCACGAAGCAGAGGAGGCCTTCGGATGAGATGGCTGGATGATGTCGAGGAGGACCTGAAACTGCTGGGTGTACAAAACTGGAGGAGGATAGCGCAGGATCGCGGAGATTGGTGGGCTTTGGTGTTAGAGGCCCGGGTTTTTGCAGGCCGTAGAGCCAAATTCATAAAAGTATCTACGTTGTACAGTTCCTGCTTTATGTAGTATAATTCTATACCAGAATGAAACTCATGTTTGACGGTTTGTATGTTATTTTAAGGTAACGGATATCTCATTATATCTCATTCCAGAATCCAACTGCTATAGTGAGCACTGGAAATATGCTTATTTAGATGTTTCTGATTGTGATGTTACGGTTATAGCGTGCGGTTTGCTCAAAATCAGAAATGAGCCAGGTGGTCGTTAAACCCCAGCACTTCACTGTATCAAGCAGCAAAAAGACATAAAACCCCGAAACACCAAAAACCATTCGCTGAGGTTATTAAAACTGCCTCTACGTGACCTGGATGTAAAATAAACTTCAACCTCCATGCAATAACTTTCGATGATTTACGACTGTCTTACTTGATTTACTTGATTTACGGTCTGGGATCCAGTATATAGTACAGACTGTGCTGCTTCAAGGGCAACGTTTGTGCAGAGAGGTGATTTGTTCAAGATCACACTCAACTGCCAGATTTCCCCCGTTATTTTGGGTACTCACTGTTAGAAACTGGGTGAGGCCCAGAAGGGTCCTAGATCCCATATGACCCATCTCCGACCGCTAACAGACTAAATAAAAGTCTTTCCAGCAGCGGGATATGAATCAGGATTTTAGGCATGTCAAGTCAGTGCATACCACTGAACCACTTCGCGCCTATTCAATGATATATAATATTCTATAATTATATTGGAGAGAAGTACTACTGATAAAAGAAGTTAAAAAACAAAATTATTACTTCTTCCTTGTCTTTCATTTAGTCTTCGGTGGAATTTATAGATCTCCTAAGATGCTCCAGAATCTCATAAAGTTTGGTTTCGATCTTAATAGGATTTCGGCTAAATTTGCTTCCGTTAAGGTATACTCTTAATTTCGACGATTGTACTCGTATAATGATAACATATGGTATCTTATTATGTCATGTCTGTTTTATTTCCCGGAACAATCCTATTCTTTTTTCGATAGTTTATGGTTATCATCTTATTGATTATATAAGAAATGTGGTAATTTCCAACTTGTTAGGTATTTGGGGATATTTTGCCCTAATCAGAGTGCAGTCTCAATGTCTGTGCATTCCCCTTTATATCTCCTATGTGTAGCTTATACATTTAGAGTGTTAATTTTTTTCTCCAAACATATGAACCCCCGTTCACTAGGAATCTTTGAAATATATATTTATATTATCAGGAAATACATGGAAATATGGAACAACCGTCAAAATTCCTGTGCTTGTCAGTTCATACTTTTACCTCCTCTACCTTTCGATTTTTACTAAAATCCGAGAATAATTTTATATATTTTATACTAACAGCGTCACATAAGGTAATTTTCTGCTCCACCAGACACCACACCCGTCTGGAGGACAAAATCAATAGAGTGATGTCTGACGTCATGGGACCATACCATTTGTTATCTGTTGGTCAGTAGGACTTAATGCAGGTTTAAGTTTTTTCTAGACTATCATTGGGAACTTCGCCTGATCGTGATGCGCAAGGTCATTAAGCAACTATAATTAATCAGTTTCATTAGCGTGTGGTCTGAGCTGTAAATATGTTATAATCATGGTAATGTTTTAAAATTTAGATACAAATTAAAAAAAAATACATTTACCATAAAAACTTACTATATCTTATTGTATGATATAAACGCAACCTCATTAAATGTCTAACAATTCATCAATTTTATTAGGAATAATTTCTGAGCTGTAATTATGATATCATCTTTTTTTTAATGTATAAGGTAGATTTTTTAATTCATTTACACTAAAAACATTATCTATTTTTATATTTTAAAAAGTACTTTCAATAGAATAAAAAAAATTAATTCTTCTGAAAACATATTATTAAAATCCTCCCAACAGTTGTCTTTCTATAGTTTTTACTGTGAAAGTAGATTAATTAATTTTTCATGGTATTTTTAAGATTATATTATTATAAAACATGGCATATGTTTTTATTTACCTCTAAAAAATTCCATTCGTGCATTTCGTACTGATTTAGCTCTTCCATGTCAAAGCTAACCGTAACGTAGATATTAAGTGAAATTTTTTTACAGGGTAAACAAAAAAATAAATTTAAAAAAATGACAATATACACGTTTTACAAATTTAATATACTGATTTGGTCCTTCTTTTAATCTTTTGTGTATTTTTATCCGTTGGATTGCAGTGTGAAGTACGATTCACATTCATCTATAATCATCAATTCATAATCATATGTGAACTATATAACCATTATATTACAATATATATAATCATTAATTCATCAATAATAAAGGATTGAAAGTAGCAAATTCTTATTATATTTTATATATTATATAAACGTAGTAATTAAACCTTTAAAAGGCTTGGTTAGCTCTTATTTTGAAAATATGTTATTATTATTGTTTAAGTATTTTTTTTTATACAGCTGATAAAACTTGCTATGTTAGGAATGCTGGTTAAATATGATCACATCATAAAGTTAAATATCTTGTATATGGTAAAAAAATTATTTCTTGTTGCGGTTTGTATATACAACAAACTCTAAACCAATAAAACAGGATTCAAGAAAAAATCATGATTTTTACATTATTTTTTTCTTACCTAATGAACTGTAAAAATCTGCTATTATCCATCTATAAGCAAAAAAATTTTTTTTTTTGCTAGTGTTATTAGACAATACGAATAGAAGGCATGTGTTTCGGTTTATGCTGAATTGAAGATTGGACCGACATCGATTGTTATTGACTGTGTGAAAAACTCATTGTTAATCGAGACAGGTCCTCTCAGCATTTCCCTGTGTCATACCTGTAGGAAAATATAATGTATTATTTATAGCATAACTGAAATGAAAATAATAAAACCTGAATTACACTTTAATATAACAGAACTAATAAGGAATAAATAAATAAGTTCACTAAGTGAATAAAATAGAGTTGCTTTTTATGAAATTAAATGTTAATCCTATCGACTTTAGACAAGAAAATGTATCGATTGATATAAGTAATACGACTTTTAAAAAAATACAAAATAAATGATATAATAATTTATATAATTCATTTTGTTATTATCAATAATCTTGCTACATCAAGTAAAACGGCATTAGTGCAAATATATATATATATATATATATATATATATATATATATATATATATATATATATATAATCTATCCAAATGGAAACGCTGACTAAATTGTCTTTCAGGTATCCACAGATTGCTACGTACATGAAACGAAAGAAATATCAATCCAGAATTAGAATATCGTCCTTTAAATAATCATTTCTTGGCAATTTTAGTTCAATACTTTTGTGATTGAGGGCATTGGTACCAAAAGCATCCTCGAGAGTCGGACTGGGTAATTAAAAATCCATGTTTTCGACTTTATTGCGCATGTGCAAGCAAGTTAAGGACGATTTTGTTGATTCATTATTTCCTATATATTTTTTTAAAAAGCGTTACTATATGAAAACGTAAACCATTTATGTAAAAAAACTAACTGCTATGAGATTTTTATTTATTTTTTTAAAACTTTTGAAATCTTATTCTTATTCTAAAGATCGAGACTTTCAGGTATCAAGATATTTTTATATTCTAAATTCACTTTGAGTTTCAGCTCAAAAATCTATGTAGGAGTAATAACCCGTAGTCAAATAATATTATTTTAACGTCACGGTAAAACTGCTGTTTCATTGGACGATGTTATAGTGGGAGTTTTTGCCTATACCGGTATTATTAGAAAAGGGATCTTAAACGAGTACCTTATATCGCATAGGCTGCCCCCCCCCCCCTCTATTTTCATCTCTTCCGAAAGACTAACGATTTTTTACTAACCTTTAGGAAATTCTGGGGTCAACTGTCGTTATTGGCCTCAACCAAATACGTTTTCAGACGATGATGCTTTGACTTCTTAATTGAACATAGTGTTGTTAAAATTTGGTTATAGTATAATCAGTAAAAACACGTGTTTTTTAAATAATTTATTTATATATCCAAATTAAATTTAATAACAGACACTATTGAATATTTGGTACCTTTGTACTGATTTTCATAAATTTCATTTTAGCAAGATGCTTTATTTCGGAAATATCATGAAAAAAGTTCAAGTTGCTTTTTCACATATTTTATTTTAGAAGACATATTTTTGTAATAAAGTTATGCTTTAATTATAAAATGGAACAAAATAGATCCTTTATCACCGAACAATGCTTTAAGAAAACAAATAAGTAAAATTATTAATTGGTCCTTTTAGTTGCTTGTTTAGCTTAATATCGGGTATTAAAAGAAAAGGTACAACATGAGGGTGGTATCATTTTCTGTTTTAACGAACCCTGAATGAATTTAAATCAAGGGCTGATGTGGATTTTGGATTAACGTTATCAGGACAAAACAAATATATCCACCGGTAATCCATAATCTTGACAAAAGTGCAGTTTTGATTACATAACAGATATAGTGTATCAACAAAAAAAAAAGGTGATAAGATAAGAATAATTAATATCACTAGAGCAAGTACTCTTATCAAAATATTTAGTCAACACTTTTTTTTTATCGAATCACTGCAAATAGTTGTTAATTTTTCATAACATAAAATGAATATTTTTTATTTGTGAATTCTGCATTGTGAATAAATAAAAGTACAGTTGTCCTCGCGATCAATTTAAAAATAGTCCAAAGGAAGAGGAAAGATGAAATAAGTTAAAAATCTTTAAATGTAAAGGTTTAAATTAATAACTTTTTTATTTATCGATTCTTTACAACATCAGTTCCCAAAAGGTTTCGCCACAGATCTCGGACCAGCCTGACATCGATGCCATGCTCTCCTCCACATCCTGCAACCATCTCTTGTCTTTCTTTCTGTTGGGCGATAGTGATAGTCGAAGAAGTTTTGGGCTCGTTCCTCTCACATTGTCTTCAAATAGCCATTTCATTTTATTCGTTCTATCTCTATTGTGTAGAGGATTGTTTTCCATAGTTTCTACCAGTTGCCTGAACGTACTGTTAGGGACGTGTTGGGTTCTGGAAATGGGTCAACAAAACCTTCAGGAATCCATTAAACAAAATTTTATTAATCAGTAATAATACAAAATTTCCGGTAACTATTCATTTATTTGACCATGTAAAGGGAATAAAAACGTGTCTAACAAGTATATCAGTATTTCCTTTTCACTATTAATGTTTCTATAGAGAAAAAAATTAATCTATTTGATTAATAGATAAAGGGAATTTGATGAACTAGATACCTGTATAGTCAGATTAAGTACGATTTTAACATTTTCTACTACTCCGACACACATAGCTGCATTGTACTTATCGTCAAGAAGGCCCAACTCAGCTCAACTTGAAAATAGGAAAGCTGGAATTCTATTTCCATTAAAGAACTTGACTTCTTTAGTAAAGAATGAAGAGCATAAAGCAGTGAATGCATGAAGCAATATTTGAATCAGTAAGTATATCACTCATGACGCTCAAGATTAGAAACTATCTTGAAATCCGCTATAGGGCTCAAGGGCTTCAAGTAATGTCGTTTCTCGCCTTATTTGAACTTGGATATTTGAATATTAAATCCTATTGTTATGGAAACTCGAATAACATTAGTATGAATAATCAATTATTACTGAAGACCTCGACACCTGCTTGATGAGAAATGCTAAGCTGTAAGGTAGTAACATGATTCATAAGAGCGGCGTAGCTCGGCGTGTATAATACCAAGTTTCTACGCTGAAGGGCCTGGGATCAAATCCGGCTTTGGCCAGTAAATTATTTAATCCGTTAACAGCAGTAGATGGACCCTGTAGGATCAGCAGACTCTCCTCTCATCCAGCCTCAGTAAACCTGGCACCCTTAAGGGAGAGGAGGTGCCCTTAAGGGAGAGAGGGTGCCCTTAAGGGAGAGGGAGTGCCCTTAAGGGAGAGGGGGTGCCCTTAGGCTGGCGGTTGAGCATGATCTCGGACAATTTGCCTTCCTACACAATCGTTGTTCTAGGAACAGTAGAGCCTATGTAAATTCAGATAAAAACAATAAATTTTGTGAAGTTATTGCTGAAGAAAATTAAGGAATCTTTGAACTCTCATTGTATAGTACCTATTTATATTGTTTTGTTTTAAACGATTTAATTTTAACTACTGGTTTCTAATGTGGAAAAACAGTAATGCACAGTGATATAATGCATAAGATCCTTCTTACTGACCTTGGCTGCTGACAGTGTTTGCCGAATCACCTAGCCTTGACCCAAGGTCTTTCGTTGTGTCTTGTCTCAAAAGAGTTCAAACGGCTCGGATAAAAATAATCTAATAAGCGATAATTAATACAAGGTTATTTAATATGTATACAATCATGCAAATATTTAATCAATTTTATTTTTGTGGATAATTGAAATAATTCCTATATATAATTTAGTTTAGTATATATAATTATCATTGGTTGGAAAATATAAATTGTATTCTCTTTTCGCAATATAGGCAAGCCGAAGAGTAGAATGGCTGAAAATGGAAAAAAACATATATGGGGTGACATAGATCGTAGTGGTAAGCATGACAAGCAACTATGTCCAAGATAGCGGGTTCGCATTCCTCGGGTGGCTAGGAATTTTTAAAACGGAGTAAAAAATTCTTGTTTATGCAGTCCTTCGGAAGGGACAAAATGGGGGTCACACGAATCAGGAACACCTAAAATATCTCTATCCTAGTTTTATACCTAGATTGGCAAATTTTAAGACTCCCACTGAAAAAAATAAAAACCTGTACCATTAAAACCCGTGAACGGTTCTGGGGTTCAATACATGATAGAGACTGTACTGTTTCATGGACAACGGTTCTGCAAGCAGGTGACGTCCTAGGTCACGCCTTTATTTTTCCCCTTTATTTTGGGTACCCTATTTCTATAATAATTAATGGGGACTGGGCGAGTCCCAGGAGGGTCCTAGATCCTATATGATCGATCTCCGGCTGCAAACAAACTAAATAAAAGTCTTGCCCGCAGCGGAATTTGAACCAGGATTTCTGGCATGGCAACTCAGTGCTCTACCACTCAGCCACTCCGCTCCCTAATGACTCCCACTACAGCATCTTTTTAAACCAACTTTTGCATTAAAGTAGTCATTTCGTAATTATATTATATTTAGCTACACAATTACTCATTTAAAATACCAGCTGATGAGAAAGCTTATGGTACACATGTATTTTTAGATGTAGCTCAAGCATTTGATAGATCTTGGCACCTGATTGAATGCACATAACAAACACTCAACCATCATAACAGACTCTTGCAAGAAGACCTGTGCGGTTGTTGAAACGATTTTACTGAACCAAGTGAGGTAGTAATTATTTAGTCTTCTTGCCTATCTTGTTGTCACAATGGTTCCCTAATACTGCGGAAAAGTTATAAGTTGGAAGAAAATTGCGTAAGGTGGAAGGAATCAAATAATCCAATCATAATAGTTTTATTGTTGATACCTCTGCAAATAAACCGTACTTTTTCTGTAGCAATGACAAAAAAAAAAAAAAGCATAGTTAAATATTGACAATCAAAGGAAAGTAATCGATCAGAATTTTTCCTTCTGTTTTAACTCAATTTTTCCGCAGTGTTACGATACTTAACTCACGGGAAAAATAATTGATAACCCCGTAGAAGGCGTGTAACTGGCTCAGAGGAGAACTGATGACTACGATAATGGAAATCGTGATTCACTCAAAGGAATCACCAATCTTCTTTCACTGCTTTTCTCACTCTTTCTGGGGAAAAATAATTTAAAAAGAAAGTTCTTTTAATTTATGAAAAAAACATTTATGATGTATCTATTAAGTTGTCCGTCAAGCTACTTTTGTTCTTCTGCCTTCTTTTTATTTTCATTGCTAGATTACAATATAATATGTTGATTAATATAAACAATTAAATATTCCAATCGATTTGATTAATCTATAAAATATTTTTTTTTATTAATTGTTTTAATTTTGAAATATTTTTATTGTGAAGGGAAAAGATTTTCCCTGGTATGGATTCGAAACCGGGTCGTCCGTTTCTCCATGACAACGCTCTTACCATTAGAGCTACCAGGGGTCGCTTCACAGTCAGGACAAATCCGTTCACTTCACCGATCCCATGTCCCCGTGTTCTCGCTATTTTTGCGATGTATACACGAGGAAGAATATTCATTGAACGTTAATTTAATTAGGATCTTGTTGACTT
Source organism: Arma custos (assembly GCA_037127475.1). Classification (NCBI taxonomy): domain Eukaryota; kingdom Metazoa; phylum Arthropoda; class Insecta; order Hemiptera; family Pentatomidae; genus Arma; species Arma custos. Next base: position 28,635,083 of record CM073763.1, on the reverse strand, counting down.
TCGTCATTATATTATTTATAATTTTTTATTAATTGTTTTAATTTTAATTTTTTTTTTTAAATATTTTAATTTTTATTCTACCTACATCGCAGAAATTGCGAGAACGGGTATATGGGATCGGTGAAAAGAACGGATTTGACCAGACTGTAAAGCGACCCCTGGTAGCTCAAATGGTAAGAGCGTTGTCACGGAGAGAGGGCAAATCTTTTCTCTTCAAAATAAAAATACATAAAATAAATTCCGCGAAATCCCTGAGTATATTAAATATTAATAAGATTGCATAACAGACACAATGATGACAGACATTATCATATCCAATAGTGAATAATTTTGTATTATTATTTTCATAAATTTCTCATTCGTTGTAGTTTTAATTGAATAGCAATCCGTCCATTCTCAGTATTTTATTTGTAACCATGCCGAATGTTTAGCAACTCAACTTTAGCTACTACGGGTTCAAATCTGGTTGTGGCAGGTAAATTATTTAATCTGTTAAAAACCGTTGTTGAACCTTGTGGGACCTAACGACCCTCCTGTGGTTCCCTTAGCCTCTATAAAGTGGGTATCCATGATTGGTGGAAACCTGGGGGTTGATAGTTATCTCGTTCAATTAACCTCCCTAACTGCCCCTTCAATACGTCTTACTCTTCAATACTTATTTAGGAATGTCCGATCTAAAAACTATTGAATTATTTCTATTCAACATTTTAAGAATCGAATAGTCTATCAGCCCTGTCCAGTCATAATTCATTATTGCTAATAGGGGATGAGTTATTACTAATTGTATTTTTCTGTTTTTATTATAATCAACTAAAGCATTAACTGCTTAGTAATTTCCTAGTACTTGAAGGATCTACGATTTTTTTTGGAATATTAAAATGATATTATAATAATAGTAGTAAATCAAGCTTTAGATTACGAAATTAAATTCTTAACTTGACATTCATTAACAAATTTAAACAGTAGAAAAACTTATAGTAATTTTAAATGCCAATGTTAATTATAATTAAACTATATATATCCTAGCTTTTGCCCGCGGCTTCGCTCGCGTGGAATTTGGACTGCCACATGAAGTTTCATGACAGATCATTTTATAAATAATTTAATAGTTTTTTTAAATATAAGTTATTCGTACATCCAAAATTTCAGATGTATAACTTCAAAACTGCAGGATTCCATACAATCTTTGAACCCCTATTATAATAAAGGAGAAACCCTCGAGGGTGGAATTATCCAAATTTCTTTCTTAAATTATACAAAGAACCTATCTGCAAATTCCAAAATGCTAAGTTCCTGATTAGCCTTTAATTATGTAATATAATGGATTCTCCACAGAACACAAAAAACTACATGGCACGTGCCCCCATGCCCCCTCTAAATCTTTCGCATATATAATATTAGTAGGAAAAGTAGATTAGATTTATCTTTAATTACGTACTATAATGAATTCTCCACAGTACCTAAAACACTGTCTGTAGAGCGTATATAGGTGGGGCAGGTGCCCCTGGGCCCCCCTAAATACACCTTTGCTGATTTGCTTTGTGATGTAGAACCTATATTACTGTAAAGTTTCATCAAAATCCGTTCTGTAGTTTTTGTGTGAAAGAGAGACAAACTTACAAACTTTTACATTTATATTAGTAAGATATTTATATATATATATATATATATATATATATATATATATATATATATATATATACATACATACATACCAGGGATAGACGATAGACTTGAGTCCAATATACGTTACATGGAGCCACAAGGTAGGCCGTTCACCCGAAGAAGGCGAGGTATTTCATTTCCTAGGCTCTAAAGAGGCCAATGCCATCGCCGAATACGGTACCTGTAAGAGTAGTACGCTGTCGTGGATGCCTTTAGAGTATGCTTATTTAATGAAATAATATTTAATTTAATTTAATTGCTAATTATAACTAATTGCACAGTTATTTATTGAATTTACAAAACCAGGAGAGATTTCGCGTAGTTAACATTAATATTCAAGTCAGACAGATGTTTGGACCCGCATAGAAATTACTATCTAAATAGAAATCGCTTTATAATGGTTGTATAACGTACGGTTGATTGTATAGTATGTATATAATTGGTGTAAAGGTTCTTAAAATAATTTGTAATATTTTCTTGTAATAATTATTACATATATCTAATTAATAATAATAAAAAAATTTTTTTATCTCCAATTATGTACTGTTCCACTGGTATAACATTCAATTCAAACAAATGGTTCTTAATAAATATTTGAATCCCGAAACTGATTCCATTTATGCTTTCATTATTGGTAATACTTGTACAGTATGTAGATAATAGATGGTCTTGGCCAGTAATGGAAGCATTAAAAATATTTTAATTACAGTTTTGTTAACTTTACTAGTTGTTACGGTTTAAAATATAAAAAGCCTATATGTATATATTTTTTATTGTCTAAAATACGGTTTTACTATTTCTGATATTATATGGCTTAAATAAAGTTTAAATTAAAAAAAAAAAAAAAGCACCGCTTCATTATTATTATTATTATTATGTTATGCTTTAAACTTCAAGATTTATAAAAACCTTATCCCTTTATTTTATTTATCCCTTGTATCAAAAGGGATTTTATTTATCCCTTGTATCAACGAATCGAAGATATCTGTGATTAACAGTGTGGCAATCTTGTACCATCAGTTTGGACCGTGATTCATCAAATGATAGTTTCAACATGGTGTAATCCTTTTTCCTGGTAATTGTGTCATCAGGATGATCGGTTTCGATATGATGTGATTTAGTAAATTAAGAGTATTTCATCCATTTGGAGCTCGAATTCATTGATACAATGGTAGCATAACCTCCAGGTCTATAACCTAGCCATACCATCGAACAAATGATGAGATGCCATCTTGATGAAAATTCCTGCGCTATGATATAACATGGCACCCATTGTCTGGACAAGACCTTTACAATGTCCTCCCATTCCTTTAGTTTTCTAAAGGATTAATTAGAACAACGTCCACCCTAAAGGCCGGGTCCACGGAAGAGGATGGAGGGGAGAAGAACCGGTCCCAAGAATGCGGTGCAGCTGCAAGTCGAGGAGAGGTATTTTTGGAACATGGATTCAGTCCATTCATATCACGCTGAGAAACCTCATACAGAACTGGAGTAAGAATGAATAATCGCAAGCGATGAAGTAATTGTATCTTTTAATTATGAGTTGTAATTACTTCAATGGCTCTGAGCACGTTCTGCTCTGAGCATTGAACAATAGAACAAAAGATTCTGTTCTTAGAATCAATGTTTCAGGTATTTTGTGTGTGTGTTTTACACATGGAATAAAAATATTAGTTTAAGACATTTATTGTACGAATTGCAGATAAACCTTTTTAAAAAATCCTTTTTTCTTTAATTTTTTTATCCTGCTTATAATTTTTTCGTCCCTATGTTGTATTAAAACCAGTGCTAATTTTAATTAGTGTGTGTTTATTATTATGATATTATGGCTGATCGGAAGGAAGACATAGCCAATCGTACAACGAACCCGCGATCTTGGGCATAGAATAACAGGTAACCCCCTCCCCCTCCACTCAAAAAAATAGAAATCACATACGATATTTATTTATATCGTATATATTTATATTTATATACGTAAAATAAGATATCATATGTTATAATAATCCTAATAGAAGTTATTTTAGTTTATCTTGAATGATAATAGTTGACCTAGTGTATCTACGTATGTGGAAGAAAATGGTACGAGTGGAGGTCAAAAAATTTCTCATAAGTAGGGGTTATTAATGAGCCAGCGTTTCAACCGGCATTGCAGGTCTTCTTCAGGGCTAAATATGCATTATACAGACAATTAAAAATGACTAAATTATGGTAAATATAAAAGTTAAAATGTATAAGCATTCAGAGTATTAATAACAGGTTAAATATAAGGCTGTACAGTATTTTTCTTTCTTGGTGAATTTTCTGGAATATTGTTCGATCCAAAATATCGTACTATCCAAATGCACGAATAACGGAAAAACTACTCCACATTGTTTGAGTGGGTACGAACACGAGGGGATTTCTGCATGGATTCTTCCACTTCCGCTGTAGTACAGTTGTAAAGCAATCAGAGCCATGGAGGTAGCAAAACTTTCTACAACTCGCTCGTTAGGCCAACATTTCCAGTCCCACATCCAGATAAATAATCTCAAGCGGGTATATCCTACATACAAGCATCTGTTCTTCATCTCAACGGATTTTCTTACTTTTTGATCACGTCGAGATTATGCAATGGACCATGTTTCATGTATTAATTACTCCTCAGCATACCAATTCATTCATTAACTTATTATTAATACATTTTAATCTTACTAATTATATGACAAAGTAAATAATAGTGAGGAGGTAAAAAAACAAAAACAGTACTACTACTGTATGAAGAGTCTTGGGTTCGGTATGTGGTAGACTGTTTCTACGATGGTAGATGTACAGATAGATGATTTGCCCTAAATGACGGCCAACTGCCTCGGTTTCCCCTATTATGGATATCTACTTTAAAGAGGTTGAGTGAACCCCAAGTGGATCTCCAGATGCCAAAGGATCCATCCCCATCCAATAAAATATTAAATAAATTATCTTCCACATCCGAATTTAAAGATAAATTATATCTTCTAAGTAGGTAGAAGTAGACACTATTAGAAACGTGTAAAAAGCAAGAAATTAAGTAATCTATTAAATATATAACAAATATACTAACTCTTTATTGTATTATAATTTATAAATCAAAGATTTTAATGATTGCTTATGGAAATAGATATTAATATACGAAAAGTGAATACATATCTACTATATAAATAATATATTAATAAACTTATTTGGAAAGGTTTTAATATACTTTAAATAATCAACTCTTCTTCTTAAATTCTTGAACAATGAAAATACCGTAGCTTCAAGTCGTTCAATAAGAAAAGGAAGATAACAAAATAATGTGCTTACTATTTTTCAAACACCTGTGGGTATCTGTTTTTAAGTTAAATATAAATTTAACTCCATTTGCCTTTACAATTTTTTAAAAAAATGTGAAATATGTTTTCTAAAGGAAAATTTAAATTACAATGGTTAACTATTTTTCTATAATCGGAACTTTCATTAATGACAATTTTGAAGAAGCTTTTATTATGGAAAATGTTGATGAAGTATTTCCTCTTTGTTTAATGGTTGAAGCATACTATTGCGTGTATACCGATATAAATGAACTATGGAATCATACCAATCATATGAAATTTACTTTTTTTAAACTTGGCTTTTATAGTTATATCAAGTAGTTCTCAAAACTAAGATGATATTGATAAAAATTTTAGTTTTAATCATGTTTCCTTTTTTTTTTAAATGAAACAGGCTACCAGTTGTGTGTACAGATCATCTGAGAAATGAAGAAAAATCAAACGCCATAGTTTGACGAAATACAATTTTTTTAGCAATGCCAAGGTCTGTGAATAAAGAGATTAACTGTTTCCATTGAATATTTCTCAATTATTCCTGACGACTTTACTCAATCGTTAAAGAACTCTTGCTAACTCTGATGCAATTGTACTAGGATTTTAAAAAAGATTTTCGAGTGTAAGAATTTGATATGAGAGGAATTCGATGACTTAGTGGAGCCCCAATGATCTACTTCATATGTCTAAATAGTCTTGTATATACGTCTTCTGTAATTGATTGGGAGCTTAGTCTTACGATTTATCTGGAAATCTTTCATTTTGATATTGTCCCTAACATGAAACTTCTAAATAAAATATAACAAAAATGTTATCCGTGATTCATACTTTATTTTGTATTCAATATTCCACTATGTATTCACATATTCCGTCAATAGTTAACATTAATTTAGTTTATTCAATTTCTACTCCTCAGTAAAGACGATGCATTATCTTCCTCTTTATAGTATTGCTCAGAATAATATTCCTTTGAACCTATGGCATGGCGAATAACTGTATCAAATGAAACTGCATAATGCTATTAACCTCGTGGTATAGTACAGCTTCATTCTACACCTGGCTCCACTTCTTTGCGGAAAGGTCAACCTCCAACTACTACTAACAATATTTTTATTCAAAAACTTAATGATTAGGACCTTATGTTAAGACCATGAGTTGCATTTGAGCCTTCGAGGTGGTGGGATGTTTCTTGGGTGCATTATTCATGTTTTGTTTTCGGTTTGGAGACTTAAAGCTTTTCGTTGGAATTTTTCCACGGTCTTAACATTTATGTAACGTCTCTTTTTACTTTTCAATATTAATATGTTTTATGGAATAGCCGTAGGTCCACTGGTTTCATGATAATATTATTTTTTTTTCTTGCATTTTTACTTTCATTTTTTCATATGGTCTTTCGTCTTGAGTTTTGTGTTGTTTCCTATTACTTATTTTTCCTGTGGTGCTTTTTGAAGTTTGGTGAGTGTATATTGAATTTTTAATTTCTCAAGTATCTATCAGCTGTTTTTATCTAACCTTAACCAGCTGGGGTCCAGTAACCTTCCTTATGATTCATTAGTTGCATTTGAGCCTTCGAGGTGGTGGGATGTTTCTTGGGTGCATTATTCATGTTTTGTTTTGCTGTTATTCTCTTTCTACCCTGAGGATGCCTGAATGGGCGAAATACTGGACATATAATTTCTATTTCTGTTTTAGTTTGGAGACTTAAGGCTTTTCTTTGGAACTTTTCCACGGTCTTAACATTTATGTAAGGTCTCTTTTTACTTTTCAATATTAATTAGGACCTTATATTTTTATTTTAACATTTCAAAATAAAAATCTTTTACGGTTCAGAAATAAAAGTATTAAATCACATCCAGTAATGGTTTCAGTCGCAAAAGAAGAGAGACTAGCAAGTCACATAGTCATTGAAAATTTAAATAAATAGCGAATACATTATAGAATTTATAGGTAATATTTAAGTGTTCGTGAGGCTCCACTACAGAGTACAGATTGTATGTACAGACATACAAATCAAACAACGCTATAAAACAAATATATAAGCTCAGCGATAAAGGTTTGCTCCTGAATAATAATAATTGGAACTAAAATCAGGACCACCAACAAAATTCTCGAAGTCTGGAACAAAAAAAGAAAAATGTACAAATTTTAAAAAATTGTTTTCTCAAATATATAAATCATTTAAATTTTTACAGACCAGTCCTTCAAAAGAACAACGTTCTAACTCAAAAAACCTAATTTTTCAATTGAATTGAATTTGAAAGTCCCATGAGAAAGTTAAAGAAATAAAAAAAACGGGTATTGGTTAAGCAAAAAATTCTTTTTTAAACCTGAGAAAATTGTTAAAAGCTTGACATGTTTTTTATTTTAACTTATGTCATTATTGCCATAAATTTCAAGTTCAAACATGACAACTCAAGGTATGATTTCATTTTTTTTAAATATTGGAAATGGAATATCATTTTCGTCTTTAATTAATTCCTGAATTAAATTGTTCCGTAGAATACAATTGCTACCGAAGGCTTAACTCAGATATGCCAATTTTTGAGTTATGTTGTTGTTCCGTAGGAGTTAGGTCGTTGTTCGTTGTTTGAGCGATGATTCCACTTATTTTACGGAAATAAGTTGTTCATAACCTTTATAATAAATAGTGCATAATGTTTGGTTATCAATACGATATTACAACATATTCTGTAAGAATTAAATGCAATGTCATTAAGAATTGATGTACACTCGTGAATTAACTTCTCTAAAACATGTACCACTACAAACTGTGAACGGGTCTGGGGTTCAGTTCATGGTAGAGACTGTAATGTTTTATTGGCAACGGTATGTGATTATACTCGACCGTTAATACATCTCTTGCTGCTATAAGATTAAATAAAAGTCTTGTGCCAGCAGCGGGATTTGAACCAGGATTTTCGGCATGGCAAATAGTGCTCTACCACTAAACCACTCCATTCCATAACTCTAAAGCCTTTATATTTTTTTAAAAATAATCTAAACTTCGAAAATAAGCAATCTTTTTCTAAACCAAGTTGCGCAATATTAGTTAAACTAATATATGAATTCTTCATGATATACGTAGTAAAATGTATTCCTGGGAAAACCTAAACCACATCCTAATATTTCATTAATAACATCGTAGTTTTAAGAGTTTTATATTATTTTCATTGAAATTATTTCGTATTATTCACAAAGTTGTTATAAATCTGGGTTAAATAATATTTAATCTCCTTTATTTAGAGGAGGAAATAGTCATATGAATAATTGGATAAACGGAGAGAATGGAGGCAGTGGACGAGGATGACTTAGCGTGAATGAGTTAACTTTAATCAAAGGCAATCTTGGGAATGATGTTCAAGGTCCTCATCCCCGCGGAACATTTGATGAGCCCGCCTTCTGGGAAAGCCATATACTGGCTCTACTTTATAACAAGATGATACATAATACTTTATAATACATATACAAGATAAACATGGTAATGCTTGCATGTATCCAACGCAGACAGAGCTATATAAAACGTGGTTATACCCGATAGTGGATCACAACTCTGTATGTACTCGGTCTTTTTGCTGAAGACGATGGATTCAAAACGCGCTTAGTCAAGGGAAATATTTACCATGTACTGAACCCAAGCCTATAGCGGATTTTTGTAGTAAAGTTGTTTTTTCGACTTGAATACGTCTTTAAAATTGCTTCAACAGTGGAGGACCATTAAAAAAATACCTTCTTCTTCTTTCTCTATCTCCTTTGTGCTGTTGTGTCCCTATCCTGGGCCTTCCTTTTCATCTCCACCAGGGTCGACCCCCGCTCTCGCTCGAGTCTATCCATATAACTATTATATGTGATTCTCGGGCGTCCAACCGGTCTTTGCCCTCTCGGTCTGGCCTCCATCAGCCACCTTGCTCTATGCTCGTCCCCCATCCTGCAAACGTGTCCATACCACTTGAGCTGGCGTTTCTCTACGGCATCCCTCACATGCCTAACTCCCAGGGTGTCTCTAATTGTTCTGTTCCTCACGCAGTCTCGTCTCGTCTTTCCCGCAGCTCTTCTGAGATATCTCATTTCTGCTTACGTCACTCGTTAGGCATTCTTGTCTAGTAGTTCCTAGCTCTCGGCTCCATATAACGAGACTGGGAGGAAGACGATCTAAAGATGCGAAGCTTCATTCATTGCTCACCTCCTGATTGCCCACCAGAGTTCTGGAAATCTGGAAGAAAACCGTGTTTGCTTTACGCACTCGATGCATAACCTCCTGTTCTATCTTCCCATCCCGAATGATGATCGTTCCCAGATATTCAAAAATATCAACCTGCTACAGTTGGTGTCCTTCACTCACAGTCCACCAGGAATAAAAAAAAAACCAAACGATAAGAAAAATCGGGGGATACAGTTTAGTGTTGCATCTATAAATCTATCACCTCCATCCTAAATTTAATTAGACCTCTAAATAGCTAAAGGATCAAAGAATTCATTACGATAAGTGAGGACTGTAAAACGAGAGGACTGTCAGTCGAAAAGCCAAATCCAAATACAGAGATCGTATACGGTTGGAAAGGGCTTCTCGAGAGCGATTGAATGGTGATAATAAAACACCATAAAGGCGAATCAAACAGACCTATAATTAATGAAGATATATTGTAAAACTGTGATTTTTGTTTGGTTGATTTTTAACTGATTACATAAATAATAATATTTTATCTTAATTATCCGATGAGCATTTTGTCAGATTTTTGCCTGCGTCGACACTTTTTCTTAAAGTGCCGACTTCTATCATAGATCATGATTGATTGAATCTATTTGATTACTGCCCTGAAGAGATGGTTTAACCAACAATTAAATCATTCTCTCAGATTGTGAAACCCCAACATTCTTCCAAAGCTGTGCTTTCCTATGATTTTTCCCTGCGTGACTACCTGCAGCAGTCGATGTCTCCTCCTTCTCATAATTTGGCTCAGATATTTTAGTTTTCAAATTTTTCTTTCAATGTTTTATTTTTTTTCTTTTCGCAAAACTTCCCCGTTCGTTACTCTATCAACGCAAGATTTTCTCAATGTCCTTCTATTAGGAAGAGGTTGATATAAATTAACCACCACTTATCAATTTAAGCATACCATCATTTTTCTTAAAAACAGATATAAGTTTAGGAAACCAATAAGCTCCGCAATCATGTCCGTCCATCCAAGGTTCTTGCTCTCAACGAAACTTTCTATGAAAAAACTTAGAGTGCCAAACCGGACATTCGATCTGGATTCTTTCAGAATAGAAATTTCATTATTTACATTTAAAATGATCGACCAAAAGGTTTCGCTACTAATGAATACTCGTACTTCTGTTGCGATCTACTTCTGGAATCTAGAATACAAATACCAGATTCCAGATGATAACAATGAATACGAATTCTTTTTACGTTGTATCATAGATGCAATTTTTGTGGAATTCAATGTCCGTTTATTCATAGTTGATATTTTAATGAAGAATTATCAATCGTATGAGCAAATTATATTAGTTCCCTTAAATATGAATAAATCCCCATAACGGCTTTATCAGTGTCAGATTACGTCAAACAAGAGACCATATGGTGGACAAATTTTAATACCTAAATACTTAAAACATTATCTATAAGTGTGTTGACAGTAGATTATATTGGTCCCTGTACTCTTTGCTTACTTTTCATTTAGTTTTAGTATTTTTAAAAAAATATATTCTAAAAACAATTTCATCAGATTAATTAAAAATTCGTGATAACAGATAACATCTTATGAGCTATTCAAAACCCCTGTGGTTTCGAAATTATAATTATTATTAATTTCTATACTAGGGACTGAATAAAGTATTGCTGCAGTGCTAAAAGGTTCAAATCCGGGTGTGGCAGATAAATAATTTAATATGTTAAAACCCACGGAACAGGGCCCGTTGGATCTGCAGGCACTCCAAGTGCTCGCCAAACCTCTTTACTCTTAATTGGGGGAAAACCCGTCATCTCAGACAAATCACCCCCTTGCACAACCGCTGTCTAAGAAACAGTAGAGTCTCTTCTTGGGCTTTAGTGGTACAGGTGGCATATGCTTTTACACTCAGAATGCAAACAGCATTCTACACATTTACATGTAATGAGGGATGGGAGATGTATACTTGCGGGAGGACGCAATGCGTGCTGTAGTAAAAGTCACATGATTGCATCACGAAGTTACATGTGTAGTTCAGCTTGTGAAGATGACTAAAGGCCTAAACAAAATTAAATATATTGAATGAACCGGATTTTTTTTTCTTTTTCTCAGCCCATTTAGGTTTGAAGATTGTTAAGTAGGATTTTTAGGATAGGATGGAAAGGACCTCTTGTACTGTACGATGTACATTTTAAGAGGAGGGTGAGAGAAATGAGAAGTTATAATTTATTTATTTATATTCACTAACTATAAATTTTTCCGGTGATGGGGCTCAGCGTGTCCTTTTATTTTTATTTGTTTATTGATTTATTTTCTCAGTCTAGGCTGAGATTAAGTACTTGATCTCGCCGCGTTTGTGGCCTTCCTGCTGGGGTGAGAGTCGTGAAAAGTGGGTTTGTACAGTATTTCAGGCTGTTGAAAAATTTAATATGTCTATGTTTAATGAAGTCTGTTACTGTCGGTATGTCGAGAGTAGTGTGTAGGACGTCCGTTTTGGTTTTATGTAATGTCGTGTGTTTTACTATGTGTTGCAGTACACCATCCTGGAATAGTTGGAGCTTTTTCGCCGTTGCAGGCGTGATGCCTAACAATCGTGCTCCGTAGAGGAGCGCCGATCTTAGGATGCTCTTATAGATTGTCAGCTTGAGGCAGAGGGATAAGTTAGGAGATGTAAGCAGGTGTTTAATTCTGTAAGACTTGTTCCTAACCGACCTGAGTACAGTGGTAGGCTAGTTTCAGGTGTCGGTCAAGGGTTACGCCTTAGTAGATTATGCTGCCCGCTATGATGATCCGGATAAAAATTAAAATAGGTACTTCATCAAATTTTCATATGAAATAAATAATGAGAGAAGGTAATGTAATGCGACATACGATAATGAACGAAAAATTTTGGGGCGATAGAAAAAAAGTTTCACTTTAAAAGTTCAAAACTTCAAGCTCAAGCAACCAAACTAACTTTTTAATTACTTCAAGTTGATTCTGCTTCTCAGTACGAATAGAATCGTTAAGAGAATTGCAATCCATCTCAAAAATTTATAATGTGCTAACTAACCGTCAGACTCAGACTGTCTCTACGCAAAGGGGCTTAGATGATTCTATGCCATAGTGAGTGAAATCTTGTCGCTAACGAAGAAAAATTCTTAAGAGCTCAAAATTAAAAACATTAAAACAAATATACAATAAATTATATCTCATAAGACACTATATTGTCGATACAAATCAAAATATCGTCTGTTAAAAAAAATCATTATCGACCAATAGTAATCGTTTATTTATAATTGATAATTTTTAAATAATAATTGATACAAACTTCAAATAGAGTCATCAATAGGGGAAAAACAGATATAAAAGACAGTTTTTTCACTCTTTTGAAAAGTGGTATTCTTCACTTTCCATATTTTGCATTTATATCGACAAATTGTTTGAAGTTATTTTAGATATTTAAAAGTTTTATGGCTGAAAATATTTTCTCACTTACATATGTTTTTGAGAGGGACAATATACTTGTTTATGCAGAATAAAACTGCACACACAAAGCCTTTTTAAAATCTACAAAAACAAAGCATCAATTGAGGGGAAAAAGTTTGACAATTGCTCGTAACTGTCTAGATATTTTTTTTCTTTTTTGTGTATTGCGACAAATTACACCATACATCTAGGGCTCAACGGTCGAGTTTGAATTCCGTCCAATCGATACTGAGGGTTAGAGGAGCAGTCTGGCGCCGCGAGAAAGGTCATTGCCGCCGAAGCGGTAGATATATCAAGTTCTGATAAATAATATATATATATATATATATATATATATATATATATATATATATATATATATATATATATATATATATATATTGTTTTTTTAATTTTCTTGACTGTTATGGAAATAATATAATATTTAAATCTTGAGTTTCAGTCTTTTATTTCTTTATTAATTTTTCAGGCGAAGTTTCGAGACTGTAAAATTAATTAGAGAACATGAGACTAACCAGTCTCGAAACGTCGCCTGAAAAATTAATAAAGAAATAAAAGACTGAAACTCAAGATTTAAATATTATATTATATTATATTATATATATGGTATATATATATATATATATATATATATATACACATAATTCATTCACAGCAATATATATATAACTACATTTATATATCCCCAGAATAGTACATAAGGTGGAATTTTATTTAAAAATAAAAATCGTTTTATTGGATAGTACAATCTGCCGTACTTAAAGGCAATAAGTATTTGTGATTTATGGAAATATAAACTATATACATTATTTACACACTGCCCTAGAGTTCTCCGAACCCAATTCAAATCACGTCTGGAGAGCAAAGCGGGATCATAGGAGATCCCAGACATGTGGTTCAGACCTGTGGAGACTGAAAACTAGAGCTGGAGACGCTCAAGTGAAGCTGGCCAATGCCAAAACTCCAATGGCATATTTACAATAGTTTTCTTGGTCGTTTAGTCTCCGTGGAGGATTATAAGGGTCATTGATACTGGATAAGGATCGCACTAGAGGATTTGGAAGATTGGACAAGTTCTTACGGATTTTGGAAAATTTTGTTGATAAGGGTCAAATGCGAAATGGATAAGAAGGGCGTGTTGTATGGTATAGGGTTTTATTGGATACTTAGTAGGAAGCATTAACATTGGTTCTTAGGACTGGGGAAAATTGGTCTGAGCATAATCTTGTAAATTAGTCGTTTGTTTTGGATTGTGAATCGAGAAGTCAAGCTTAGTGTTGAGTTTAGTTGGTTGAATCCTAGAGATTTTGCAGAATTTTAAAATATTTTATATTTATTGTATTTTAAAATATGTATTATGCTTGGTTTCTAATCAAATATCCATTATACGTCATCTCATGTAAATCCATCTAGATGAGTGATTAAATATTTTTATAGGGATCTAATGACAACGAATCCTTTGTATTTCGATTCACTCTTATTAGTCGTTTGTTTTTGATTGTGAGTCGAGAAGTCAAGCTTAGTGTTGAGTTTAGTTGGCTGAATCCTAGAGATTTTGCAGAATCGTATTTTAAAATATGTGTTATCCTTGGATTCTAATCAAATATCCAATATACGTGATCTTATGTAAATCCATCTAGATGAGTAAATTAAATATTTTTGTAGGGATCTAATGACAACGAATCCTTTGTATTTCGATTCACTCTTATTAGTCGTTTGTTTTGGATTGTGAGTCGAGAAGTCAAGCTTAGTGTTGAGTTTAGTTGGCTGAATCCTTTGTTGAGTTCTGGTATTTTAAGTCTTTTTTGTGGGTTTCATGTGGACCCTTTGCCTAAGGTAAAACGGAGGTGTTGTGTATCAATCGATCTATCGATTATCTGTGATCGAGTCTCAGGTCCCGCCCTTTTGAGTAGTACCTCCTCTAGTGTGTTATCGACAACAACAATGTTACAGTGTGTACAGTCTTATTGAATAAATGGTGTTATTACTATTTGTGTGTGTTATAAGTAGTTATATTCCTAAATGAGTACCAATTTAGACATAACAAAGTAGCGACGAGGATAAACACAGAGAAAACTGATATTCTAATCTCTTAAGTTTATTTTCAACCTAGAACAATGGACGCTGTTCAATTCATCCAGTTTTTGCAACAACAGCAACAGCAATTTTCAGCTATGTTAGAAAAATTCTCGTCCATAAATCAAAGCGCTTTTTCAACACTTCCTCAACATAATGTAAGTAAATTTGATACTTTTAATAAAAACACGGAATCTTTTCAACAATACAAAGAACGGTTTGATAACTTTCTTGCCCTAAAAGGCCTAGCATCAGACAAAGCCTCAGCAAAAACGATTCTTTTAAATAGCATTGGCCCTGAATATTTCGAGTTGCTTAAGCTACCAGTAGCACCAAAAGAGCTCAATACATTAACATTTGATGAAATTATTAAAACCCTTGATGATGACCGAGAAAAAAAATATTTTAGTTGAAAGACATAAATTTCTGTCACAAAAACAAGCACCTAACCAATCTATCCAAGATTTTGTCACCCAATTACGAAAATACATTCCTGCATGCAGCTTTAAATGTGAATGTGAAAAGTCTGTGGCAGATATCTTTTTACACTCCCAGTTTATCAGAGGTCTGTCTAACCAAGATATACGTCACCAACTTCTTTTGGATGAATTAAAAACATTTTCTGACGCTGTCTCAAAGGCACTAACCTTAGAAGCATCGAACTTGGCAAGCCAACAATTCGATATATCCACAGAAAATTATTCAGAAAATAACAGTGTACATAGACTTTCGAGACCATGTAGTGGGAGTCAAAATAATTATAGTTCAAGACCTAGAGATAAATCAAATTCAAGACACACACGCCTTAACTTAAAACACCTTGGAATTGAAGGGCTTTGTTTAAAATGTGGTAGAAATAATCACAATTCAAAAAATTGCAGAGTTATTACGACTAAATTAAAATGTCAATACTGTGAAAAAGTGGGACATGTCGAAAAAGTGTGTCTAAAAAGATTAATGTCAGTTAAAAAGGGAGTGCAGTCAGTAGACTCAGAAGAAGACTCATTCCTCTACGATCAATACACAATATATGAAATAAACAGTCAGAATCAGGACACACAGAAGTATTTCGTTCAAGTAAAAATCAACAATATAATTCAACAATTTGAGGTAGATTCCGGAGCAGGACAAACACTGTTAAATGAATCAAATTTTAATCGCCTGAACCTTAATAAGAAACTTAGAGATACCAACATCCGATTTCGCTCTTACACCTCAGGTATTTTCTCACCCATTGGAGTAGCAGAAGTAGAGGTTTAATATAAGGATATAAAATCAACAATACATTCAATAATTCCTGACAATGTCGAAAACGTGATCCTCAACAGATACCCAGAGATATTTCAACAAACGGTGGGCTGCTGCAAAAACTTAAAGATTTCCCTTAAATTACGAAACAACGCAAAACCCATTGCTTTTAAGGCTAGAGAGGTACCACAAGCCTTGAAAGCAGAAGTAGAGCAAGAACTCGAGACACTCGAAAAGCAAAACATCAATTCAAAAGTACAAGAGAGTGACTGGGCTTCCCCTTTAGTTGTTGTTCCCAAGGCAAATGGTAAAGTACGCCTATGTGTTGATTATAAGGTGGGGGTAAACCCTCAACTTCAGGACGCACATTATCCTATACCAAGAATTGATGACCTTCTTACAGCACTCAATAGTTCCACAAATTATTGCTCACTGGATTTAGTTAAAGCATACCTCCAGGTCCCAGTCGACCAAGAAAGTGCAAAGATTCAAACAATCATTACCCATAAAGGAACCTATACAGTTAACCGTCTCTCTTTTGGCATCAAAACTGCACCAAATGAATTCCATCTTATCATGGACAAAGTCCTAACAGGACTACAAGGGGTCACAACCTACTTTGATAACATCATAGTTCATGGGAAAACAAGAGAGGACTGCTTTAAAAATTTGATTGCTTGCCTTGATAGACTAAAAGAGTTTGATTTACACCTCAATAGAGAAAAGTGTGAACTATTCAAAACCAAAATTCAATACTTGGGCTATGTATTCGAACAAGGTAAAATTTCAAAAGACCCAGCCAAAGTCATGGCCATTATGAAGCACCGCGACCAGCAAGTCAAGACGACGTCAAGAGGTTTTTGGGCATGGTGACCTATTATGCCAAATTTATTCCAAATATTTCAACGCTGACGTGTTTATTGGACACTGGAAAACCAACATGGAGACTCGGATCCATAATCCAAAAAATTGGGAAGCTTCATTACATAATCAAACTCGACATTAACGGATATAGCCTGAAGAGGCACATCAATCAATTGCTTTATATTGCGAGCGACGCTAAACCAAAGAAGAGAGTGATGTTTACTCTAACCCCCAAGAATCCAACCAATGATGTCGAACCAAAAAGTAAACTCCCAGAAGACGTCCAGCCAGAACCAAGACCAAGACCATTGACAATTGAGATTACTTTTACAAAAGCAAAAAAAAATTCGACTGGTCTTCTAGATGTGAATCAGCCTTTAAACAATTGAAGAATGAAATTTCTAGCGATAGAGTCTTAACACCCTTTAGTCCAGACCTTCCTCTCTCGGTAGCTTGCGACGCCTCACCAACCGGGGTAGCAGGAGTACTCTCACACACCATAAATGGCATAGAAAAACCTATTGCTTTTGCATCACGTGCATTGACCAAAACCGAGAGGAACTATAGCCAACTAGATAGAGAAGCCTTGTCTATCGTTTTTGCTCTCAAGAAATTTTATTATTATATTTATGGCAGAAAGTTTACCCTTTATACTGATAACCGGCCACTGACCCACATTCTGCACGAGAATGCACATCTTCCAGCAATGACGTCCGCTAGGCTTCTACGCTACGCAACCTGACTCACAAATTTTGACTACCAAATTGAACATAAAAAGGCAGAAGAAAATGTACACGCCGATTTCCTTTCAAGATCCCCTATCCAAGAAAATATGTCCCAAATTGAACAAAATATAGAAGAAGAAGTCTCGTTAATTTCTAATGAAACCATATACACTATTTCTAACGATACGCTCAATTATAAAACCCTCGCTGAAGAAACCCCACGAGATGAACAATTGACCAGAATTAAATCAGACCTTTTGAAGGGTGAAAACAATATCACTGAACTCTATCTGCAAAATGGCATAATTTTTAAAGGACAACGAGTTGTGGTTCCAAAGTCATTACAACAAGCAGTTCTTAACGAACTTCATTACACCCAAGCAGGGGTTGTAAAAATGAAACAGTTATCCCGTCAATATGTTTACTGGAAAAATCTAGACACAGACATTGAAAATCTCGTCAGAGCTTGTCAGGAATGTGGACAAATTAGAAAAAATCCTCCCAAAGCTCCAATTACCCTCAGAGAATTTTGATAGGGTTCATATGGACTACGCGGGACCATTCCAAGACCACTACTTCTTTCTTTTAGTAGACGCTAAGTCCCGCTGGATAGAAGTCCGGTTCTCCAAGAATGCACCAACAACAGATTCAACCATTCAATACCTTCAAGATATATTCTCAACTCACGGCCTACCAAAAGTCCTAGTGTCGGATAATGCAACAATATTCAAAAGTGAAACATTTCTCAAATTCTGTACACAATATGGCATTCAACAAAAGTTCATAGCACCAGGACATCCCGCCACAAACGGAATCGCAGAACGCAATATTCAGACCTTTAAACAGAAATTACAGGCCATGTCTCGTTCTACGTTACCCCTCCAAAGAAAAGTCCAAGAAATCTTAATGCGATACAGGTCGACCCCGCTAGCATGTGGGAAATCACCATCAGAACTGTACCTACAACGTAGAATACGGATTAAATTAGATCTGCTGAAACCACCCCCACAAACACCAGCTTTTCCCAGCACCACTCTGGGTACACGCCAACTAAGTGTGGGAGATCGCATACAAGCAAGATGGTACCCCCACACTGGAAAACCAACATGGAGACTCGGATCCATAATCCAAAAAATTGGGAAGCTTCATTACATAATCAAACTCGACATTAACGGATATAGCCTGAAGAGGCACATCAATCAATTGCTTTATATTGCGAGCGACGCTAAACCAAAGAAGAGAGTGATGTTTACTCTAACCCCCAAGAATCCAACCAATGATGTCGAACCAAAAAGTAAACTTCCAGAAGACGTCCAGCCAGAACCAAGACCAAGACCATCGGACCCCCCCGCAGCAACAAGAACATCCTAGGGGCCAGCCACATCCCCTGCTGAGACGAACAAGCAGAGAACGGAGGCCACCAAGAAGATTTCAAGAATATGTTACTCAATTTACCCCTTGATTTTCGCATGTCATAATTATTTTAATAAGTGTGGGAGACTGTTGTGTATCAATCGATCTATCGATTATCTGTGATCGAGTCTCAGGTCCCGCCCTTTTGAGTAGTACCTCCTCTAGTGTGATATCGACAACAACAATGTTACAGTGTGTACAGTCTTATTGAATAAATGGTGTTATTACTATTTGTGTGTGTTATAAGTAGTTATATTCCTAAATGAGTACCACTTTAGACATAACAGGAGGTATCGCACTTTGTCAGATCTGAGTAAAGGAATGCTGTACATAAGTTAGGGCTAGCGTTAAGCTAGCGTTAAGCTAGCGTTAAGCTAGCGTTAAGCTAGCGTTAAGCCGATAGGTGGAGAAACAGTGCCTGAATGAAGAATCATAGAGATTTTGCAGAATTGTATTTTAAAATATGTGTTATCCTTGGATTCTAATCAAATATCCCATATACGTCATCTCATGTAAATCCATCTAGATGAGTAAATTAAATATTTTTATAGGGATCTAATGACAACGAATCCTTTGTACTTCGATTCACTCTTATTCTTCTTAATGATAACATAAACATATTCGTCTTTGTGAAAATTGTGTGTTACCAAACATCTGCAACAAAACATGAAGCGTTGCTACAAATTGAGGATCTGCGTGGGCAGTGCATTTATAATTAGATAATCGGCCCCTTAGTGGACGATGAAGTAATGCGCACTGCCGCATAATGGAGTATCAGCCCTTAAAACCTGGCCAAAACTAAAAACACCAAAATTCAATAAATGCTATCGAAATTGGTATTCCCTGATTCATAACTACCTGGCCTATCTGCTCGGCACAATATCGGGACAATAAGCCACTCTGATTTATCTTAAACCACAGTTGAACACAAGTTTTCGACGACGAGACGGATCACTCAGTACGCTTTTAATGATCAATATAATTAGTTATATAGTTTTTATGGTTTGATTGACCAGTGATATATTTTCCTCAGTTTTTTAGTAACTAATGTTTTCATGGTTTACTGGAAATTTATATCAGCACTTAATTGCATATTTTACTGAAGGTAAGGTTTTAATAATGTTCCGAGTCTGTCCGGGATAATTTTTCGATACCACTTTATACTACTTTTAACGATTAAACAATTCATGTAGTAAAATCTTCCCCATGTAGTTGCCCTTTTTGTATTAATGATTTTAAAAAATCCTTTTTTTTAATGGGGTTTGAAGGAAAAATGACAAAAGCTCAAATAGCTTTATGTTTTTGAACATTTTCGACCTGTTTACATTTAAATCTTTTGATTAGTGGCACTAATTTAAAGGTTTGGCAATTTCAGAAGTGCGTTAAAAATTTTAAATTCAAAACCAGCTTGTTTATCACTTCATTTTTGAGTTAAAAAATTAAATTTTTAAAATCTAAATTAGTTTTTTATTTTCTGGCTTGAAAATGGAGCGAGAATTAACTCGCTCACAATTGTTTGAGCTTAAAATTCAAAAAGTGATTTACCAGTGTTAAAAAATACAAGAACCTTCATTTTAATGAGTTTTTATTTTTACGAGTTCTAACCCAAATATATATTCAGGTCAATTAGTTGTGTTTTTTTTTAATCTTCAAATAGATTAATAACAACTGTCCAGATGGTTAGGTTTGTTATCATTCTTTATCATTGACTTGGTTGACCAAGAGAATTATATTCCGAATATTGCACTAAATGGTTTTGAATAATTACAGTAGGCTATATACATTTATATATATATATATATATATATATATATATATATATATATATATAAATATAAATGTATAAAATAAATAAAATAAAAATAAAATATATATATATATATATATATATATATATATATATATATCCTACTAATATTATAAATGTGAAAGTTTGTATGTTTGTCTCTCTTTCACGCAAAAACTACTTAACGGATTTGGATGAAACTTTGCAGTAATATTGATGTTACATCAGAATAACACATAGGCTACAGCAAGGGAGGATTTATGGTTGTTATGGGCGAACGAGCCCCCCCCCCAGGCAGTTTTTTGTGTTCTGTGGAGAATCCATTATAATCACGGTCACCTGTGGTCTAGTGGTTAGCGTAACAAACTACTAAACCCAAGATCGCGGGTTCGTAGTCCGGCAGGTGGCCCTAGGATTTTTTTAAGGGAGTAAAAAATCCTTAGTTACGCCGTCCTTCGGAAGGGACGTTAAAACGGGGATCCCGAGCCTGTACGATGTCAGGTACTCGTTAGAAATCCCTATCCTAATTAAACCTGGATAGGCAAAATTTAGAGCTCCCACTGTAGCATCGTCCGACTAGCCATAGCAGCATAAAGTGACGTTAAATGAAACAACAACAATTATAGTGCACAATTAAAGGCAAATCAGGAACTTAGCATCTTGAAATTTGCAGATAGGTTTTTTGTATAATGTAAGAAAGAAATTTGGATAACTCCACCCCCAAGGGTTTCCCCTTTAATATAATAAGGGTTCAATGATTTTATAGAATCCGTCAGTTTTGAAGTCAGACATCTGAAATTTTGGATGTTTCAGCAACTTATATTTAAAAAAAAAATTATTTATTTAAAATGATCTTTCACGAAACTATATGGCAGACCAAATTCCACGCGAGCGAAGCCGTGGGTAAGCTAGTATATATATATATATATATATATATATATATATATATATACAAATATACATGTACATAAAAAAGGATGCTATAAATAATTTTGAAAACTATTAAAAATGAGTTAAAAGATTTTCATTGATCTGCTTAACAACCTACAACTAACCCTGAGCTTTTTATCAAGTAAATTTAACTGAAATAAGAACATTTTTTATAATTATTGGTCAGGTGTTTTATATTTAAATATTATATTACATTTATATATAAATATTATATTATATTTATATATAAATATATATAGATGTATATATATATAATATATTTATATATATATATATATATATATATATATATATATATATATATAAAATATATAAATATATTTATATTACATATATGTAAAGGAGATAGTTGGGGGGTGCAGTCAATAAGAACACCGAATAAGTGAAGTACTTATATTATGTGCCGACGTTTCGACCTGCAGTGTAGGTCATCTTCAGGGCGAATGTTGGGAAGCGTGGCCGTTAAGATCATCCAGTCAACTATTTTCATCTCATATATTACATATAATTTATATATTATATTAATATTATATTAAATAAATATTTAAATAAGAATAGTATTATTAATCATAACTTTTTAGTCTCTTTAGCTGTAAAAGTCTGTTGAGGCTTAAACATGTCCATAAATATATAAACAAGCATAATTAAACTTATTTTACCAATTCAATAACAGGTATTAAAAGATTAATATTTTTTGCCAGGTTTTAAGGCCTAATACTCCACTGTGGAAAAATCTATTGCTTTAAAATAGGGTAGATATAGACTAGATTTCTTCCTGAACACCATTTGTGAAGTAACATTGAATATTTGTTTAATATATAAATAATATTTGTTGTAACTTTGTTGTTAATTGTTGGTGTTATTGGTAAATACAAAAATAACTTATATAAATAACACGGAGTATCGAATACTAAACTATCGAATTTCTCTCATGTCCTTGCACCCAAAATCCTTCGTAAAATCCTCCATGATCCTTACTTTGTTAAAAATAAACTCATCCATAATGACCTTAATCTTCCGTTTGTTACTGATTTGTCCCGAACCCGATACCAGTCGTTAAGGAATGATGGTTGATTAAATAAAAATTATACTACTTATTATACTACCAACCATGGTTGTCTTGGATTCAGTAAATGGTAGAGGCTGTACTGTTACTAGGGCAGGGGAGTGATTTGTCCGAAATCAAGCTCAACTGCCATGGTTTCCCCCTAGAATAAATACAAATATAAAATTATATGTATCACAAAAGTTTAATAAAAATGTGAGTAAGAAATCACTAAAAAACTAATGCTCGATTGCCCACATAAGTTAACAACTTACAATTGTATCATACAAAGAAACGGGGATTGAACTGGAGTATTCAGAAGCAGTTAAGGGTGAATCAGAGCCCACTGCCGAGAACAGTCCCTCATCTCTTTAGTCTCCAATCTGCCCCGGCTATAAATCTCCTGCCCATTGTCGTTCCATCATAAAGCTAATGGGATGATTGGTCCGACCTCTTCCAAGACCTCTTCCTTACTCCATCTGATAGGGAAATATATCATGCAGCTTAAGGAAAACTGAGATATATCTCTTCTTCATTCTTCGTTGGCTTCAGGCAACTATGTGGAAGTGGGGTCTATGATTTTTTTATGGGCAAGTAATCGTTGTAAAAGTAGTGCATTGCTTTAGAACTATACAAAGCAGTGAAGGCCAAGTCCCACGCACAATACTAGTCATTCAAGTGATAAATATTAATTTATTTTAATTTAATTTTTTGAATGACGAAAAAAACACGGTTTTCTCTTACTATTTTTTTTTTTTTATTGTTATAATAACCTAACTTTCCTTATTAAGGCCTATCACTGTCTCACTATTTTTAGTTGTAAAACAATTAAATATAATTAACATATTGATCCTGAAGAAGAATTAACATATTGAAAAGCGTTAATGGCCACTATCCAAACGACACCTGTACGCATGCTCAGATAACTAATGTGACCTACTGAACTGTATACCCGCTCACTTCGGACTGTCGTCAGTTCGGTGTGTCACGCCGAAAAGATGAATTTTCATCACTCACTCAGTCCACTTTTTCGATGTGAGCTCACATTAGCTTACACACGATCAGTTCGTTGTGAACACACCAAACTGGCCTTGTGTAGCTTTAACGCTCTGCTGCCCTAAATTGTTTTCATTCCCCTTTGAATAAAATATATTCTATTATCATTATGCAATTTAATTATTACTAGATAATTATATCTATAAATGGGGCACATTTCTACAATCCCGGTGAATAAGTAGTTAGGTCTAATTTTCTCCAAAATGAGTTTCTTTTACTCAAGTAAGCGGAATCGAGTTATTTTCGGGTAGTGAATAAGGGGCAAAGTATGGCATTGGCTTGATTAGGAGTTGTTTATATTACAACTCCATTTCAAGCCAAAAGCTACGAGAATGATACAATTTCGGTTATCTGAAAGCAGTTAACTCTCTCTGAACAAAATCCGACTTAACCAAATATTCACCGGGGATGTAGATATTAAAATCCCTTTTTCTGTTTGGGGTAAAAACACTGTTGTCTTGTAAAAGGCTGTCCAGAAAGGCAAAGAGTCTCATCTATAAAATAATTGTGAGGCCAAGCGTGACTTATAAATGTCACATTGTGACAGACCCGGTCGCTGGCAAAATATAGCAAAAGGATCCTTCAAGTTTGGGATAGTCCTGCGTAAAATGTGGAAGGATGTGTGGAAAATCAGATTCAGACTGGAAAAGTGAAGTATGTTTTCAACAGTTCATTACGATTTAAGTTTCAGGGACCTCCCAGTCCGAATAAGCAGTGTCAGTCATTGGAATTGGTGTTGGTTATCTTTAAATGAATTAGATTATGTATGATAAGTGTCCTCTGACGCTTTAGGCACATCATGGGAATACAATCGAATTATGAACCTAATTAGACGGCCAAGGTGTTACACTTTTCTTACACCCCGAAGGTAGGGATATGTAATAGAGAAGTCCAGCATAAGTGTAGATGTTTAGTTTATTTTTATGCAAATCTTTGATAAAGTTGTATTTTTGATGAAGTAATATTTCCATAACATATCCTTTTGTTTTTCTGTAATGTAAAACTTTGTACTAGGTTGTTACGTCTTCCTAGGCGCTGGTTGAAGCTGAGTGGTTTTAAAAGTACATACTTTAAGGCTACCACACAAGAGGTTACAGCTTTTAGCCAAACTGGTATTTCGGGAATTTTTCGAACTGCCCACTTTTATACAAAGACAAGAGGTGCCCGAAAACGTGCAGTACCATGCAAAAGGAAAATCAACTGTTCGGTTTAAAAAAAAAAACTTCGGCCAAAGACAGATACGTACACTTGTAGCCATACTACGCTTCGGAATAGAACTAAAAAGTGGTTTTCTACTTAATATATAATTATATAATATTTATTATATTATATTAATATTAATTTTATTATAGTTATTATATAATGTAACTTTTATTTTATGTTATATAATAAATAGCACATGCCGAAAGAATAAAAATCGATATTTAGATTTATTAATCGATATTTTTAGAGAAAAAATACTCAAATTTCGTGAATATTGATTTCATTATTCTACGGATATATTGAGTTGTGTGAAAAAATTGACAATTTTAACGAATTTTTTAAAAAATCGTAATCTATTTGTAACATGACATTAAATAGAAAAAGAAATAGTAAATTTTTATCTTGTATCATACACAAACAATTACAGAGAAATTATTTTTACAACTTTACTAACATTTTTTTAATGTTAGTATTTAAAATGTATATACCTTGAAGCTAAGTAACTGCTATTTTATAAATGAAAAAGATATCAGAAGACAACGTTTACACTTAAAATATCACCAGATCGAAGTAAAAAAAAAAATACTGTTTTTATTTAAAGGATTTTAAAACATGTTTTATCCATAGATTGCCTATAATAGTTTTAGCGTGGAGAAGATGAAGAAGATTGTAGACTATGAAGGTATTTTTCGTCATTGAAAAAGAAAAATGATACTGCTTTTTGTGGAGGAGCACTTTCTTTTTTATGTTAATAAGGGGAATCTTTAAGGGAACTATAAAAATACACAGAGATGCACTTAAATGCGAGAAAGCTACCGTTGATATGATTTTTTTAAAACTTAAAATACAAAAAAGCTTAATGCTGTGATAGTAATCTGAGTTGATAAGAGGGTTTATGTTCAATATTTCTTCCTCTCTCTGTTAATCGAAATGTATATTAGATTATAGCACATGCGATTCTTTATTTATGTTAGAACTATTCTACATGGGTTTGTTGAAAGCCATTTTTGACAGGATGGTCCAAATAATAATGGTGGTTATTTATTGTTTTCAATAGAAATAAATATATTTCGATTCATCGGATGATGGAGCAATTTATATAAATAAGTCAGCTAAATGTTAAAAGGTTCCGCCAGAGAGGAGAGGACGCGGCCGACCCAGAAGCAGGTGGATGGAGGGAGTCCAGGATGTGATGGCCAGTAGGGGTCCAGAAGATTGGATGGATCGAGAGGCATGGAGCTCTGCCCTGGCTAATTGAGGCAACCCTTGCTGGAACGCCTATAAAACTAAACTAGAAGAAGAATATCTTGAGCCAGTTTAAATACCTTCGATTGATTTTAAAATTAGTCCGATGGATTAACTATTGATAAGTTCGAAACGAATTTGAAAATTACCTATTTATTATAAATAATCTTCTGATATGTATCAATGAATTAGTTATTAACAATATAGCTCTTAACAGCTTAATGTAGGATATGTTATTGTTGCAGAATTTTGGAAAATGGCATATCAAGAATAAAAAACAATAATAATAACTGAACCCCGGACCCGTTCACGGTTAGTAATTGCACAGGTTTTTTTTAAGCAGAAAAGTGCTTCCCGCCTCTATGCGGGCTTTGAGAACAGGAGTATCTCGTACGTGATTATACTGCCCAGATTCTTGTATTCATCAATAATTTAATTATCTATAAATAATCCTTTATGAAGATTGATTTTGAATGCACCACTTAACCAAATTATTATGCTGAGGAACTCATTCGATTTTAATGCAGCTCCATCCTTATGCCTATGGTAGACTAAATAGGTATTTCATCCTGCGGGTATGGTATATATCAGTTTCACAGAAAGAAAGATGGGTTATTAAACGATTCCAAATAAGAATCATTACAAAATTATTTATGATCTTTAGTAAATTTTTTTTTCCGACAGAGAAGACTTAAAACTTTCTTCTGTTAATTGCGAGCATATCTTTGCTAAGTACCGGAATTAACAGTCGTTAGTGCGATGGTGCGTAAAATGAGAGTTGCTATTTATGGTCCAATTATTGAAGCATTCAATTACAAAAAAAGTATTAATTAATGAGTCATGTTTACTAGAACTAGGTGCCTTGTTTAGCTCAGAGCATTTGTAAGAATAAAAACATTATAAAATTCATAAAATGAATTTGGATGAGTAATTTATTCTTAAAAATGAGTAGCCATCAGTGTAAATGAATCGCTGTCCCTTAATACAAAAATCTACTTGTTATTTTTATTTTATTTTTATTTTTTGTATTTTTCTTATAAAAAACAACATTACTAATCAATGCAAAGGATATATTTATGTAAGGATTGAAAAACTCTAAACTATTTTATTTTTATCATTGCTACTACCAACATTCTCAAGCTCATAGAAATAATAAAGTGATATATTATACTCAAAGAAGTTACCTATATATTGGCTCCATTTATTTTATCAACATAAATCTATATCAACTTCATACAATTATTTATAAAATAAATATTTCTCTTTTGTATTATTCTTCTGTTTTTTTTAAATTCATTTATTTCTTCACCACTAACTCTTAAACATTAACCACAAAACTAAACTAAACATTAAAACATTGGCTATATAATCATCCGAATTCGATCCCTTGTTTTTCCTAAATTAATGTGATAAGTATTTAACAAGAAAGTAAATGCACTTGCAGCTGTAATGTTGCATTTAATGCAATATTTATGTGATTTTTTAAAAATAAAACATTGAAAACCTGTAAAAATGCCTAATAAAGAGTTATAAAAACTGTTCTAATTATTTTATTAATTTAATTAGTAAAATTCCCGATGCAACGGAATGTCAACGATACTTAACGCCCGTTCCACCTGAAACTACAGTTTATTGTTCTTGCTTTCATTCTTATTTGAACAGGTGATATTTAACCAGATGCTTGCATCTCAATGTACTATTATTAGAAAGTGTTTGATCTAATGAGTTCTAAAAAAATGTATTATTCTGTATCAGAATAAAATTTATATTTAAAAAATTGGAATGCTATCAATGGATACTTTCTCCACAAGTGTTTTTTGTTTTTCATGTCCTTTGTTCATACAGTAGATTTACTTGATGGAATATAATTACAGTTGTAAATATCAATAAATTATTCTATTCAGATTTAAAAAAATTAATTTTATAAATTTTCTGGAATATAATATTTCTTTAGGTATTTAATTTATATACTTTTTCCATTATCATTAATATAATTCTTTTATATCCCCTCGTATGCTGTATTTCCTTTCTTCTTTTAGAACCGTATTAGAGGGCTTGAAGTACCTAATCCTTAATATTTTACAATTTAAGTAACGTTATAAATAAGTACTTTTTTTAAAAGTAAGTAATCGGCTTATTAATAATAAATTGGGATCTGGAGACCTTCCTGAGACTCATTTAGCCACTATGAAGCGCGTATCCTTAATCGGGGGGGGGGGGGGGGGTATGGCCGCTGAGCGTGATACTGGGTAAATCTCCATGCACAATCGTTGTCCAAGAAACAGATCATACTCTACCGTATACTGAACTTTTCATGGACTGCAGTGGTACTAATTTGTTTTTCTTTATAAGTGTAGTGATAGGCCTTCTTATTTTACTTATCATACAATCAAAATCTTGATCGATAAATGTAGATAGTTTGAGGTGATGTCTATATAATGCTTCATAACAGATAATTGAGGACATTACCATATTTTGGTGATTATTGAAGTTATTGCGTAATTTTAAAAAATAAAGTTTTCCATGGATTACATTCAGCCATTACATTACACTGGTGATTTTTATGTATAGATATAACAAAATGCCTAACTCCCCTGGTCTGCAATGAAAAAATTGCACCATATTTAACTAACTGGTATTTTTTGGGTATAACAGTGTTTTTTGTGCTGATTACGGAAAAAATAATGAAAAAATTTCATCGCCCCCAGATAAGTCACAAATTTTTTTCATCGATTCATCTAAAAGGAGTTTGAAAGGTGAACTTCACACTGATAACCGATATGGTTCTGTGTCTGTTGAACACTCGGTCCATTTGAAAGAATGATATGAGCATTTTGAGTTTCTTCTTAATAAGCTCGGCTACTCTGGCCATAAGTGGACCGTTTATGGGAATTTGAAAGTTATTTCCGTGTTACTAGGTCAAAAAAGTGGTTACACACAGTTTCCATGTTTCCTCTGTGAATGGTATAGCCGTGACAGGAAACAACACCATGCCAGGCAGAGGTGGCCAATCAGAAATGCTCTTATTCCTGGAGTTAAAATTGTTGAAAAACAAAGTTTCGTAGATCCTAAAAAGATCTTACTTCCACCACTTCATATCATCAGTTTGTGTAAGCATTACCGAAAGAAGGAGAGTTTTCAAGTATCTTTGTTAATAGTTTCCTGATATATCCGATGCTTAGCTGAAAGAGGGAGTCTTTGTTGGGCCTGGCATCAGAAAACTTTTAAACGATGAAAGCTTTGTCACTAAAATGGAAATGGATGAAAAAAAATGCCTGCAATTCATTTAAACTTGCTGTAAGAGGCTTGCTTTCTTGGAAACAAAAAAAATCCAAACTACAAAACTTTGGTTTTGCAAAACTACAAAGCGTTGGGCTGCAACATGAGTGCCAAAGTTCATCCCCTTCACTCACATCTGGTTTATTCTACGTATCGTGTTTTTTTTTTGCTTTTACTTCATGTTAAAATAATTAAAACAAAACCAAAATTTTCCGTTTTTTTTTTTGTACTTTTCCAAAAACTTCAAATTTTGTAGGCAATTTTGAAATCAGCCCAAAAAAATTACATAAATATCAGTTAACTAAATCAAAACAATTTTTAAAAAAGTTTTTTTGCAGATCTGTGTTCTTAACGAATTTTATTCGAAAAAAAATCTATACTGATAGTGTTAATATTATGAGAAATAAATATGATTGTTGCAACTAACTATTCCTTTTCACAAAAGTTATTTTAAATGAATATACATATATAAATATATATTATATTATATATATATATATATATATATATATATATATATATACATATATATATATTTATATAGTTTTACTGAAATAAATAAAGCAAAAAGAAATGTATACTTAGCGCTTGAATAGAAAAGTGCCTGTGAGGGGCTCGGCAAAATATATTTCTTTGGCTCTGTTACAACATTTATTTTAAATTTAAAAAGAAACACCAAGTTAAATTTAATTTAGCCGTTTTGAAATGCAGCATTGTTGAGATAATAACTAGAGTTTTTTTAACTTCACTTCTTTAACACTATCAGTCTTTTTTTTTTGTTTATCTTTTGCTTATCGGTTGGCTTAACCTGTCTCGTTAAGTGCACACTTGAAATGTGTACAACGAGAAATAGGATACTACCTATATTTGAGCGCAATAATTTCTTTATTATAAGAAAGATTGTGACTATTATTTTCAAACATTATTTTTGTCATACAAAATAGGGATGAAAACAATTTAAAAATTTAGAACAGATTATCTCTCTCATTTCTTAAAAATAATATAAAATAAAAAAATTCTGAAATGTATCCAACTAAAAAATAAGTTAATAATGAAGTACACCATCCACAAACATTTTAAGTCAGACTGAGCAAACTTAATGAACATATCATAAGGCAGAGGAATACTTGATCAGCAATAGTAAAATATTTATTTAGTTAAATTAGTTATAGGTTTTAAGTTTTATTAGTTATGATTTTATGATAATTATGAATATTTAAGTTTAATATCATGTTTGACATATAAACATACACACACACATAGACATACACATATATAATAATAATATATATATATATATATATATATATAATATAATAATATATAATATATATATAAAATTTAGCGATCATATTTTCTATTTCTGTTAATAAGATAGGCAACACTCGATAAGGTATAAAAAAAAATCCTAAATGATAATTTTTTATCTTTTCTGCTAATCTAAATTAATATTTTTCAGTTTCAAGAGATTTATTTGCACGTATTAATTGCATTTTTACGTAAGCTGAATTTCTAGAAGTATTAATAATTTAGAAGTAAAATAAGTTAATTGGTTAATTCTTTCTTTACTAATTTTTGGTTAGTACCGTATTATCATTTTAAATAAAACAAATAAATGTTATAACATATTGCCAGTTTTTCCGCGTTGGTATCTATTATGTTATTCAGTAATTTTAAATCGTTTCTGTAAGTATAGGATTGATGTTTATAAAGAAACAGATTTTTTTTAAATTATACATTAACAATTATCAAAAGTTACTACTTAATAATTGATTTGTTTAAATTTTAAATTATAATATTTTTTGCTCTTTTTGGTACACTTATTCTTATTCTACGAGATTATTAGATTAAATGTTCCTCGAAATCAACTAAAAAAAACTATTCTGAACCTAATGGAGTATTAATTTATTAAGAAGTTTCAGTATTAGTAATAAAAATTATTATTACCAATTTAAGATAATTTTTAAATTGAATTTTTTTTAGTAAAATAAAGTATTACAATGCAGTTGGAAACCACAAAAACACAAAGCCTTAAGTCTCTAAAATATTTTTTTTTAAATTAGCTATGTTTATATTTGAGCTTGAGAATTCTTGAATTGGCGAAACATTGACTATTTAGTTATTCTCCAAAATTTTAGAGACTTAAGGCAGCATTTTTTGGAGTTTTCCAATTCATTCTAATATTATTTTCTGTATTCTAATCTTTTTCAGTTTTTCTCATTTTTTAATAATTAATTATTTAAGTAATTTAAGAAATATTTACAGCTCCGGTTAGTAAGTGATAAAGTCGAATTTACTTCATGTGTTTCTTGTACTTAAGGAAACGGAATCGTGCTATTATCTTAGTTTGTGGTATGAAATAGAGTTATAATATAAGCAACAACTCTATTCAAGCCTAGGCCTGACCTAGCCACTTATGCAATGTGAGAATAAAACGATTCCGCTTCCTTAAGTACAAGACACTAATTTTGGACAATATACAACTTAACCACTTATTCACCAAGGCTTTGGATATATATTCTAGAAAAAAACAACCACAATCCTTTGGGATGCACCACTTCTATTAGCATACTCACATTTCTCGACGGTATTCCCATTCTCTGACCACGTGGATTCCAGGTGTCTTCTTCCGTACCTGCAGAAGGATGTGAGCGATTAAAATGTCTGAGCTGTGTGTCAGGCCATTTCTGTGAATGGAACAAGTTTCTTTGATAGTAAAATAGCCAGGGAAAAGTCAGGAAATTAAATCAGCGGGGAGAATGTGGGGTAAGGTAGGAGGGGATGGTGGAAGTGGGGAGGCCAACCCCGGGGTTATCTATAAGCCTCGCTCTCCGCCGGCACTTGCAGTTCGTGTGTCTCCTGTCCCAGCGTCAGCATCTCTCTACACCATGGGTCTCAGCGACTTCTTCGGCATCAAGTACAAGCTCGACAAGAGCGAGAAGTTCGACGAGTTCATGGAGGCCCTCGGGGTGAGCCTCGTCACCAGGAAGATGGGCAACGCCGTCTCCCCGGTCATCGAACTCACCGAGTCCAACGGGGAATACACCCTCAGCTCCAGCTCCACCTTCAAGAACACCGTCATCAAGTTCAAGCTCGGACAGGAGTTCGACGAGGAGACTGCTGACGGCAGGAAGGTCAAGTCCACCATCACCCAGGAGGGTGACAACAAACTTGTCCACGTTTCCAAGGGAGACAAGGAGTCTAAGATCGTCCGAGAGTTCAGCAAGGAACAGGTCACCATGACTCTGACCGTGGACAACATCGTCTGCACCAGGATCTACAAAGCCGTCTCATAGTGGTCTATTTAATTTCCTTTATTATTCAATTACTATTGTAATTTAATTCATTTCATCATTACATACAATATATAAATATTGAACATACAGGCTTTTATCTTAAAGTAAATAACCCCAATCAGCTAAAAATTTATGAGCTTAATTTTTCTATTGCTGTTCGGGAAAAATTCAATAACTCTAATTCTTTTATTTTTGCAATTAATGCAATAATTAAATAAAACAAGTTTTGAATCAATAATTATCGATAGATTAAATGTTAAAATCTTTAAATATCTCACAAATTAGAGTTATGATATTTTTCAGAACCACCAACGAAGTGAGAAATTCTTTTTTCTCTTTATATTATATTTATTTCTTTAAAATATTTTTTTAAAATCAACATTCAATTAGAATATTGCAAAACAGTTAACTTATATGCATTTCGATACAGACGTCATTCAAATTTCAAGGTGAGCGTTAAAATCTTTCTACATATAGACTAAAGTTTTTTGTTAAAAAAGTAGCTTTTTACAATATTGTAAAATGCCTGCAGTATAAAAAAAAATTCTACATTTAGCAGCTTCAACTAACCTTTTTTTTATTTCAGAGATATATTGTATAAAATTCTCTTTTTTCTTAACATTAATATAAATATAAAATTATATTAATAAAATATATTTTTGATTAGTAGTTTCTCTCCACAAGATGCACAATGTAATATGTAAGTTGATTATTCGTTTTTTTAATTTAACTAATGTTGCACCGTTTAAGGATAATTCAGAGCCATTTAGTTCCCTTTCGTGCTGAGTTAAATTGGCAATTGATCTAGCCTTTTTACCAATTAACCTTAATTCTATAGATATGCTCCGTTTGTCCTTTGCAAATGTCGACTACCCGAGTGCTAGGAAAATTTTAAATAGTTAAAATTGATTCAATTAGTTTAAAGAAACTAATTAAAACAATTAAATGATTAATCTAAAGTATATAAACTGCCTGCTAGTTCATATAAAATAACTAATGAAATTCAGCCCTCAAATAAAATCATAAGCAAATCTCCAAAACCTTTATCAACTTTTCTCTAGAACTTATTTATTTTCGTTTTTATTTTATTATATCTCATGGAGATAAATTTTATTTTGCTGTGGGGTCATATTAATACACTAGTAAATTTATTTTTATTATTTCTAGAGGGATATTCCCTGTCTGGCTAAAGGCGGACCAACCCCTATTGTTGTATTATAATTATTCAAATCACTCCAACTATTGTATAATTTTTATAATGTATATTTTCTTATTATTTTTTTTCAAGTCGGAAACTTTTTTATTGGACAGCGAGATCGATTTTTGTGAAATAACATTTCCGGTTTATCAACTTTATTTAAAACTTGCTATGCTATTAAGCATTTATATATAGTTGTTGAATATTAAATGTGAAAATAATTCTTTTTTTTGAGTTAATGAATTATGAAATGGTGAACACTCTCACTTTAAAAAAAGTATTTAAAAAAATTAAATATACAATAGATAAATAATTTTTAATGAAAATTAAAAAATGCTAGACTTCATATTTGTTAATTGATATATTAATTGTCATGAGTTGTTAATTAAAAAAATATTTTACTTTAAATTAGTGCAAAAAATATTTTTTTTTTAATTAAACACTTTATTGGAAAATTCTGCCTCTTGTGGGCAATAAGTAAAGGTGCTATGTAGCTACAACCAGTCCATAACAAAACAAAAAATGATATAAACAAATTAAAATAAGTGAATGTAATAAAATATATAAAAAAAAGGAATTTTGCAAAAAATAATAAAATAAAATAATAACTTTTGGATCGTGATGAAGATATTACTTTGAATCCTTGCCTAAAACTATTATCCATTCCAAAAAACGAACAAAATTTTGTTTTTTTGTTTCTTTTTGTTCTTAGATAAATTCTTTAATTTAGTATAATTTTTATTGACACATTGTCAAGGTTTATTTTTATTTTCATCCAAAGTTGTCATAACTTAACCTTCAGCTGTCGTATTATTTTTTTCTGGACAGATTTTACGTGAATTTATTACATGCTATAAATTATAATGGTAGTTCTTTTTTTGTTTTTTTTGTTAATATTTTAACGCAATAGATTAAATAAATATTTTCTACAATTTTAAAATAATCGAATGATTTTCTGATCTTTAAAAATATATAATTGAATTTAAAGAAATCTGATAGTTTTTAACAATACTGAAATCATTATCATTTTTTGAAAAGGTGTGGTAGCAAAGAAATAATATATAAAAATTCAAAAGAGTAAATCCTTTACAGTGCAATCTTACACAGCATGAAATGCATTGTCAATGTAATGTCAAATCATCCCATAAAAAATTAGTTTGATACCCAGCTCTCCAGATATCAATGAAACAATTGGTTTCATTAGCATGAAAATATTATAAAAAAATACTTTTATTATCATTTATCATTTTAATTAACTTTACTAGAATGAGCACATGTTTTGTAATAATTATATTATTTAATGTAACTGGCATTTTAAAAATAATTACTTTTTTGAAAACTATAAGAAATATCATAAAATATTGATATACCAATAAACCAGAAACAAATGTTGTAATTAACTGTTAATGTATGGAGTTGTTTTTAATTAATTTATTTTTTAAGAGTGTTGTATGTATCTGTACAATTCTTAAAGCGAATTATGAAACAAAATCGATTCAATTTTTTTTATTAGAAAATAGTTAGATTAAATTTGGAACCAAGGTAATTTTTAAGTATGGACATTAAGGGTAGATCAGCGTGTAGAGTGCTCAGTTGCTGTGCTGAAGGTTACGGGTTCAAAATAAATTGAAAAAAAGATCAGTAATTAGTAAAATAGTAATAATTGTAAATAGTAAATGATTTGGGTAAGTGAAAACATCTTCGCATTTTTAAGAGACACCTTGAAGAAGACGGGTCAGCAGAACAGCTGTTGGAGATTAAAATAGAACCTGCAATTAGAACCGTGGGCGAGTTGAACAATTTACAACTGACAGTGATTCTATATTAGTATTATTTTCTAATGCCAATAGGTAGCATATTAATATATCTTTACAAATATATATATATATATATATATATATATATATATATATATATATCATTTATATGTTTGTATAAAACATTATGAAATGGTGAACACTCTCACTTTAAAAAAAGTATTTAAAAAAATTAAATATATAATAGATAATTCATTTTTAATGAAAATTAAAAAATGCTAGACTTCATATTTGTTAATTAAAAAAATATTTTACTTTAAATTAGTGCAAAAAGTATTTCCAAAAAAAATTTTATTTTTAATTAAACACTTTATTGGAAAATTCTGCCTCTTGTGGGCAATAAGTAAAGGTGCTATGTAGCTACAACCAGTCCATAACAAAACAAAAAATGATATGATCAAGTTTCTGCTTTATATATATATATATATATATATATATATATATATATATATATATATATATATAGGTATAAATCTTCTTTCTCTCTGTAAAAAAGTAAATTAATTTTTATTATAACAAGAATTTCCTGTAACTCATTCTATTATTGTTCTATAAAAAAAGAAAAGAATAATCATCACAAAAGAACAATAATCACTAACGTCCCCGGTTCTTCTCTCACACCTGTTACCAAGGTAACCATATATGTCGCATTCAAATGTTTGTTGAAAATGTTTCAAACGTTTAGTGTACGTCTTTTATATATATATATATATATATATATATATATATATATATATATATATATATATATATATATATATATGTACGTCTTTTATATATATAAATATATATATATATATATATATATATTTATTTATTTATTTGACGTGAAAAAGCCATGAACGACTACGCGACTATGATGCAGGGGTTTTTTCTCGGCCCATCTTTTCCTGATGGTTTCACTAAAGGCTTTTTTCTTTCTTCTGTCCAGGTCTTAGATGGAAATTTTTTCTTTCTGCCACTAGAACCGCATCTTTGAGGAATTTTTGGTATTCAGTTCTGTTTTATAATGAATATTGTGTAATGCCGTGTTTCTGTGTTTCTTGTTTTATTTGTTCTGTGTATCCTTGTTTGAATTTGTAGCCCATAATTTTGGTGAACACTTTTTTTTTAAGTCTCTCCTCGTTCATCCTCATCATGTGACCATTAAATCTGAGTCTTCTAACCCTCATTTCTGTTTCCAAGTGACTCATTTCAAAGTAAATATCTTTGTAAGATTTCAGCCGGTATCCCTCTAGTGTTACTTTGAGCCCGTGGATTCTCCTAATTTAAAGAAATTAGTTTATAACTTCTATTTTAAGAAGTTTATCTAAACTGTGAAAGCACATAGTCTCTGTCCCGTACAATATAACTGGTTTGACCATTGTATTGTACTGCCTGATTATGGCCTTTTTAGAGAGGCATATTTTATTATACATACTACTCTTACTATTATACATACTAAGAGTAATATACTGGTAAAGTGTCTGGCTGACACGAAAGAAGTCAAAGACAGAAAGAAGTGAGAACAGACGAGTAGTATGTATATACTCGTTAAGTCGCATGAATTCTCCAAATTTTTAATTCTTTACTCCATGCTTTCCTTTTCAGACAAGTTTCTGCTTATTATCTCGCCCAGATATTTAAAACTTTTAACCACCTGAATTTTACCGGAATTTGTTCTCACTTCTTTCTTACTAAAGTGGGGGTCTGTAGTCATAAATTTGGTCTTTTGAACGGAGATTTTAAGTCCAGTTTTTTCAGCTAGTTTCTTCAAGGAATTTATTTGCCTAATCGCCTCTCCTTCCGACTCTGCCAGTAGGGCTAAGTCATCCGCAAAAGCCAGACACTTTACCAGGACATTACTCTTCTGATTTCCTACTTTAGATCCTGATGTTTCTTTTTCCCATAATGTCTTCATAACTTTGTCGAGAACAACGTTGAAGAGAAGAGGTGAAAGTCCGTCCCCTTGTCTCACACCTGTTTTTATCAGAAAAGGTTTGCTGATATTCCCTCTTAACTTAAATTTCAATTTGGTCTCTGTCAATGTCAATGTTTAAGGTTTTTCTGTGGCCTAGTTGGATAATATTTTATCAAAAGGCTAAGTATCTCTTCTTGGCAGGATCTTTCTTTCCTAAATCCTCCCTAGTATTCTCCTATTTTGTCGTCAATTTGTGGTTCTAACCTGTTCAACAGGGCCTTAGAGAAAATTTTGTAGGTCACTGGCAAGAGAGAAATTTAGAGCGGTTTTCCATATATATAAATATATTTATATAATATATAAAATATATATAATATAAATATATATATATATATATATATATATATATATATATATATATATATATATATATAATTTTTGTTGAAGAAATTGGTCCGGGTAGAGGTCACTGAATGAAATTCTCAAGTAATTTCAGATGATATTTATATTGTTAGCCAACGTTTCGACCTACGTTGTAGGTCTTCTTCAGGGCTGTGGGAGTGGGACGGGGGGTGGGTCCTCTCTGGCTATGAAACACTGACTGACTGACTCAGTCAGTCAGTCAGATTTATATATATATTTATATTTATATATATATATATATATATATATATATATATATATTTATATATATATATATATATATATATATATATATATATATATATATATATATATATATATATATATATATATACATACGAGTATGTGTATGTGAGTGTGTGTATGGATTTTCAAGTCTTTATATGAGGCTTCTACACTATTTGTCTCTTTCCCTTTATACGTTACTTATAGCCATTGTAACGGCTTTTATATTCTGGGAAATTTTTTTACACTTAGTAAGGGTGGGGGACCATCCTTCCTTCTCAATTATATCAGTCAGTGTTTCATAGCCAGAGAGGAGCCACCCCCCGTCCCACCCCCACAGCCCTGAAGAAGACCTACAACGTAGGTCGAAACGTTGGCTAACAATAAATATCATCTGAAATTACTTGAGAATTTCATTCAGTGACCTCTACCCGGACCAATTTCTTCAACAAAAATTATCATAGGTCAACAATTATTATCAATATATATATATAATTGTTATGATTGTATTTAGTACAGAAAAGTGAGGTGGATAAAATACTTTAATTTATCATTATCTTTTTAACCATGTAAAAAAGCTTGATATAATTATTATATTACAAAAATTTTACCATTAATATCTGAGTTAATCAATCATCCATTCTATTTAGCACTAATTTATTTTTATATTTCTATGATTTGGTCATAGACACGGGAAAAATAATTTCTAATTTCTTAAATTAATTTAAAAAAGATGTTCAGTCCTGTTCATGGAGCCGCAAAATATATTTATCGTATTCATACATCACTACACGACATCTTTTAATAAAGGGTGTAGATACAGTCATTAGTTGAAGGAAATTATGCTATTAACACAGTATCGTAACCAGCTGTTTTTATCAGCAGGCGTTTAAAAAGAAGAAAAATATGTGAACACACACAAGTGCTTATCACAGAAACGTTTTAATATATTTTTATTTCTATTTCATTGGTTTGTTTTTGTTTCTTATAATGCGAAATTTTCTAAAATTTTGATAGGGAGTCTGTATACTAGGAGTCAACCTTAATAGTTGTAGTATGAATAAAGTAATAGTAGTGGTCTTGGATTACTCAAGGTAAGCACATATTTACTACAATGAAATTAAAGGTAAGGTAACAAATAAATACTAAAATACAAATAAATAAAAAGGAGTTCTGAACAACCACACAAATAAATTGCATATTCAAGGAGCTCTTCTCTCATTCTCAATAATAAAATCTTGGTTTCAGAATGCATGGAATTAATTTGCTTGAAAAAAGTGGAGTAAGTACTGCTATTTGATTACTATACAAATATTGGCATATGAGTATGAGTTAAGAAAGTGGCTATGCAGTTAACATCATGACGTAGGCAAAGGCAAGATTAAAAATTTGTAGCGTGGTTATAGATGATTTATAGTAATTATTGCTCGACCACCAGGGGAATTAACTCTTCCCCTCCATAATTACAAAAATAAAACAATAAAAAAAATGTAAATACCGTATTTGGTTAAGTACAGGATAGAGACTGTGCTGATTCCAAGCCAACGGTTGTGCAGGAATGTGATTCTATATTGGCTTTACTGCCCAAGCAATGATGATAAGGAAAAGTCAGATCCTTTGATCTGAATAATATTTAAATAATAAAATGGGATGCCACGCTGAGATCGTTATAGTTAGTACATATATAGTAATTCCATATCACTAATGAATAAGAGACATACCCCTCTTTTCTCCCAAGAGTTGTTTATTAAATAAAGATCCTTTTTCCTTTAATTGAATAATATTAAATTTATTGTGTGCTGATCATATCTACAGGTTAACTTTTAAATCAGCTTACAAGGAAAGAAAAAGGGACCCTATTTGTGATAGTCCTACATGTTGAGTCACCGCTTCTTGCCAACGACTGTCGCCCTGTCCCTTAAGAGTAAAAGTACCGACCATAAGGGACATTTAAACTACCTGCTTAACGCCCCTTGCCCTATTTATCTAGTTATTCCTAATCATCCAGATAGTGTTGCATATTGCAGTGATTAGGCCTTGATCACGCTCAACCGCTACATCCAATAAAGGGTACAACTTATAGAAGCCGGATGGTCTGCAGGTCCCACAGGGTTTATCCATGGCTGTTTACTGATTAGATGATTTACCTGTCAATGCTAGGTTCGGAGCCAAGATCTTAAGAAGAGCAATTTAGCGCTATACACTTCGAGCTACCCCGCTCCAGCTGCCATATATATAATTGATCCAAACTGACATGAGAGTAAGTCACACCTGTTATTAACATTTTGGAAAAACATGTCGAATTTGTTGTAAACTAACATAGAACAAGAATTATCTAATTTAAATTTTATATTTTTTTAATTTATACATGGAAAACTTGTTAAAACTATGCATAAAAGAGCTATAATAGATTTTATGGGAATAAAAATTACAATCATCGTCTGATGATACATATATGAATGTATAAGGAATGATAGTTATTCATTTATGTATTCACTGAAGGTAAGGATAAAATTTCTAAAAAAAATCAAAATTTATTTATAGGGTCCTGTGGTTAAATAACTGAACTCATACAAATGGAATCCTAATCAAGGCCAAAATTTAATTGGTTCAAAGTGTAGGTATCATTTACATTTGTATGGCAATTTCTCTTGACTCAGGACAACCGTTATAACCCATCTGCCCGTTGTGCCCCATCCCCACAAAAAATCCTAGATCCGCCCTTGTCAGACATGTTCTACAAATATTCCAAATTCTTTGGCCACTTTGATAGTTCCCACTTCTCTTCTTGATCA
Source organism: Arma custos (assembly GCA_037127475.1). NCBI lineage: Eukaryota > Metazoa > Arthropoda > Insecta > Hemiptera > Pentatomidae > Arma > Arma custos. Next base: position 28,593,919 of record CM073763.1, on the reverse strand, counting down.
ACCATGAAGTGGCCGAAGATTGGAAAAAAGAGGGAAATGGAAACTTTAACTAAGTGCCAATTCACTCTATAAAAGTTGACTTGCCAATTTACAGATTTACAGGTAAATGAAAATATAATTTTAGTTACTTAATATAAACTTTGATTATACAAACCCCTTAGAATAACAAAATAATTTAGAATAACAAATGTGAACAGAAAGAGAAACGTGTGTGTGTGTGTGTGTGTGTGTGTGAGATATTCATATATAGTAAATATATAATTTGTAAATAAACAGGTGTAAAAAAAAGTTATACTTATATTATTCATAAAAACGTTATTTTGAATGGCTGAGTTCAAAAGGGGATTATGGATGGAAAGCCTTAAAAAAAAAATTATTTATTTTTGTTTTGCCATTGTTTTTGATAACTTCATTCATTCATTTTCTAGGAAGGGGAGTTGAAAGTTTTTGATGTAATAAAAATCTAACCATTTAGGTTTTTTGAATGCTATTTATAAATTTAGATTTCATCTCAAATTTTCCCGAAATATTTTTTTCAAAGTGATAAAAGCTCAAAAATCGATTTCAACATTCCATCTAACAATTTTATTACCTACACTCACGTGAAAATAGCGGTTGGTACGAGTTTCGATTCACCTTAAAATTTATTTATAAATTGGTTTTGGACTTTTTTCCGCTCTTATCTTTATTAGAGACAACTCTGGTTCACCAATAATGAAGCAATGAGAAGAGATTAGGAGGAAGATTAGAAGAAAGAAATCGAGAATGTTATCCTGCTGCTAAAGTTGAGGGTGTCAATGATAATGTTATCAACATGCTTCAAATAGCATCCCATCATTTTATTAGTAAATTAATAATAAGACAAAAATAATAAACCATGATCAATTGAAAAGTAGTTTCAATAAATAATATGACCGAAAATAATATTCACATTACTCTTCTTTAAAATTTAATTTAGCTTCCAAAATATTTTTTAAACCAATTTCAAATGTATTTAAATTAAATATTTTAAAAAGTTTGAATTATTAGGGCCGGCTTTACTTTACCGCGAGGCGCCCTTTGTGATACCTCAAGAGTTAACCCAGTCCTACTAGATGGCGCCGAGGTAACGATTGCACACGGCGCGACATGGGTGAATTATATTAATATTTGTAGATAAAATGGTTCGTCATTAATGTTCGTTAATTGCATCCGATTATGTTTTATATACTATGCATTACATCTTGCAATGTTAAAATTATTATCAATCAAAATCACTCATTATGGCTTTAAAAATTCTCTGTACAACCCCAACGTAGTATAACAAAAATGGGAAATTCGTGTTTACCGCAATATTTTTATATTTATGTTTATTTTTCCACTTATCTTTATCTTATAAAAATTTAAGATTTCGTCGAGGTTGAATCAATAATCTACGAGAAATAAATGTTCTTTGAAATAAGAAACGGTTAAATAGAAAAATGTAAATAAATTTCGATTATCAATAAAGTAAAATAAATTATTAACGAATATTTTATTTCTGCTTATTTTGCATTTAAATGTGAACTCATGTTTACAATTAAACAAATATATTTTTACGCCAAGTAGTCGGTGTGTATAATAAACAAAGTAACGCTTTGTTTAGAATAAAATAGTAACAAGTAATAAAAGTAACTTTATTTTGAAACCTAAGTCCTTAAAAGACTCAAGTTCCTTAAGAATAACAATCATGAACAGAAAAATATATCCATTATTGTATTATATATCCATATAATATGTAATAACTTATGGGTAAATTATAGCAGTAGTCAAATCGCTAAATGTACTTTGAACGAATTAAAATTAAAAGCCAGTCATAATAAATATTTAATCCTTGACACAGACATGCGACCTTTGTAATTCTCTTCTTCAAGCTGATAAGCTGATGTATAGCAGGGTAATATACAAATATATTTAAATGTTATTTATTTAAATAAAAACATTTGAATAAAAAAGTAAAAGTAAGCGTATTCCGTTTTTTTTTCCTCCTCACAAAGTAACCCTTTGAAAGGACCGTTTATTTATTGGCACATTCTATACTGCTGTGTATAATGTGCCTCTTAATTACTTATTAACAAAACTAAATCATAACATATATGATAAAAGAAAACGTATACGAAAAAATTGTTTAATGAATTTTGGGCGAAATTTATTATAATGGGTTAAATTTTTCAGGGGGTGCAGTCAAAGATTATATAAAAGAAAAACTTATTTTAGTGTGCCAACGTTTCGGCCTAAGAACCAGGCCATCTTCATGGCTGGGGAAACAAACAGAAAATAACTAAATAAAACATTGAAGTACCAAGGAAGAATAAAATAATTGATAAGATTGAAAAGAAATACGAAATAAAAGAAATAGTAAGGAACATTATGAAATAACTAGTGAGAAAAGTGAAAGATTGAAGCACATGATGTATAACTGAATCTTTTTTGTCTAGTGTTACTAGGAAGTATTAGATTATTCTGAAATATCATCTTTGCACACATAGAAAATCAAAATGGTCTTATTTTCAACTTTTGATGTAGTTTTTTATAGTCCTTGAACATTTAGTTAAATAGGCGTGATATCAAATTAACTACCTAATTATTAATCAATGCTATGGGTGGTCCTTTCCTTCACTACGTTTACAAACATTATAACAAGGATTCACTACTAATGTGCCTGAAGGGGAAGATCTCTGTAGGTTTTTTCTGGCGAAGTCCCCCATTTCTGGATCCGGTGATTTCAGTCATTTAGAGCAAAGGATGTTTGTTTTTTTTTTAAATCGAAAATTGTTTTACAAATAAAATTCTTGTCGCCTATGAATTAACCTGAACGAATTAAAAATCTTGCACCAAAGTTGATGGCTTACTTAAATTATAAAAAAGACATTTTTTCATCTATGATCACTGATGTATAATCATCAAAAACATTCGAATACTTAGTTATTTAGATTGGATTTATTTATTTTGTTATTTACTAAAGTAGATATTGCTTAAAATACTAACCTTACGATGCTGAGTATAAAAATTGTATTATTTTCATAATTTCGGATAAGGTTGTAATAATCTCCCAATTTCATATCCAATTCTCTTGACCGAAACCCTTTGGGATAAGCAGAGCTTTGTTCCATATTGCAGATTCTTGGTTGACAGAGATCAGCAGCTGTTCTTTAAAGTCAAAATAAGCATTTTTGATTTTTTTTTTTTCTACATCTTTTATAAGTTTTTTGAGATTTATTTTCTTTAATTTACAAAACTTACAGTTTTTATTAGCAGTTTTTTTATTTATTAAGCAGTAGGTAATTTTTTTTACATGTGTACCTTTATTGGGAGATTTATATAACTAACGATGCTATAAATATCACTGGGTTTATAATATTTTTAAAACCTCAAAGTTGATTTTGTAATATTTATCTTTCAATGGTTACAATGTGAGGGTGCAGTAAGATAAAATTAAGAAAAGGATAAAAAATAACTAATAAATTGGATACTAATTAATAACTATTCGATTTATAACCAAACATGTTATTTTTTAAAAATCCATATTTAATAACTCTGTAAAAGCCCTTCGCATAAACCGTTGTTTGAAGGTACATGTTTCTTGTAATATCTTAGATTGAAATGGACGATTTACTTCATACATTTTTATGTATATGCCTAATTCATATTAAAGTTAAAGCTATGACTTCATAAAATACGAATAATAAAAAATATATAGCCTAAAGAAGCATCAATAATTTTCTATGTTATGAATTTTTACTACGACATCACTATTTCTACTAGATGTCTATAGCAGATAAAACGCTGCATTGTAAAAAAAAAATTATTTCATAACAGGAGGTACACAGCGTTCTTGACCTACCGCAAAATCACCAGCATCAACCACACCTTCTATTGATCGAATATAAAAATCATTTCATTTCTCATAAACCCTTCAACCTAAAAATTAAAATATTAGTTTATAAAACATTAAAATATACTTATTGAAGTTTCAAAAATTAAAATTGTCCCACTATCGATAATATGTGTTTATCCTAATCAAACATGTAAGTATAAAAAAAAATACAAATAAGTAAAGAAAAATAATCCAGCTGCTTTTGTATTTAACAAAAAAGAACTTTAAAAATCTGCTCTTTAAAATAACATTGTCGACTTTTACATATAGCGTTATTACTTTATCTGTTCTGATATTGACGAAAATTAAAACAATACTTGACTTTTAAACGGAAAAAAAATAATTGTACTCATTCAGTCCGTCGATGGTTTCGAATAAAAATTCATAAAATGCGAAATTTATATTCATAATGATTTGAGATACTTAGTTGCAAAAGAACCCATGTACATATATGTATTGATAGTGATTGACAATATGCTTCTGAACCTGATTTCCTTTACTTGGACTTACGCCATTTTATCTCTATGTCCTTTTGAACTTGAAAGCTATTAAAATTTAAATGTTTCATTTTCATTTGTACAAGAAGGTCATTAACCTGTTTAATAAACAACATCAATCATAGTATCGTTATAAAATGTGAGATTCCATCCCTGAAAAATAAAGCATATGTTTCACCACTGTGCATTAATATTATTCATTAACTTCATAAATAAAACCTCAAATAGTTAAAACTTTTATCAATTTAAATGTAATAAACTTGGCTCAACATTAAGGCACTCGGCGCAATCGAAGATAAAATATCCTATTTATAGAGTGTAAAAACGTCTACTATACATTAAGTCTTGAATAGCAAAACACATTTATACTATTTAAAAATTGCTTATTAATCAAGATTAAACCAGTAAAGTTAGTAAATAAACATGTGCTTCATCATCTATGCATATATGTATTTATTCAGACACAGATAAGACTAGACTAAATATACATAAATATTTATTATACATTAGTCAATGAGCTAAAGATGGGAATATTAATAATTAAATTTTTTAAGCAATTATTTTTAAGTAGAAACAGGTTAGATGGTTGAATTTATAGATTCAATATCAGGAAAAAGGGATTTATTAGTAAAGAAAAACCAAAACTTAACACAATACGTATATTAAAAATATTAAATTACAATTTAAATTGTAAGAGAACAAATAATAGGAAGAAAATAAACCACTAAGATAGAGCATTGTAGGTCCTAGTGCAGACGATATCGTCCACGGTGAGGGTCATGACGACCTGGTCTTTACTGAACTCCCGGATGATCTTGGATTCCTTGTCTCCTTTCTGGATGTGGACGAGTTTGTTATCACCATCCTGGGTGATGATAGACTTGACCTTCCTACCATCGGGTGTGTCCTCGTCGAACTCCTGCCCAAGCTTGAACTTGATCACTGAGTTCTTGAAGGTGGAGCTTGAACTGAGGGAGTACTCACCGTCGTTTTCGGTCAGCTCGACGACTGGAGAGACGGCGTTGCCCATCTTCCTGGTCAGCATGCCCACGCCGAGTGCTTTCATGAACTCGTCGAACTTCTCGCTCTTGTCGAGCTTGTACTTGATGCCGAGGAAATCACTGAGACCCATGTTTTGAGAGTAAGCGTTAGCAACTAGGAAAGAACTGACACAGAAGAAGTTGACCTATCGTTTGATACGCACGGACTGGTACTGCTGGCGGGGGAACCGGCTTTTAGATAACCCCCCTACAGGGCTGCGTTCGATAAAAGTCCCCACCTCTCCCGTATTTCCCCTCCTAGATTCCCCAACCATTTCGAAACGCGCCAATACATCTTAAAATCAAATATCTATTTAAACAAATAGTACATTATTTTTCAATATTCTCGAAAATAATTTCAAAAGTATATTACGTTTGAGTTATGTTTCACAGTAAAAAATGTTTAATATCAATTGTTCATGAAATAATTTAAGTGGTTAATTATTAGTTACCAAGATTTCGTAGAATAATTTTCCGTTATTTTGATTCTTTATTTATATTTATTCAAACAATTATTATGCGAAAATAAGTTCTAGGTGTCATTGGATAAAAAAAAGTTATCACAAACTGTCAAGTACACTATAATGATAAAAATGATTCATGGCCACACTCTTTAGACTAAGCCTTGTTCCATTTCATACAACGTTAGGTCGAGTTGTAAAACAGTTTGAATTTTTTTTTCAATTCTAATATATTTTTTCTTTTATACCCGTTTTTATTATTTACAATAAAATATATATTTCAATAATATAAATATATTTATATACTGAGATGAATACATTTAACATTGGGGGGCGTTAATCACTATTGTCTATACACCGACTCGGTCTTATCGTTATCAATAAAAATTTCAATTCACGGTTGATAAGCCTAACACAACAAAGATGGCGGGTGTTGGGGTGGGATTTTCTTTATTGTTGCAGTTTTTATTATTTTTATGTAGTTATGTACGATCAGAATCCACTGATATTCAGCTAGATGTGAAAGCTCAAACTCTTCATCGAATTGACAGTTTTAATTTATTAGTATATACATTTCTACTGACTTTGACAGTTTTAACAATATGGCTTTTTAAGCATAGAAGATTAAGATTTATACATGAAACAGGATTAGCAGTCATATATGGTGAGTGGTTTCATCTTGGATGATTGTCATCTTTCTTATCAAGCAGTCATATCAACTATAACTTGTAGATAAGAGTGCTAGCTTGGTTTAGTAACTTGTTACTATCATTATGTTTTGCAATGATAGTGATGTTTTGATCGAAAACACAATATTATTAATTAAATCAGTATGTTGGAGCTTTATCATTTATCCTATGCCTAATGTGTTTTAGGACTGCTTGCTGGCTGCTTTATCCGTTATGCTACAAATATAACTCCTTTGTCGCATTTATCAGTAGTAGCAGCTAAGTCAGAAGAGTATAATGACTCTCTACCCCCTGATACTCTTCGATTTTTTTTCAGTTCCAAAGACTTACATAACCGAACTTACGCTTATTCCTTTAGAGGTGGATTAGAGAAGATAACGGGGAATGCAATTGATATTAAGGTAATGTGTGTATATAATATTCTGACAACAAATTAACTATCGAAATTTACAAGAGTACAAGTTAATTTATTTAAGTATAGATTGATTATAATAATTCTTAATTACATGAGTTTATCATTTTCATTCGGCATTGTATCATTATTACTTTTATTGAATTTATTTATTTTTCTACTTATTATTATTTTATTTTTTTAATCTCTGACAGTTATCACAAAAACTCCCTTATCTTGATGTTTATAGTTAATTATTAAATTTTTGTTCAAGGTGTATGTAGTTTTTTATTATTTTGAAAGAAGGCTAGTCCTAGGATAGAGTTCTTTTTCTAACTTTCTATCTAAATAGAATATATATTGCATAGAATTATCCAGCATATAAGACGCTAAAGCTTCTGAGCCAACCTTCAAATCCATCAATAGGAATTAATTTACATTATGTTCTTTTTGTCATGTTTTGTATCTGAGACCAGAGATCTTACAGAGTACACAACATCTATAAATGAGCATCTCACCTTTAGCAGTTTCGAGAAATGCTCGTTCTTGTATTTATTACCTCTTTATAATTAATTGTGATTTTTATTTCTATTTCAACATTGAATTAAATTGAGTGTGATTTTGCTTAATCCCCTGTAATATCTTTCTAATTTGACCGGAAGGATGGTTTTTCCCGTATCTTGGCATTAGCACCTGACTTGGTGAGATAAAGGGAAAAAACGGGGCTTACTGCCTTAATAAACCTTGCCCACATAACCCATGTCATGAATTAGTAATGGGCCAAAGACCTTCCACCATATGTTATTGTGAGTTTCACCTGAACTCATCTTAATTTTAATAATATTGTAGAAAATTCATAGTTTAGTCTAAATTATCTGAGAATATAGTTTCTTTTACTGAAAATGTAGTATTAAAATATTTTAAAAATTTAAAAATGCTTTTTTTTTGCTGCTTGTGGTCATGTTTCTCTTATAATCTACAATTGTTATTATTTTTTAGGCAACATTTGATCCTGAGCTTTTTTTTAATATCATTCTGCCGCCAATAATATTTCATGCCGGATATTCCTTAAAAAGGGTGAGAAATTTTATATGTAATAAATAATTCATTTCTGTTAATTATTTATAAATAATTGCAAAACTTAATTGATTTATTATGTTTTAGAAATATTTTTTTCGTAATCTTGGTGCAATTCTAACGTATGCTGTGATTGGATCTGCAATATCCGCTTTTGTTTTAGGGTATATACGATTAATATTATATTATAGTTTATGGCTTTTATTGTCTAAATTATTATATTATTTTTATGTTCCAGTGTTTTGATGTATGGTTGTGTTCAGATACTGCCTATTGGCTTAAAGGATTCTTTTACTTTTTTGGATGCTCTTACTTTTGGAGCTATAATTTCGCCTACTGATCCTGTTACAATATTGGCTATATTTAATGACTTGAAAGTTGATGTGACACTTTATTCTTTAGTTTTTGGAGAGAGTGTTCTTAACGATGCTGTGGCTATTGTTCTGAGCAGGTAATTTCAATATAAATTTATTTAAAAAAAAAAAGTACAAGTTGATATTAATTCAATCATTATTGTTTTAATTTTTTATTTTTTACTCAAAATATCATCATCCAGCAATTATTATTCAATAAGCATCCAGTAAATATCATTCAAGTGATAACGTCAGGTAGATTAGGATGGGCTGTAAAGTTGCTGGGCTTGGTAAGGAACGAATTCCTAAGATGTTAATAAGTGCTGTACCGACTCGGAAGCAAACATCTGAGAGGTAGACCGAGGCATAGGTTTGCGTTAAGAATGATCTGGCGGATTTGGGTTTGGGTAGTGGTCCGGGGACAAAGGTTTGTAAGCAGATATTGGTGGTATCGGCATTGAGCCTCTGGGTTCGCTAAGCTTTTTTATTTTTTTATTTACTTAAAATGTCATAGTAGGAGGGATTATTTTTACCAATTTTGTCTTGTTTAGTTAATATTTATATTAATTAAAATCCATTTGATCTAAGAATGACTGGTTGCCCTGACTTGATATAAAATTAAGAGGGTGTATAGAAGCCTTGAATTTCTCAAAGATCAATAGTTCTGTTTGAACTTTTTTTAATTAATAAATTTTGATTATATTTGAAAAACAGTCAATAGTCTAGAAAATTTATTTTTTATATGTTTTTATGTAAAAAAAAAAAAATGTTTGTTTCATTGTAAAATAATTATCTGACAACTTTTCCTTGTCAAATAGAGGCAAAGGCTTTGTGCTTATTCAAATTTACGCTCAAGCCTGAATTTAAAATATTTTCAGAAGGAGATGAAATATAAAATTTTATTTCTATAATATTTCTATTTTAATATTTAATTAAATTAAATATTAATATTTATTTCTATAATATAGAATTTTATGAGGTTTTACTTTTCTAAATGTATGTAATATTCAAAAATTTACAAAACCAATTTACACATCTACTAGCAAAAAAAACAAGAAGTTTCATCAATATGAGTTCAGCCATTTTATCAGAAACTAGGACTTGAAATTGAAAGTTTCTCATTTCATGAAATTTGTCATTTTATTAATTTTTTCATGTGTTATTTTTTATACATACATTTATATTCTTATTTTAGTTCAATACAAAACTATGGCGAACAATATCAAAGTGGTTCTGGCAGGTTTGAACTTGAAGCATTCCTAAAAGCAGTTGGTGACTTTGTTGGTATATTTTCTCTTTCACTGCTCATCGGTGCAACAATGGGATGCAGCACTGCATTGATATCCTTTTTAAGTGCTTATCTATGTATATATTTTTTATTTCATATTTCTATTTTATTGATTTTATTAATGACTCTTTTTCTTGTTATTTTAATGATTAACTTTAATGCCTAGCATGTTTGAGTAAAATAGTCTGTTATCTTATCATTTAATATGTTTTTTCTTATCTTTATAATTATAAATGTAATACTATGAAACTTGTATAATGAATTCCAACACTTTAACCCAAGTTACAGACCTTAATCAGGGCAACATGTTCTGAAATCTAGAGCAGACGTGATTCTTTAAGCTCTAGACACTTGCTCTAGAATCCTTTCCATGTCGCGGTGAAGGCCTGCAACTTATGCTCAAAAGTTAGCCCTCATTAAAATTTTTTGAATTTACTTAGAGATCAACCTGTTTCCGTAATGCAGAATGGGTATCCTTAATGGAGCAAATTCTTGGTGATTAAGCTTGATATCAGACAAATCACCCTCCTGTACAGCTGTTGGTTTACAAACATTACAGTAGAGGTATCTACTATATACTGACTGAAACCAATATCCTTGGGTGATGTAAGTTCTTTTTTTCATTCCTGATCCAACCCTTCCCTTCTCTTTCCTAACCCACTTATAAATTATTTATAGAGATCTAAAATAATACAAATAAGGTTTGGTCATAAATTGCAGACAAAATTTTTCATTAAAGATTAAATTTTATTCTCATCTTTCATTCATTGCTTCTCCACTCCTTAAATAATGTACAAAATACTATACTGACTAAAAAAGTCTCACAAGTTTTTTTATGTATTACACCTTTTAGCCTTTATGTCAAAGGATTTGACTCAAAATTATGTTTAAGAAAATATCTAGAAATTATAACTAGTAATTATTTATTAATTCAAGTTTTTTTCATATTATATATATGATCCTTTACTGTTCTATACTTGACAAAGTTTACCAGAATCAGAGACTTTCCATTGTTTGAGTCGGCGCTGTTTGTGCTGATGTCTTATTCCACATTCTTGATTGCTGAAGCTGCAGATCTAACTGGTAAAATATTAACAATGTAATTATGTGATATGAAAGAACATTTTTATTCTATTGTATCTAACTATTGTGTATCTGTTTCAGGTGTTGTGTCTGTATTGTTTTGTGGAATTTTTCAAGCCCATTACACTTACAATAACCTGTCAAGAGGTTCAAGAAAGAGGACCAAGCAGTTGTTTGAGCTTCTTAATTTTCTAACTGAAAATTTTATTTTTTCCTACATTGGAGTATCTATGTTCACCTTTCCTAATCATAAGTTTAATGTTGGATTCATTGTGGCTGGATTTGTATCCTTTACTTATTTATACAAATAATATATGTTTATATATATTTACAATTATCTTTTACATAATTTAAAACATTTACATTTCGAATAATCTGAAAAATATTTCACAGTTCATGTTTTTTCAAGCTTTATATTAAGAATGTATAAGAATGCTGCAACCAGTATTTTATTTAAGTGGGAGAGTTAATTCTGCAATATCTAATAGGTTTTGCTATGCGTTAGGTATAAATCATCTCAATCCCTCAGGAACATTTATACAAAAATACCTGCAGCAAATGGAATTATCATCATGTGATTGGTGGTGGCATTGAGCCTTTGGTTTCGCTAAGCTAAGCTCTTTCACTATGAAATTTTGAATTTCACTCTCAGCAATTTTTAATATTTAACCAGTAGCTCAATTTCTTAAATTGAATTAAATTAAATCTGTTTAATTTTCAGTGAAAAAAACTATTTCTAGAATATTAGTTAGTGTATGTTTCTTAAAATTTAATAGATCTGTACAGCTATCAGTAGGGCTGCCAATATATATCCATTGACTTTTCTACTTAATCTTGGAAGGGATCCGACGATTGCAATGAACTTTCAGCATATGCTGTTTTTTGCTGGTATGTATGACATTAAGTTGAAAAAAAATTTATTTTTATAAAAACAGAGTACTAAAATAACCCTTCCCATTCTTTAGATATACTAGCATATTTACAAAAACATACAGGTTAGCTGTTGATGTTGATAAATATTAAAAATTTGTGTATAGTGTCCATTGCCTATATTGACTATATTTGTTATGAATCCTTGCTCACAATGTACCAATGTGTTTAAATACACTGCTTCTATATTCTATCTAAGAGATTGGCAGAGTAGGGTTATTCTGGTAGTTTTTTTTTTAAATTCAATTAATTTTGTTTTAATATTTTTGGTTTTCCAGAATTGACAATTTATATATTATTACATATTCATGTAGGATGTACCAGTTTTGTTTCGTCAAACCTAAAAAAAATTTTCTCCTTATTTTTCTCTTGTATAGTATCCTCCCAGGGAACTCTTGGTCCCCTATTTTATTGTTAGGAGGACAGAGATAGTTGGGGAGGTGCAGTCAAAAAAACACCAAATAACTACTAGACTTATATTTAGTAAGTGCCGACGTTTCGACCTACAGTGTAGGCCATCTTCAGGGCGACTGGGAGAGGAGCCGCTGGATGCACCGGCTGAACACAGCAGGTGTTGTGTAAATATCCCTTGTTTTATTAATATTTACAACCATAATTATATTACATCAAGTAAATCTACTTATGAACAAAGGACATGAAAAAAAAAAAAAAACACTTGCGGAGAAACTACCTATTGATAGCACTCCAATAAAGTTCTATAGTAGAAGGTCTCGAGGCCATCTTCTTTTCAGACGCCTCGGAGGGTTATCAGGAACATTTTGGGAAGCAAGTTGAGATACTAGCGGATTCAAGTGTGAATGGAGCTTTTCATGGAAGGGTAGGTATCTAGTTTGGGCCAAATCAGCAACATATGGGATATAAGGATCGTGATGGACGAGTTTGTTTGTGAAATAATAAGGAGCATTGAGAGGATTTTACGAAAGATTTTGGATTGTAAGGATTGGATACGAGATGAATTGGATGGTTTAGTAGAGCCCCAAAGTTCAACTCCGTATGTCCAAATAGGTCTGATAACTGTCATGTAAATGAGTCTTTTGTAATTAATTGGGAGCTTTAAACGTTTGTCCAGTAAATATTGAAGTAGGCAAAAACGTCGAGCAGTTTCTTGTTTTTTCAGTCTTGTATGAGGATTCCAAGTGAGACGTTTGTCCAGATGGAGTCCTAGGTAACGTATCTGTTCGACAGGGATCAGTGGAATGTTATTAAAGGATACAGTAGGGCAGGAATTCGTAGGTTTACAACAAAGAGTAAAGGTTTTTGACACCATTCTTGAAGGTTTGAGATTTGGGATGCAACAAATGGATCCTTATTTACTGACAACACACATGCACTGGCTTGGATGGGTTGGGATGTCAGCTGTATATATCATGTATAGAATGGGACCCAGGATACTACCTTGAGGAACACCAGGAGACTGGGTAAAGAGGGAGGAGTAGGAAAAATTATGGTTTACTTTAAAGGTTCTATTACTGAGGTAGGAACTGATAATAAGGAAGTAAGTACAAGGTAAGAATTTACAGAGTTTGTACCACAGACCCGGATGTCAGACTCGATTAAAAGCCTGCTTTACATCGAGAAAAGCTCCCGTGCAGTACATTCCGCACTCTAATGGGGATGAGACAACGTCCACCAAATGATGACATTGCTGGATCGTGGAGTGCGATGTTCTGAAACCAAATTGGTGATCTGGGATTATTTGGTTGGATTCTATGATAGAATGAAGACGTTTCAGAATGAGTTTTTCAATTATTTTACCCATTATGGGCAGGTATCCAGAATGAAAAAGAAAATGAATATTGAAATTAATGGGAAGATTCAGCACCTTCAAGTATTTGGGCGTGACCATAAGTGAGAACGGGAAATTAAATTAGGAAATCAGCGCGAGAATTGCCACTTCAGGAAGAATGTTTTCTGCTATAAATAAAAGTTTTTTAGTTAGAAATAAGTCACAAAAGAAACTAAATTGGTTGTTCACCGCTCGACATACATTCCTATTCTCACTTATGTAAGTGATTCCTTAGCTCTTAAGCACTGTGATCGGAGCCGACTCCAAGGCATGAAAATGGGGTACCTGAGGAAAATAGAGGGGAAGACCATGAGGACCGAATACAAAACAAGGCGATAAGGACTGCACTAAAAATTTAACCCCTTATTCAGATAATCGAGAAAGGACAGCTTTGATGGTTCGGACATGTAATCAGGATGGATGACTACCGGACAGTGAAGAAAGCTATGGAGATTAAACTAACTGGAAAAAGACCCAGGGGAAGGCGGAGAGTGATCTGGAAGAATAACCTTCAAAATATTCTTAATGAAAAAGGGATTTGATGGGCGACAACCAGAAGAGCAGTCCTTGACAGAGACAGGTGGCACTCTACACCACAACGTAGAAGAGTTATATGAATAAGAAAGAAAGAAAGATGTATATTTTTGTGTCAGAAAAATAAAATAACAAAATCTGTTTTTGCTTATTATTTAATATAAAAGTCACATTAATATTTTCTGTTATTATTAATTGCAAATGCTTACTGTGCAATATCCTCCCAGGAAATTCTTGGTCCACTTTCTTATTATTCATTTAATTAAAGCTAGATTATAATTATTGTTTATATTTTTTAAACACACATATAATAATTTGTTGTATGTTTTTGTATTTATATGTATATTTTTGTGACAGAAACATAAATTAGTAAAATCAGTTTTTGTTTATTATTTAATATAAAAGTCACATTAATATTTTCTTTTATAAATTGCAAATGTTTACTGTGCAATCATAATGTAATATGAAAGAAAAACATTTATTTTTTTTAAAAAAAAAGTACAAATGCTAGTTGTGTTAGGAGAAGGAGGCATTCTTTCTATTTACAAATTTTAAAATGGCTTAGTTTCATTGAGAAAGATGAAAGGGTCGATTTCTCTTTATTTAAACAGTTTTTTTTTTTCAGAAAGTAGTTTAAAATAAACACTTTCCTACAGAAAGTTGTTTTATATGAACAGATTGCTACTTTTTTGCGCCCAACCACTTGTGACATTGCATCATTGTTGCAGGAAACTAACTATGTTTAATTAAATAATTTCATTCTTAAATCTATTTCAAATATACACATTACTTGTTGTGCCTTGGTGGGAGGGAGTACTTAGGTCTCTAGATTTTTTAAGGTTTATCATCAAATCAAAAAGTTTTTTTAATTGATCTGTTACATGTGTAGGGTTACGTGGAGCAATGTCATTTGCTCTTGCTATAAGAAATACAGTGTCTGAAGCACGTCAAGCTATGCTGACAACGACATCGTTGATTGTTATTTTCACTGTCATCATTCAAGGTGGAGCAACAATGCAACTTTTGTCAATCTTCAAGATTCCGTAAGATATTTATATGTGATTATGAAAGTAATGAATTTCATCATAAAACTTTTTTTATTTGAATTATTCTCGATTTTATTCCACTGTATAAATGGATAAAGGTCTTTCAAGATTAAATAAAATTAATTTTAATCAAACTATTCAAAACCATGAAATTAAAAATTAATAACCTGAAACTTCCTGGCATGGGTCAATTAACAAATAGTTTAATAAATTTTATGTTATTAAACTATTAAATTTTTTCAGTGTTGGTGTTGACGATGAAGTCGAAATGCTACCTTACTCTGGACCTGGAGTGGGCGGGAGAGGAGTAAGTATATATTATCAAATCAGAGAATGCAATAATATTTGCATGGTCATTAATTTTATCATAGCATATGTTTTTATTTATTAAAAATAAATTAGAAATGAGGTTTCAGGAGTAGTGGTACTAATATTTTTATTTCTACTTCTCAGGCTTCGTTGATATCTACAGTTTGCACAGGCTGAATTTTAATTTTGTGCACAGTTCAAGGATTTTCATTCCACATTAAGCACTTTAGAGTTGAGCTTCAAAGATCAATAATAGATTTTTATGCGTAGATAGAATTTAATCACTAATTTTTTTCCTTTTTTCTTTTTGTAATCAAGTAGCATATTATTTGTTTTGTGACTAATATACTAACTGGGATAACACATTCAAGGAACAACTAATATGGATAAAAAAGCAGCCATTGTAGGTAGTTAATATGGTATTCTTGTTATTTTATTAATTTGTTTCATTAGAATAGATTATTATTTTGTTTCTTTTCTAGAATAGGTTCTTTTCAGTAACAACATTGGTAGTAACCAAATACCATATGACTTAGCTGTGCTTCGCTTCATGTGGGTCTATTTGTGTGAAAGTCCCGGGTTCGAGTCCCGGTCCTAGCCATATCTTTTCTTTTCAAATAAAATATTTAAAAAATTATATCATATAAAAATAAAATAAATAAAATAAGTTTCCCAATTTAGGAAATAATAGTGACACAGACTATTTTTCTTTATTCATAGGATTTGAACTGTTGAAAAATACATCAGAAATTTGGCCTGACTATATTACTTTCTTATGGATTAGTGCACTTTTATTTTGTTCTGGTAGGAAAGTAGAACATGGCTAAAATAATCAGATATATCTTCGCTAGTAATTGTTCGATTTAAATTTTTTTTGGGAATTGAACTGTATTCAATTACCCTTAATAATCATTTTATCTGATCAACAAAAACTGTGTTTTCAAGTTATTGGCAAATAAAACAATCTTACCGTGAAACGTTCCCCTTTTTTTTCTCAGAAATTTAATTTATATTCTTTATATCAATCATCTGAGCCATGTTGTACTACACTCTGACAAATAAATGTTTTTTTTTCTTTTGGCTATTTTGCAGCTCACATGTTGATGTAAAAATTTGGTAAGCATTGGTTCAGTAGTTTTCCCTATCGTTTGAGTGTATGAACCTGTCATCAGATTGAGAAAAGCTTGGTTAGTGAATTTCTTTTATATTTTTGAACTTAATTTTTCTAACTCTTAGTTATATTTGTTTTGGTAACCGAATTCCATTTCTTATGATCTCATTACTTATGATTTCTGTATTTACAGGAAAGAAAATACCTATTAATAATATTTTATAATTAATAGTCAACTGTTTTGATTTTTAAATATTTTTATTTTAAAGAGAAAAGATAGGCCCTCGGCCAGGATTCAAACCCGGATCCTCTGTCTCCATTGATTATAAAACATTATAAATAGTAATATGACGTAAGTCAATAAGATCCAAAATTAAAAGTAATGTTCAAAGAACATTCGTTCTCGTGTATACATCGCAAAAATTGTGAGAATACGAGGATATGGGATCTGATAAGAGAAAAGATTTGTCCTCTGCCGGCAGGCGGCCTTGGTGGCTTAAATGGTTAAAGCACTGTCACGGAGAGACAGAGGTTCCGGGTTCGAATTCCGGCCGAGGGCCTATCTTTTCTCTTTAAAATAAGAAAATACCTATTCTTTGAAATACCTGAGTAATTAAATAATTAATTATAAAAAACAGAAGATGTTTACCCCTCCTGAATACTTATCTCATTAACAGTCAATGAAACCTTAATATAGGAATAAGATATTGTAAATGATGTTAATTGATAATGTATATTTTGAACTATTGTATTTCTTTATTCTGACTAGGGATGGGTGCCATAAGTATAAAGGTTTGAACATCAGTACAAGTCTATTGCTGTTCCAGGCAGCTGAGAGGATTTGATAAAATCTGTATTAGGCCAGCGGCCAGGAGTTAGAAGGTCGCAAAAAATTTAAGAGAGCTGCATTTTTGATTTGTTGTAAAGGCATGTCTGAGTAGTGTAAATCCAAGTTAGCAACCAAAAAAACAGATGGGAAAATTTTTGGTGGCCAAAAAACCTCGACATTTTTGGAGTTAATTCAGTTTTTGGCCTTTATCTCCTAATTGGTGCGTTTTTGATAAAAAAACATGGGCGACCATTTTTAATGTAGATTCAATTTTCTACAATTTGAATCCAACTGCAGCTCTTTAGCTCTAATAGATTCTGAGTTAGGCGTCTTTGAAAATTGGTCATTTTTTCCAAAAAAGTCGAAATTTTTAGTTTTGGCTGACTTTTGTGATGAACACCGGCCGAAGGAGTGATCCTACGATGAAAGTCATGGGGAATGATGCTGTAATAAATTATTATTATTATCACTGGCTCTACAATCCAGCACTGGTCCTGGCCGCATCAAGGCGTCGCCTCCGCTCTTCTCTGTCCTGAGCCAAGGTCTTCCAAGCTCTGGATCCAATGATGCTGCCTGCATCACTCTCGACTTCATCTGACCATCTAAGTCGTGGACGCCCACATTTTCTTTTTCCATCATTGAATCCAAACAGCAGTCTTTTCAGGATAGCGTTGTCCTCCATTCTGGCCACATGTCCATCCCATCTCAGCCTAGCTATTCTTATGTGCTTCACCACGTCAGGCTGCTGATAGAAAAGATACAGCTCTGCATTTTGTCTGAGTCTAAATTGATCGCCAACTCTTACAGCTCCAAACATTCTTCTTAATATTTTTCTTTCGAAGAGCAGTAAACTATTGGCATCTGCCCTGGACAGAGGCTAGGTTTCCGATCCATAAGTTAAAACAGGCCTGATGATTGTTTTGCACAGATATGACCTTGGCTCTTCTTGATATCAGACGACTTCGTAAAATTTTTGCCATCCTAAAATAATCTATTATTATACATCTATTAGCGGCCAATGTTCCTCTTTGAACTTCTGAGTTGGTTGAGCTATCTGCTTTGACCAGAGAACCGAGGTAGACAAAACTGTCAACACTTTCGAATGTGTAGGCATCAAACGTGATGGTGGGATCCGATTGTCTTAAAGGGTTAGCCACCATATACTTAGTCTTTACTTGGTTTACCCGAAGACCTATATGCCGTCCAGCATTCTCCAAAGCAAGAAAAGCCTGTTGTAGATCTCTCGGTGTTCTTCCCACTATGTCTATGTCATCTGCATAGGCCAGTATTTGGATGGACTTAGTCAGAATCGTACCAGTGACTTGTAATCCTGTGTTATCTCTTATGACCTTTTCTAGTGCAAAATTAAATAACAGGCACGATAGTCCATCCCCTTGTCTCAGATCCCTAGTTGTCTTGAATTCTTCAGACAAGTCATTCTGGATCTTGACCTGGCTTCTCGACTCCCTCATCAGCAATTCCACGAGGCTCTGGGGACATTCATTTCTTCCATACTTTGATACAGTTTTCCCCTGATGATACAATTATAGTCATTGCTGAAATCCACTTAAAGGTCGTTATATTGTACTCTTTAGTCCTTTCCATAAGAGTTCTCAGGGAGAATATTTGATCAATACAAGATCTACCATTAATAAATCCACACTGGGTACATTTCAATCTCTTTCTGGGCATGGGGAAGTAGTCTTTGGAATGCCACATTTTGAAAGTACTTTTTAGGCAGAGCTTAGGAGTGTTACACCATGGTAGTTATTACTAAGCATCTGGTCTCCTTTCTTGTGAAGAGGGAGGATAAGGCCAATGCACCAGTCATGCGGGAGAGTTTTGCTCATCCAAACACTGTGTAGCAGATCTCGAATCACCTTTATCATTTCATTTCCACCAGCCTTCAGAAGTTCAGCTGGTAACCCATCACATCCAGGTGCTCTGTTATTTCTAAGCTTCTGAATTGCAGCCTCAATTTCCTCTTCATCTGATGGGTCAAGAAGCTCCCAATCTTTTTAATTTTGAATTGTGTCAGAGCCATAACTATCTTCTAGGACAGGGCTCTGAACACGCCCCAGCAGACTACCGAAATGGTCGGACCATCTTTCCAGGATCCCTTCTTTATCCGTGATCAATTGACCGTCCTTATCTCTACAAGTATTGTATCTTGGACAAAATCACTTTCGCTGGGCATTGATTGTCTTGTATTGCAAACATGGCTTTACAGTACTCAGACATGCCCTTACAATATATCAAAAATGCAACTCTCTTAAATTTTTTGCGAGCCTCTAACACCTGGCCGCTGGGATTTATTTGGACTAAGTGGAAAAAATGACTAAGGGGTGTAACTCAGAATCTGTTAGAGCTACAGGTCTCGGTCTGTGGTTAAATTAAAGCTAATTAAATTTACTACAGCATCATTTCCCATGACTTTCATCATAATTTAGAAGTAAATATTTATACTTTATAATAAATAAGCTGTTTTAGATCGATTAGTTGGAACAGGGTAATTTTCTTAAAACACCCACTTTCCCCAATTTTCCTTTTTTTTTTTTTAACTAACAAGAGAAGTATAACACCTACAGGTCACTAACTCAGCCACATTGGTGAATAAGTCATAAGCCAGAATCTATTAAACCTACCGGCCTCGGTCTGTGCTTAAAGCTAATTAAATTTACTACAACTCCATTTCATTTGACTTTCATCGTAGGATCACTCCTTCTGCCTGTGTTCCTCATGAAAGTCAGCCAAAACTTAAAATTTGGACTTTTTGGAAAAAATTACCAATTTTCAAAGGGGTGTAACTCAGAATCTATTAGACCTACTACTTATTATTAGACTTAGTTGGGTTCAAATTGTAGCAAATTTGAAAAGTTTTCCCATCCGTTTTTTCGGTTGCAAACTTGGATTTAAACTACTCAGACATGCCCTTACAATATATCAAAAATGCAGTTCTCTTCAATTTGTTGCG
The DNA here is from genome assembly GCA_037127475.1 of Arma custos. Taxonomy (NCBI): domain Eukaryota; kingdom Metazoa; phylum Arthropoda; class Insecta; order Hemiptera; family Pentatomidae; genus Arma; species Arma custos. The sequence goes on along the minus strand of CM073763.1, from coordinate 28,573,605 downwards.
ACCTAAAGCCCTTTTTTGGTGCCTGGTCGCTGGCCCCTATATATATATATGTATGTTATATATGTGTGTATATATATATATATATATATAGTTAAATGTTGACTTTATGCAAACGAGTTTTTAAAAAATGCACTTTATTTTAAATGACAATACAGAAAGAATGATATAATAAACTAATGATAACAATATTTAAACGGGCATAATGACGGCCTGGAGCGGAATCAACTAGGCTGGACTGGCTATTGCACCTTTGTTCTATGCCTTTATAAAGGATCAGCAAGTAGCCGATAAGAGTTCCTAGAACTGCACATCTGTGTCCCTTATAACTATATATATATATATATATATATATATATATATATATATATATATATATATATATATATGAGAGTAGAATGAAATCGTATAAAATTGCCTTGGAGCAATGGAATCACAACCACAATATGCAAACCTTGTATACATAATACACAATAAGCACTAACAACTAGATACAAAATTATCCTGAGAAGGCTTCTGTCCCATGCTTATTGATTCTAAAAATTTTCATCGACTTACCTCAGTCAATATGCACACCGAGAATCAAGTAGGGATGCTCATGGTATTGTTAAGGGATGTTGGGTGTAAAATGAATAAACTACTCCTAAATTCAAGATACTTATATTTATTAACAAATTGAATAAAAGTATACAATGAAATTACTAACAATTAAATTATTAAACTGAAATAAATTTACAATAACAATATTCTAAAGATTATAATCTCGGCCTAACTCCTATTTAACTACTGCAATAATATAAGATATTACTAATTCTAAATAGCTAAACTATTCACATAAATGTACGAATACAATAAAATTATACTACAGTTTACAACTACAAATTAACAATTGCAGTTCACTAATTAAAGTCCCCCGACCGTAAGATCACAGAATATGACAAACTGACACACAATAATAAAAAGAAACGGTTTATTACACTCGCCAGACTGTCACAGTTCACTGACACACAAGTTTATCACACTGTCCGGTTTACTAGTGACTGCCTGGTTCGCAGCGAGTGGTATATATAGGCAGGGTCAAACGTTCTAGTGGGAGTGGAGAGAGGCCGTTCTCAGATCTTCAAGACGGTTCTAACTTCTCCAGCCGATGGGCTTAAGACGTTAATCCCTTCCACCTGTCTTTCTCTCTCTCTGACCTTAACAGTATATATTCACCCATTCTTATAAATTATTCTTTCATTCAGTAACAGAATATAGAAAATGCAGGATGAAAAGGTTGCCAATAAAAATTATGAGCTCATTCTACTTTTTATATAATTGTAATATAAAAAGAGAAATATCTAGTTGCTTTTGGATGTGAAAAGAAGATTATGCAGACCAAGAAGTCATTGGGGTAATGAAGATTCTAAAGATAACAGGGCTTTGGAACTACAAGAGTAGAAGAATGCCTCCACTAACAAAAGTCTTAAGAAAAGAAGTTTTGAATTTGTTAGAAATAATATTGCTTATTTCATTCAGCAACTTTTATCTGTCTGTAAGAACTGATAATTAAATCATTTTTATTATTTTTTTCCGTTTATCATATTGATAAAATAATGCCCTTAATTTTAATGACTTTTATATTATTGGTTTATTGAGTATTACCTATATCAGGGATCTCCAAACTTCTTGGCCTATGGACCATATTAACGACTATACTTAGTTATATTTGGCTGTCGGTCATTATGGAAAATTATATATATATACACACACATAAACTATCGATTTTTATTTAATTATTTTTCATTTCTAATTATATAGGTATACATGAGCAGATATATGATTTTTCAGATTTCAGAGCTCTCTGAGTCCAAGAAAATTATTTTCAGTCATTGGCCTATTTGTCTATGCCAATATTGTCTCTTTGAAATGTGGAACGATGTTTTTATTTTAGTTTTTTTTAGTACCCAATTTTATTTTATTAAAATCAATATTTCAACAAAATACTGCATGGTCGTTTTATGTTGTGATAGAAATAAATCTCAATAGACCTAATCAATAATGGTTGCTTTGGAGATCCCTGGTCTATATCATTATAGATTATAGTAGTTCCGACATTAGTTATTAGCAAGGAAATTTTTCTTCTTTTAAGTTTTTCAGCCCAATATGCAAAGGAAATGATTTTGGAACTAGTTATGTTATTTTATACTTTAAGTAGAGAGCCAAAGTTGAATATACTTTTTATATTTATTTGCTATTGCTATTCCTGTGCTCTGATGCATGTATTTTTTTATTGTTTATCCAAAAATGTACTACGCCTTTCCTGCATTGATTTGCAGACTACTTATGATTCTACAAGGGATACTCACAGGGTAAGTCATTATTGTGATAAATAACTAACCTCTCTTCAAAAGAAAATCATTTTCATCTATGCACTTTATTATGTTTGTTTATTAATACATTAATTGTTCTGCAACATTTTTGTTTGTTTGTTTTAAAAATATAGTTTTACCTTCACAGTTGAAATTGTGATTACAGTTTAATTAATAAATTTGGGTGGTTTTAAAATGTATTCTTACTGTATATTCTGTTTTAATAGTGGGAGATTCATTATTCAGTTATGTCAAATGATAGCTGATCTTATATCAAATAATTACCATAATTTTAGTAGCTCAATCAGGGTGATTAGAACCTACATTTTGTTTTGATTACCAATATTTTTATAATTATTTTTAGTTTCTTTATTATCCTTCATACTTGTAATTCATTTTCATGGTTCCTTTTTTTTTTGCTATCTTCTTAAGTCATTAGAGATCTCTTTGTACCTTTGGTCCATCAGATAGTTCTTAAAATATCCCAAAAGGACTCTGCATTTTTTTGTTCATCATTACAGCATCACTACCCAAGTGAGATGCTAATTTCTTCCAATTGGCATTGGACCACATTTGCTCCTACCCTACCCCTCTTTACCAATAGAGAATTGATTGATTTTTCATTCCTACCTGTTTCTTTTCTCATATGTTGTTTCTTTGTTCACGAGGAAAGACAGTGTGACACAAGGAATCTTTTTTATTTTCCCTCATTTTGTCTCATGGGGTAAATTTATTTCTTTTCAACATGCTTTAGGACTATGATTGTGTTGCTCTTTTATTTCCTTATAGAATAATAAGGAAAAAATGTGTGTAAGAAAGTGGTCAATGAATTGACCTCTACCCGGACCAATTTCTTCAACATATATTATCAAGGTCAATTACTATCATTCAATAAGGAAATAATACTTTATTGTTTTAATAACATTTTAAAATTATATAGTATTTTTCTTAGAATGTGGATTGTAAGTAATGCATATCATCTTGTGTCAGCATGATGATGTGTATTTATATAGTGGTCTTGACTCGGGACTATGTGTGCATTTATGGTAGCTCACACAGAGGTTGTGTCTAGTGTTTACTTATTTTCAGTTTTGATATTGCTGATCAGCTTTTTAAATGCAACCTACCTGCTCCCATGTTATTTCTTTTTTCTTTTGAAAAAATTCAGAATGATGTACTGTATCACTGAATGTCTAACACATTATATGTACTGTTTGGTCATTTTTTTCTTAAACTGTTAATGTGTTTTCTCTGGGTTTTTTTTATTGGAATTTATATTTATTTTACATGGTTCTTGTTAATGAAAATTTGAATAGTTTGTTTTTTACTATAATTTGAAATACTTTAGGCTTGGTGTTGGATATTTTTGTAAAAAATCATGTTTCTGTAACTCTGATGACATTGAGTATGGTTTGGTTTATAACTCAGTGTAATGTAATGTTCATCACCAATAGGCTATATTCATATATCGTGGGTTGGTACTGGAAACAGGTTTTTGTAGGAGTCAGTACAATTTGTCCAGTAAGGCCCCCACACTGTGATACTGGAAATGAATTAAACCAGTTGGTAACTTGGGTTTCTGACCAGTTACAGACTGAATGGTGACTTGACTCCACACACAAGCCAACTCATCAGCAACTTAAATCTATAGTTAGTTAAATGTCATCATGAATATCGATTGTGAAGTGTCAGAAGAGTCGAGTGATGATGAAACTGTAGTGCTGTATTATTACCTCAGGAGGAGAAGATGTATAGCCAGAAGGTTTTGGTTATAGCCATACCTTGAAAGAAGTTTTCAGACTAGGTTGATTGTTGCTTCAAAACAGCTCGACCTTTCTTACGCGAAGTTCTTGGCATTCTATAGAATGAGTAAGGAAAATTATTTGGATATGGTGAAATTGGTTTTCTATCTACTGCAGAAGCAAAATACAACCATGAGGGTGTTCTTTGTTGCTGAGGAATGGCTAATGACCACCCTAAGGTAAGGAACAAAGAATATATTTATCCACAAAAGAAAAAATATTACATTAGGTATATGAAAATATGAATATTTGACATTGTATATGAAAATATTACATTAGGTGTTTGTTAGGTATTTGACAAGAACGAATTTGAGCAAGAAAAACAATTGAAAGTGCTTTTGGGATGGCATGCAAGAAATTTGGTGTTTTGAATGGTCCTATCTGCGTCCGGGATCCTGAGATCGTGACAGCAGTTATAAAAGTTTCTTTCGATTTTTACAATTTTGTGAGAAAACTAGAAGGACTGCAGTACTCGTCAAATCATGCAAATGTTGATTGATGTATGTGGACATCAAGTCATGAGACAGCCTCTCCTTCCGCAGCAGCTGACCATTAACAACTAATCACGGGCAGGTGATCTCAGAGCATATTTAGCCAACTATTTTCTAAACTCACAAGCTTCTCTGCCCTGGCTGTGGAAATATATGACACCGTAGATCGGGACTATTATAGATAGGTACCTAATAATACCTTGAACATGCCTGTCAACTTTACGAAGCCCCGGACTTCTCCGTTTCCTGCTTCTTTGAAGAACCAGAAAGATGGAAATTGTTTCACCTCCCCATTTTCACCAGCATTTTCACCTCCCCCACCAGCAACAGGATGGTTTTTTGGTCACTCATCATGAACTGGAAACTCAAATCACCAGGCAACCCGACATACCAATCTATCAGGCGACTAGTTATTTATGAACTGGTTATGCAAATCACAAACGAGTCCCTAACCAGTATCACCGTGTGCAGCGTCCCATAGGGTTACACAGGGAGTGACTCAAAGTAAACCAGTTGGTAATTCGTGTCACTAATTAGTTCCTTTTCAGTACCCCCGTGTGCATACAGCCTAAAGCTTTTATAAACTTTAATTTTGCTTTTTGAGACTGGATCAGCGTAATTAGCTTTTGATGTTTTCTTCCTTTTTTATTCATTTTCAGACTACTTTTGATAATCAACTGCAAAAAATTTATTTATTTATTTTATTTAATCTTCTCCTCTTCTACCGCCAACAGTGCGAGGATCCGTTCTGTAGAGCTTGATCCATGAATCCCTCTCCTGTACCAATCGTCTTCTCCTTCCTCATTCCAAACCTCTTCTGTCAAAGGCCTCCTGGATTGCGCCTTCCCAAGTCTTCCTTTCGGTCTCATACCCTCCACCTTTGTCTTATATACGGCCTTCACCCCTCCGGTTTCCACCATTTTGGAAACATGGCCGAACCATCTCAGCTGATGTTCTTCAATGGTATCCCCAGTCGGCCGAAGTCCTACATTTGATCGTTACAGGGCTGTGTCCAGTGTCAAAATAAAAAGTAATGGGCTTAGGCTACATCCTTGTCTGATCCCCTGGGTTGTTACAAATTCTTGTGATGTCTCATTACATGTCCTCACAACATTTCTCTGTATAACTGCAAAAAAAAAAATGTTTTTAAAATATACATAAGTAAAGGCTTTATTAATTATCTTTAGGGAGATTTATTAGTTTAGACTCCTGTGATTAACAGCATGAAATTCGCACTTACTAATCATTTCATGTTTAAAGTTTAAGTATTTGTTAAGAATATTGTACTAACCTAATTGGGTATTATATTATTTATATTCAAATGAAGATGGATGTAACAAAAAAATTTTTTTAACACAACCAATAAACTGTGATCAAATATAATTTCATTATCGATTTTATATAAATATTAGTTACTTTAAACTTAGTAATTAACACTATAACAATATTTAAATGATTGGTTAGTCATTGCTCCATGTTTATATCTTGTAAACTTAGTACATTCACCTCCTTGATTGAAAATTACTTTTTTATTGTAATGAATTACAATAAAAAATTTATGGCTTCGGATTTTTTATTATAAAAATATTTTGACCCTGTTGTGACCAAGATACTGTACCTAGGTATGTGAACAATACTTATTCAAATGCCTTAGGTTCATGAGTTTTTCCAGGAGCAAAAATTAAAAATTATTCGCAGTAGAGAAGTTTTAAGTGAAATATGAAGATCTTTTTTTTTTTTTGCCTGATGAAGAGTAACTGGAATCAGACTTGAACCTTGTGGTCATGAAATTATAACTTAATTTATGTTTTATATTTATTTTAAATTACCTGGTATATTTGATATTTTTATTTTAATTAATAATGGTAAAATAAATTAATCTGTTTTCTGATTTCCACATGTTTTTTGTGGAGATTTTTATTTTTCATTGATGTTTGTATTATCAACTAAATGTAACATTGCATTATCTTGACTGGGGAATTTACTTTCTTAATATTACATCAGAATTTTATTTCTTGGGTGTCACCATTCATAACTGGTCATTTACTTGTTAGGTTTGCGTTTTCTACTCCGAATAAACTAAAAGGGGGAATAGTTTACTCTAATCAAATTAATAATTTTGAGAATTCCATTTTCAGGCTTATCATAAGTTAGGAATTTTTATTGTCTCCTTTATTCCTCTTGCCTACCAGATTCTGTTTCCACTTTGCATGACACTTATCTAATGTATAAAGAAAACATTTCAGACAGCTTGTGAGAAACAACAAAGAATATTTCTTTGATGATAATAACTATTTTGAATATTGATTGCATTATCACAGATACATACATTATTGTAAAATTACTTTAGATGAAGATGTAATTAAAGGATTTATTTGTTTCATTAGGATGGAGGAGAAACCCCGAGCAGCCCTAATGTAGGGGAAAAGGCTTGGCTTGCCAAAGTCTGGGGAAACTTCGACTCAAACTACATGAAGCCGTTACTAACACATTCTCGCCCGACACTGCTTGAGACGCTGCCAGTCTGTTGCAATCCAGTTGCTAGAATTCTCACCACCACCCAACAATTAACACAGGTAAGTAAAATAACTGTTTTGTCTTTTTAATCATTTGTTTATTCGTAGATGCTATTTTAACCCTTTAACTGCTAAAGACGATACATGCCGATGCAAGGGAAGTGCCCCCTTTACTAAAGATGATATATGCCATCCTGCATCACATACGCCCCCAGTGCTCAAGACAATATATGCCGTTGCACTGCTTTTCTCTCTATTTGCTAAAGCCGAGTATAGACGACGCAACCTTACTTCATTCTACTGGTTTCAAAGTGAAACAGAGCTTTTATCCATCTTCATTTGCTATATTTGTCTATGTTGAATGCTCACATATTGCACAAGATTGTAACTGGACAAAACCTGACAATGAAGAATTTCCATTTATCTCTCATAAGAGAAATGTTGGAAAAATTCCGTATGGAAAGAAAGAAATCTGGGAGAGGAAGAAGATCAAGTGAAGATTTACCCCTATGACTGACAGAGAGACATTTTCCCAGCCTCGCCGTTTTCGAAGGGACGTCAAAAAAACAAACGTACCGAAAATATGCCATTTTTTTTTCAAAGAAAAAAAATTCGGTGCAATACCTAAGTTGAATGTTGATATTGTAATGTTGGTTTGTGTATAGACAAATGCTTTGAAGGTTTTCATACAAAATTAAATTATTAAGCAATAAGTTTTAGTATTAAAAAAATAAAAAAATTTTAACTCTGCCAGTGCCAAGCCATAGCCCGAATTAAAAAGGAAGATGGAAACAATGTAATACATTAACAGATAGTAGTAAAGGGGGTAATAAAAGATAGAATGCAGGTAAAAAGTATATACTACTGTGATCAAAAAGTAAGGTGAATTCGTTTATAAAATGTAAATTGTTTATTTATTCTTCCAAATCAATTTCATCCCCTTCAAAGTAATTCCCGTCCGATAAAACACACTTTTTCCAGTCCTCGAAACAGTCGGAATAGTAGTTTTTCGGTCCAGCCTTCAAGACCTTCTTCGATTCGGTTTTTATCTCCTCAATCGTGTCAAAACGGCGTCCCCGCATTGGCCTTTTGAGTTTGCTAAATAGCCAGAAGTCGCATAGAGCCAAATCAGTCTAATATGGTGGTTGCGGAACGATATGAATCTAGTTTTGGAATAAAGTCGCAACGAACCAATGGAGTGTGAACCAGATGCATTATCGTAATGAAGGAATCAAGAGTTGTTCGCCCACAATTCCGGCCATTTCAGACGAACAGCTGCAAGCAAACAAGGCATAAGGCTCTAACCTACCTATAACCTAGGGAAAAAAAATTTACCTGCCTTCCATTCCCAGGGAATTTTAAATGACAATTTTACTTTACTTTTTGATCACATGCAGATAGACGAGTAGCCGACCCACTTAGCGCTGTGATAGACGTAAAGCTCTTCACTCGCAGCAGTTAAAGGGTTAAGTTTAGATCATATGAATATGTTATTTTACAGTAGTTTGATGCCTTGTGCCTAATTTAATAAGTTCTATCTTCAGTAATTGGTCTGGTTTTAGGAATCATGCAGAGCTGATTCCGATTCTGATATAGGCCCAGAAGATTCACAGAATGGTCATCCTCGAAGGGACTCAGCAGTCTATCGAGTAAGTTGATCTGCTTATAAATTTAGTTGGCTGCCTTATTTTGAACAATATCCTCTTGAATCGCTAATTCTTAAAATTAATTTTTGCATTTTATTTTGAGTTAATCAAGTTCAATTTTTTTTTAATGTTCAGTGATTTAGTGAGCTTCTCATACTTAGTAGAATGATTTGAGAGTTGCCTGTTGCTAAAACTGTATTTTATGATTGATTAAAGATTTTTTTAAATAAGTTAATCTATAGTTAATTTTTGCTTGTTAGTTTCTTATTTTGTTTCACTTGCTAATCAGAAGTTTTTCAAATATGTTTGATCAATTAAAAAAAAAAAATTCTTTTCTACATACATTTATAACAATATAAAATTTTTCAACAAGTTTGCTTATCTATTCTATAACAATTTCATGTAAGGCATCAACTCTACTTTTTAATTTAATTTAAAGTTTACATAATACAACTTCTTAGAATTAATCATTTTGTTGTTTCAGTTAGAGTTTTTAATGTAACTTGTCAAGCATAAAAGACATTATTGGCAGACTGCCTATGGAATTACAGTGTGATGAAATGAGGTAGATGTTTCAAAATCTGAAATTTAAGAAAATAAGCTTAAACTTTAATAAGCTTTAATTTAATGTAGTGATCTTAAGTTAAATATCTGTGTTGTTCTAACATTGTTTGTTTTAAACAAGTATAGGTTTATCGAACATTTATGAACTAATTGGTTTCAAAATTATTTAAATTTGACTAGTGATATTTTTTTAATATTTTAGATTTCCAAGATAAAGAATTGATCTTTTTTAATAATAAAAACGCTGTTTAACTGGACTCATCAGCTTTATAGTAATTTCAAAAAAGGTTATGATTCCGTTGACAGCTAGTAGATTATTAACGATATATGTCCATAATCTACTGGCTTTGGATTACAAAGTTATTTAAGAAAGTTGTAATCGGTATTTATTTTTGGAAGAAATTTAATATCTACTGGGACTTATAACAAATGTTATTTTTCCTATTTAATTTATGTCAGATATTGTCAAGGAAGTGTTAGGTGCAAAAAAAAAACTTCAAATCAGGCTGCATTTGATTTTTACTATTAAGGGAAAACACGGAAACATTGATTAAGTCTCACAGTGAATATGGATAAGAAGAAATATGCAGTTAGCAGCAAAAAGGGTGGTAATTTGGATGACATGGATAAGTGAATACATTTAGACAAGTTGATAAATTTATTTTTGGATTAACACCTTCACTGCGGTTATGAAAAATAGTGGTATCTTTTACTGTGTGTTATCGGTCCCTGGGGACCGATAGTAGAACTTTCCTCTGATGCGGTATCGGTCCTCAGCGACCAATAAATTATTTATATTCAATTCTGTGTGTAATTTTCCAATCACACTATAACCTGATTTTTATTATTTCAATTTGTTTCGAGTGGTCGTAAGACAGTCCCCAGAGACCGATGCCGCTGTGAAGTTGTTAATGATAACTAGATAAAATGTAATTCCTAAGGGAACAACGGCAAATTTAAGTTTTAATATTTCTTAAACCCTTCCTTTTTATCTCAAATCATAAAAAATTGAATTTATAAAATTCTTATCCTAACTGCTGTTCTGTAATGGGCTGAAATTGCATAAAATATTCAGTCCAAAAGAATGATGTGACAGGAGAATTTAATAGGTTACTGTTTAAATAATTTGAAGTGATAGCATCGCAATGTTGTATAATTATTTGGGTTAGAAATCATTAAAAAGTAGATATAGGTAGGTGGGAGAATCGCTTTGAGGATGTTGTTATAGATTTCGTTTTTAAATGTAATAAGTGGATGGAGATTTGGTGTTGCTATTTGCGTTTGAGAAGTAATTGGATGATTTAAGTTCACTAGCATTTTAACATTACTATTAATATTATTGCATCTAGTCTTATTTTATTATATTTTGCCATAGGCTACTACCAGGTGATAGGGAAAAATAGTAATCATAATTTTTCAATTCTTAGATAATAGGCTGTTAAAATCTGATGGTTTATGATCTGTTTTAACTTCTAATGTACACATATGCATTCTTTACTTGCTTATAATATACTTTTTTTTAAAGTTATCTATCATAACCCTCCTATGCTTTGTCCCTCATTCATTGAAATCTATTTGAATGTTCTTATTGCATCTAGTCTTATTTTATTATATTTTGCCATAGGCTACTACCAGGTGATAGGGAAAAATAGTAATCATAATTTTTCAATTCTTAGATAATAGGCTGTTAAAATCTGATGGTTTATGATCTGTTTTAACTTCTAATGTACACATATGCATTCTTTACTTGCTTATAATATACTTTTTTTTAAAGTTATCTATCATAACCCTCCTATGCTTTGTCCCTCATTCATTGAAATCTATTTGAATGTTCTTATTAAAACAATAAAGTGAAAAATTAATGAACATTTTATTAAGAGTATTGGTGATGGTGTTTCAGTATTAAGTATGTTTTTATTGTCTTGCGCATGCTTCGGCCACACAGGATGAAGCAGTGAGCCCAGAGCACCAACACTTCATGTAGTCACTACTGGTCAGTTTGCACGCTTTGTATTTAATAAGGAAAATGAAGAATGAAAATAAGTTTATGAAAAAAAAGGGGGGCATAATTAACTAATTTTTTTGTATAATTGTTATATTAACTTTTATAACGTTTTTTTGTATCTTTTTACTTTAAAAAGAAAATATCAAAACTGATTGAATAAATAAACTTTTTCATATTTATTAACGACTGTAAAAAAAAAAGCATTCTATTAACCACATATAATTAATCAGAATAAATTACTTACCTAAGTGTTATCTAAATAATTTAAGTATAATGTTAAATAATTGATAGAAAATAATAGCTTAAAATGAAGACTTAAATTTTTATTTGTTTTGAGTCACCCATGGTGATTCAATTATTATTAATTTTTTTACTACAGTTTTTATTAAATTAATCTAAAATTTTGTAGGGTTTTCGTTGATGAAGTCTGTAGAATAATTATTTTCATTAAATAAATGTATAAAAATATTGGTTGACAATGGATTATTCTTAAATCAGTTTTATCAAATTTAATAATTTACACTTTAATCGAATAATTTTTTAAGTAACTGTCAATTAGCCCATCTGTATATCATTTTCATTCTTCACAGTTCTATCTTTCTTTTTTTATGTATTGTAATTTCTTGTTTTTTTTCTGCTTTCAAAAAAGTTTATCCACTCCATTTATAAGTGGCGGTACTTAATTGTTTTATTTGATTTGCTAGTTTCTTTGCTTGTCAGTAATTTGGGTTAAGCAAGCATAGCTTTTTGTTGTTTGTTACCTTCACAAATAAATACTTTTTAAACTTATAACTACGGATATCAGAACACATCTTCATCTTTATTCTTCACTTCATCTCCTCCCCTACTACAGTACTGGTGTCCTAGGTACAAAAGAAAAATACCTTTATATATATATATATATATATATATATATATATATATAAAGTTACAACTAGATTGAAAATAAAGCACTTTACTTGATAATATGTCACTAAAATAGAGCCAAAAAATCAAAAAGAAACACTATTATTTATTATAATGCAATTGGGAAAAACCACAATGCAAAGCCTTATGTTTCAAAAAATACATTATTGCACTTTGTTCTTCGAGATGCGTTTCACATAACCCCTTTTTGGTTTTGGTGTCTTGATAATGCCTGAATAGGCGATACGTCGACTGGTAAGTAGGTGTATTTTTTGAAACATAAGGCTTTGCATTGTGGTTTTTCCCAATTGCATTATAATTGATAATATGTCTATATTTTAGTAACAGATGTTTTCAACAACAAAAACGAAACAATAAGTAATCGAACATGTGATTCTAAATTACATTCTAATTAAGATCTACATTACATGTACAGCTAACTCCCTCCCTCCCTCCTTCATTTGGAGGAACTCCTACAAAAAATACAAATAAATTGGACATAAAAGTGTTACTCTTGGTTTAAGTAAAAAAAACTCATAACGTGCGGCCATTTTATTTCTTGAGGTTCTTAATCTTCTGTACACTATCGTCCCCAGTGCTAATGGGCCCTTCTTATTGACCACCGGTCTGTTATTTGCTTTATCCACTTGAGTTTTTTTTTTTGCAGATTAATTTTTCCCTAGCATTATCCCATATAGTCTGCCACTCTGTTCTCGTCTGATAAAGTTTTGACTTTAACTCATTATCGTTTACTGTGATAAGGTCCCCTCTGTCGCGTCGCTTTTGACCGAAAATAATTTCTACTGGAGACAAGCCAGTTGCTGTGTGGATTGTGTTATTATATGCAATCACTGCATGTGGCATAGCATTTTATGGCTCATGGTTAAGCCCTAGTTTGAGTAGCCGAAGATTCTTCCCTAGGGTGTTGTGTAATCACTCAACCACGCCCCTACCCTTGATGTGGTGAGGGATATTCAGCCCTCCATGTGATGCCTAATATTTTACTTTCTTCTCGAATTAGTGAATTATCGAATGCTCCTCCACGATCCGATATGATTTCCTCCGGTACACCATAGGTAGCGCACCAATATAAAATTCCCTCCCTTGCTACTGCTGGTGTTTTTGCTTCAATGGGATATGCCATTGCGATTTTACTAAATGAGTCTATCGCTGTTAACCAAGATTGCCCCTTGTTGAAATAATTGTAGATTTCAATTGACCTGAGTGTTTCAATTGCCGGTGGTATAACTGCTTGTGCCGTTACTGGGGGTTGCCGGTAGTACTTCGTCTCTGACATATCTCACACTCCGCTATACAATCCCGCATATTATGAATCATATTAATATTATTAAAAATATAACAATTTTAATGCGTGCAGGATCTCCTCTATTCCCTGATGATTGATGGTTTGTCTTACCCTTGTGGTGATCGGTGACAATCCTCTGCTGTACTTCTGGGTCGGTGATTGTTGCTGCAAACACCGAATTAAAGAATAATCTATTCTTCGATTGTGTTCACTACCAAGTCTCGCAATAACCAATCGGCAACCGAGTTTTCTATTCCCTTCTTGTGCACTATCTGGAGATTATATGCCGTAAGCCATTTTTCCATCACACCCACGCCAATGATTCTATAAGAGTGCCCAGGTATGTTAGGGGTTTGTGATCGGTTGCCAACTCAAATCGTCTTCCTTACACGTAGGGACGAAAATGTTCCACAGTCCACACTACCAGTTCACGTTCGATCGCGCTATAATGCTGTTCTGCTGTAGTGAACTTTCTTCCCGCGTATGCTATGGGTTTTTCGCCTTCGTCAAAATTCTGGGACAGAACCGTACCCAATAGCGACCTCGCTGGCGTCTGTGGTGATTTGAATGGAAGTCGGGGAAAGCAAGTAATGGTCACGTAATCAGAATCTCCTGGCATTTTTTCATACTTGACAATTGCTCAGAGCCTAGTCGAAAACTCTTTTCTTTCTTTAGTATTTCTGTTAATGGGTGAGTCAGCTCTGCTATTCTCTGGATGAATTTCCTATAATAATTTACCATGCCCAAAAACTGTCTAACTCCGCTGGCATTCTTAGGTAGTGGGGCTTCTTTAATAGCTTTCACACGTTCCTGATCTGGTTGTACTCTATTTCGAAATATTATGTGGCCCATGAACCTAATCTCGTGCAAGCCGAATTTAAATTCGTCTCGAGATAATTTAAGTCCGAATTCGCGCACCCGGTCGAACACTTGTGCCAAATGCACAAGGTGTTCTTCTTTGGTTTGACTAAAAACAATTAAATCCTCTATGTATACTTGAGAAAAGTTTTTGTCTAATCCTCTCTGTAGTTCGTCCATTGAAGTTGAAACATAAGTGGGGCCCCTTTTAACCCGAAAGGCATCCTAATGAATTCAAAATAGTCCTGTTTCCACAAAAATGCCGTCTTCTCTATGTCTTTGTCGACCATAGGCCTGATTCCTCGACCTGATGGTATCCACTCTTAAGGTCCAAAGTACTAAGTATAGTTGCTCCTGATAAACGGTCCAGTATGTCTTTGATCCGAGGAAGGGTTTACCATTCATCCTTTGCTGCCTCGTTCAATTTACGATAGTCCACCACGGCTCTATACTGTTTATTATTTTCACTTGGCTCCCCCTGCTTTTTCTCGACCACCCTTAATAAACTATTATAAGGAGAGTTGCTGGGCCTTGTTATGCCTTGTTTAAGGGGTTCCCCTACCTGTCCTCTTATGATATCCCTCATAGACTGAGGGTACTGCATATTTTTTATATATATTGGGGTTTCTGTCTTGAGACTGATCCTATGGTTGGTCCTACCCTTGGTCGGTAAGAATTTGTTTTTGTGGTAGATCGCAAATAAATCATTATTGATCTTGATTAATAGCGCTAACGACTCCTACCTACACTCGAAGGTTCCAATTTGAATACCTTCGCTATCCCTCTCCGTTTGGCAAGGTAAAGCCGTTCCCCTATCTTTTAACACCAATTTTCGTGATTGATCCTCATATCTAGGCCTGCTCTCTGCAAAATATCACATCCGACTATTTAGTCGTATCCCAGCATTAGTTTGTCGATTATGTGTCTTTTTATATACGAGTCGCCCCGAATATACGAGTTAATTGGTTGAGGTTGAAGACCGTTTCACCCAGGGTTCGACATTTTCCGCTTATTGTGGATACCGCACAATTGCATTTCTTGTGCCCGACCCAAATGCCCAGTTTATCCGCTCGCCTTTTGCTAATTAACGAGTTTGTGCTTCCCGTGTCAATTAAAAACATTACTCTGGATTTTTTAACCTTGCCACGAGCAACCTAAATCATTCCTTCTCCGCGCTATTTTTAATCACTAACTTCCTCGATTGGTTGCCCCACCTAGTACTGAACCCTCAATCTGAACCTGATTACCTCGCCGATACTTCCAAACCATAAGGACTTTCGCTCCGGAGATTCCCAAAGCTTACCTCCTATCTCCTCATGGCTCGAGTGCTGTGCTCATAGTGTAAGCTCTCCTCCTCCGAAGATTCCCCACTGGTGTTACACTCCCCGCTTCTCCTGTTGGTCCGCCTGAGGCTCCAGTCCTGGTTGTTCACCTCCATAGGCTTTGATTGTGGTCCCCGCCTATTTGTTCTTGAACTGCGTCTCCGTCATTCTCTCGCTAGATGTCCTTGCCTTCTACATTCATAGCATTATATGAGGTTGCACTAGGCTGTAATTTAACCGGTTCAATTACATTCGTAACAGCGTCGCTCTGGTTTCCACCTCCTCTCGTTTGGTCGTTTTTCGGTATTCCTATTGTTAATGTTCTGTCTTGGATGGGCTTCATTGCATTCTCTCGCATCAATTAGGTCGTGTGCACAATCTATGGAGTCTCGATCTCTTGGAAGTGAGCCTGGCCGGTCTAAATATTGGTTTAACTGTACCTTGAAAATTCCTTTCAAGAAATCCATTCTTTGAGCTCCTTCTGCTTGGCCAAAGGTTTTGACCATTTTCTGCATCAATTAGATATATAGAGCGAAAAGTTTCTCGGCAAATTCTCCCTCTGATTGGCCTTGGGTATTTGGGGATTGAAAGTGCTTGTTCATCACCTTTTTTGAAAATACTTACATTACTGGCTCCAACATCCCTTTTCCACTCCCATTCCTTTATAACCAATATCATTGCATTATTATATGATATAAAAATAATATTACAAATTGCCATATTAATTCGTATACCTAGGTCAAGATACTTAATGAAAAGCTCCATTATAGCCATTGTTATAAATAGTATCAAGTGTGTATTAAATTGTAATGCAAGTATTGATTGGTTGAAATATTCAAATTTAATAATTTGTTAGGGCCTAGCAGGGTAGCTCAGTAGCAGAGTGCTGAGTCGCTATACTGAACGAGTTTTGTTTAAATCCCGCTGTGACAGCTACAGTAAAGCATTGATTATCCAAACTGTCGGGTGTGTTTTTGATAATCTATAATTCATTTAAAAGTAGGAAAATGTTAAACAATCATCATGTTTGTATAAAAAAGAATTATTTTATTGTGTAGTACACAAGTTAAACTAATAAACGTCAATAAAAATATGTACACATTATCAAGATTTATCAATATTGTGACACAAAGAAAGTTGTAATATTAGTTTGGTTCAATTTTCACTCTTTATAGCAACCAAAATTGGAGTCTTTAATTCTTCATGTATTATAATAAGTATTAAATAATGATTCCAGGAAATCAAATTTTTGAGAAAGTTCTATTCAAGCTTATTTTCCAGCTGTGGCAATTTCCACACTATCTTATAATATCTTTTCCATTAAGGTAGTTTAGAAAATCGACACTACATTGTAAATTGTTAAATCTATTAATTTTCAAGGGTTATTTTTTATTGAAAATATGATTAATAGTGCCTATCACTGTTTCTTGCTAAAAGTTAACAGTTTTCCCGTTGTTTTATTTTGTCTTAAATTACCAATAATATTCGATATTTCAACTTTTTTAAGTTCTAGAACAATCACTAGCCCAAAAAAAGTCTTTAAAAATTAATTTAGCCGTTGGCGTCTGAAAAGATCTTCTAAGTTGAACTTGCTATTTGAGTACTACCACTTAGAAACTTCTCTACTTGTCTTTTCATGTCATTGTATACATTCATTATATTTACTTGATGTATTCTGTTACACAGTTGTAAATTTCATTAAATAACTTTTTAAAAAAATTTAGTCATTTTTAATAAAATAAAAAATTAATCAAAATTAATAAAATAGGTTGTATCGACTTATTTCATGAAGTTTGGTAATTGAAATGATCGATTCAATTATTATCTTAACTAGTTATGGGATAGAAAAACCCCTTTTCTTAATTCTGTTTATGTCAATGTTGATTGTGAGTCAGAACAAGAATTTTGATTTTGGTATCTGAGATCAAACACAAGCTTACATAATTGAGATTATAAGATTCTCTCTTCTTTCTAAGTTTCAAAATATTTTTACAACTGTAAAGATTTTTATTAATGTTAATGGGATTAAGGAGCAGTAAACTTTAATTGTTATTAGATCATTTCTTTGTTTAACCAACTTTTTCTTTTTTGTAATAAACCTTTATTTCTAAAAGTTTATTTTAAGTTATTATTACACAAAGATTCAGCCTGCTTTAGACATCAATAACTATTATCCTAATTTTTCTTTTTCTTTCTTTTTGTTAGTATTTCCTAGTTTGGATTAACTTTATTGATTACAGCTAATCTAAAGAAAAACAAACATCTGATTCCTTTTTATTGAGAAATAAGATGTAAAGGCTTTTAGCGTTAAATGAAATTCATTAACTAATAGGTTTTTTTTTTTTTTTTTTTTTAATTGATATTTACAACTGTAATAACATTACATCAAGTAAATTGGCTGTATGAACAAAGGACATGAACAAAAAAATCACTTGTGGAGAAACTATCCATTGATAGCACTCCAATGAAGTTTTATAGTAGAAGGTCTCGAGGCCATCTTCTTTTCAGACGCCTCGGAGGTTTATCAGGAATATTATAGGAAGCAAGTCGAGAGACTAGCGGATTCAAGTTCGTATGGAGCTTTTCATGGAAGGATAGGTATCTAGTTTGGGCCAAATCAGCAACATATGGGATATTAAGATCATGATGGATGAGTTTGTTTGTGACATAATAAGGAGCATTGAGGATTTTACGAAGGATTTTGGATTGTAAGGATTGGATGCGAGATGAATTGGATGGTTTAGTAGAGCCCCAAAGCTCAACTCCGTATGTCCAAATAGGTCTGATAACTGTCATGTAAATGAGTCTTTTGTAATTAATTGGTAGCTTTGAACGTTTGTCCAGTAAATGTTGAAGTAGGCGAAATCGTCGAGCAGTTTCTTGTCTTTTCAGTCTTGTATGAGGATTCCAAGTGAGACGTTTGTCCAGATGGAGTCCTAGGTAACGTATCTGTTCGACAGGGATCAGTGGAATGTTATTAAAGGATACAGTAGGGCAGGAATTCGTAGGTTTATGACGAAGAGTGAAGGTAATTTGGTGGGATTTGTTAGGATTTATTTTAATTCTCCAATTTTGACACCATTCTTGAAGGTTTGAGATATGGGATTGAAGATATTGGGATGTAACAAATGGATCGTTATTTACTGATAACACACATGTGTCATCAGCGTACGCAGTGAGGACAGTGCTTGGATGGGTTGGGATGTCAGCTGTATATATTGTGTATAGGATGGGACCCAGGATACTACCTTGAGGAACACTAGCTAACTGGGTAAAGAGGCAAGAGTAGGAAAAATTATGGTTTACTTTAAAGGTTCTATTACTGAGGTAGGAACTGATAATAAGGAAGTAAGTAGAAGGTAAGAATTTACGGAGTTTATACAACAGTCCCGGATACCAGACTCGATCAAAAGCCTGCTCTACATCGAGAAAAGCTCCCGTGCAGTACATTCCGCGCTCTAATGCGGATGAGACAACGTCCACCACTCGATGGCATTGTTGGATTGTGGAGTGCGATGTTCTGAAACCAAATTGGTGATCTGGGATTATTTGGTTGGATTCTATTATAGGATGTAGTCGTTTCAGAATGAGTTTTTCAAGCATTTTACCCATTATGGGCAGGAGAGATATAGGACGGTAAGAAGATGGAAGTTCTGGTGGTTTTTTAGGTTTTGCTATCATCTTAACTATGGATAATTTCCATGAATCAGGAAAGTATGTGGTACGCAATACGGCATTGTATATATATGTAAGGAGTAGGATCGCTTTCCGAGGAAGGCGTTTTAGAATATAGGATGTGATTAGGTCGTACCCAGGGGCTTTGTTGACGGGTAATCTGTGAATAATGTTTGATATTTCTGAAGGATGGAATGCTTTAGGAGGAGGAGACAACTGAAGAGGAATACTTAACTCAGCTTCAATGCATTCAGACTGGGTAGGATTAAGGATATCTGGGTGAGGGTTAAATGTGTTGAATAGGTGCTGGCCGAAAATTTGTGATTTTTCTTCATCAGATCTTGACCAGGTTTGGGATTCGGTTAAAAGTGGATGGTTGAAATTTTTATATTTTAGGAGTTTTCTAGTGGTATTCCATAAGGATTTGTCAGTAGTACTGAGATTTTCTGTACGGTAACACAAATTTTGAATTTTGAATGTTCTGATCTCTGATTTTAATTTGTTTGTCAGTTTGGTATAATGACTCTTGTCCGATATATATCTGGTGCGGTGCCACTTCGCTCTTGCCCGTCGTTTTTCTTTTAATAACTCGAGAATATGAAGTGGCCAGTTATTCTGTTGATAATGGTTTTTCCTTGGTAAGGAGCTATCAATTATATTGGTTTGTATTGATTCTGTAAGTTTGTCTATTGCAGAATTGATGTCTCCTTTTGTTTTAAGCAGAATTTTGAGGTTTAAATTATTTTCCAGATTAGATCGAAATTTATCCCAGTCTGCTCGTCCGGTAATCAGTCTGGGATGAGAGGGCTTAGGAATGGGAACTGAATGCACTTGAAGTAGAACTGGACTGTGATCAGAGGAAAGGTCATCCAGGGATTTTATAGTTGTTTGATTGCTGGAAATCTGTGAGGAAACAAATATATCAAGAATATCTGGACGTTTTTTGAGCGATGTAGGCCAATAAGTAGGGTTTATGGGTGCGAGGATAGAGAAACTATTAGAGGTTGAAATTCGGGATAAAATGCTACCACGGGAATTGGATGTTCGACAACGCCATCGTTGATGTTTGGCGTTGTAGTCTCCTCCAGCAATAAAACGTGGTCCGAGAGATCGGAATAAGGATTCGAGGAGGTTATAAGAAAGGGAGTTACCAGGAGGACAGTATACAGCTGAGAATGTTATATGGAAAGGATTAGTTGAAATGGTTACTGAAGTTGATTGGATGACGTCAGTTGGAGTAGAAGGTATAAGAGAATGAGGTATGGATTTATGGATAAGGATACAAGAACCGGCATGTGCTGTATTGTCAGGATGATCTGATCTATAAGTGATGTAGTCACGTATGTAAAAATATGATCGTTTTGTGAAGTGTGTTTCAGTCAATAGGGCGATGTCTATGTGATTGTCATGAAGAAATAAGTCAAGTTTGTCTCGATGGTTAAGCAGTCCATTAGCATTCCATAGGACAATAATTAGGGGCTTTATGCTCATCGTGGGTAATTAAGAGGGACTTCGGTAAGGATTCTCGTCAGCAGGTTGATGAGGGGCTTGATAATCTCTTGGAGTTCTGTCAGGAAGGATGAGAGGATACAATTTATGTCGATTGGGTTTTGAATTTGGACTGGATATGGGTCTGGAATTTGATATTGATAATTAACGGGTAAAGGAAGGTTGGTTGAGGGTTGTACCCGAGGTGCTGGATTTGCATTCATTGTTTGATGAACTGAAGGATTCATTTGATTGTTGTGATTGGAAGACATAGGATTTGGTTGCTGTGGTGGTAGATTGACTATTGATGTTTCAGGATGGAGAGGTATATGTTGACGTGGAGTTTGGATTTTAGTATTGAATTTCTGAGGGTTGGATCTAGGATCTCGGGATTTGGGTTGGGAGGATTGGGGCTTGTTATAGGAAATCTGGGGTTTCTGTTGGGAGGTTAGAGGCGCCTGACGTTGAGGCTGCTGCTGGTTCGTTGAGGTCAGGATTATGTTTTCCGGAGGTTGAACTCTGGTGATATGTTGATCTGAAATGCTAGCTGTTTTTGGCAATTCCGGGAATGTAGTTAAGTTTTTGACTTCAGGTGATTGAGGAACATTCTCTATGCTTTTCCTTTGTATTTTATTTGTTCTCTGTCGCTGGAAGCTTTTATGTACCGAGCAACCTTTATAATTCGCCGGGTGGTCCTCACCACAAAGAGCACATTTTGCAGGCTCATCTCTGGACTTCTGGCATACTTCAGTTGGATGTGAGCCAGCACACTTGACGCATCTGGGTTGATGGTGACAATAGGTCTTCGTGTGACCTAAGTTTTGACATCTAGAACACTGTACTATGGTGTTTTTGTGCCTTGGCTCCTCGAATTTAACAGTTGAATAAACAAGTCTAGTAACTTGAAATATTTCAACATTATTTTTGGCTGGCTCTAGTTCGACAAAAACAGAGGAAGGGGATATTTTTCAGTTGGATGCAATACTGACGATATGTTCCTGATGTTATGGCCTATCTCTTCTAGATCTCTTTTGATAGCGTCCTTAGGCGTGGTCGAGTGAAGCCCTCTTAAAACTACTCTATATGATTTTTCTTGCTTGAGCTGATAGCAGTGGAAATCATAATTGTGGCTATAGAGGTGATTTATTAATTTTTTGTACGATTCTTTGTTAACTGTATTAATCTTTATATCATTGACACGAGAGTAGCATTTAAAATTTGGCTGCCCGATCAACTCTGCTACTTCTCTTCCAAAATTATAAAAATCGGTTATTTTTGTTATAAATATAGGAGGAGGTACCGGTTCATTGAACTTTTGACTTTCTTGATTCTCCTTAGGAGATTTAACTTTAGGGCCAGAGGTGCTGCTGGTTGAGGCTACCGGTTGTTTGACTGCAGTAGATTTACTGCGGGTTTTTGGTGGTTCTTTTGACAGATTGTTGTTAGTGACTGATGTTTTTGAACTACCCGTTTTTTTTTTTCTTGTTTGGTGAGTTACCTGCTGAGCCAGGGGCAGATTTTCTCTGATTTTTTTGTAATATTCTCCTTTTAAGGCATTGTGAGTCAGTTTCACTTATTTCAGAAAACGGAGTCTCTTCCTCCGACATTTCACTAACCGGATTGTCCACACTCACTAATGATAAAAGTGAAGTGTAGTACAATCTGTTCACTTTGTTCTGGTAGAGTTTGACGAGATGATTTAAACAAAATTGCATACAAATAATGTCTCAAGCACAGAGCGACGAGAATATGTAACTTCACTTGCGGCCATGATACTTGGTACTCAACTAATAGGTTAAAAATTATTTTTGGTATTAATTCTTCCTCCTGCTTATCTAAATATCTTACCAGAATTATTCTCTATAGCTCTTTCTCAGTTAAATTGAGACTCATACTACATTAGATTTTTTTTTCCGTAGAATAGAGACTAATTTTACTTTTTCCCCAGCTGGACTAAAACTTCTGTTAAATACATCTTTAGGCCGTACTGACAAATATAGATAAAAGATAATAGAAATAACATGTAGGTCTCTGTAAAACACCAGTGTGTTATCTATCGCCATAGTTATCAAAAATTTTATTTAAAATATTGTTTATGCTAGTTATTATTTATAATTATTTTTCTTAAGTGCAGTATTTCATTTTTTTAATGTTGTATATTTTACAAATGATGATTATTCTATTAAAATTCAATGTATCCACTTCTCAGAAAACATGATATTCTTGACAATTAAAATTCTATATCTGAAAGTTATTCTGTTTATTTTAGCTCTTATATTTTGTCGAATCAAATATATTGCTATTTAACAATTATAGTTTGTTGAAAAAATGTATTATCTCTATGAGATGGCCCTATTATAATTTTCCAAAAGTCAATGTACTTACTATTGAAAACTAGTTAATTGTATGCTTTGAGTTACCTGCTTCTTGTACTTATTGTTTGGAATGATTTATTTGTTTTTTGGTTATAATTATGGTAACTGTTCCGCAGTTCGTCACTTCGTGCCATTTCGTGTTCGTCACTTAATTACAACTGGTTATAATTATTTATTCCTTTCATTTTTAAGATTTTACAAAAATACAAGTTATTAAGAGCTTTAGTATGGAAAAGAGAATGTAATTATGGGTAATGTGTATACTTTGGTAATCACATCAAGAAATAAAAGTTTCAACGATTATATTTTTTGATAAAATTATTATCAAAATCTACTCATTACCTATAATTACATTATCTTTTCCACACTAAAGCTGTTAATAACTTGTATTTTTGGAAAATATTATAATAATATTTATATTTATATATTCTGCAGAATAATTACCATAATTATTTTTAACTGATAAATGAATTAGCCTTTTGATTAAGTTTTATATTAGCTTATTTTATTATAACTTTAATTTTGTTACTTTTTTTCATGGAAAGCTTTTTAATTATCAGTTTTCTTTAATATAAATCTTCTGTTTTTTTTTCTTTTTGTTTCTCTCCAGAGTACAAGTCCTATTATAATAACACCAGGCCAGATAACTCCTATTAGCCGGCTGGACGCATGACAAAATGCTGCATGGCACTAGGCATGACACTGCTCTTGATTACTGTTATTATTGTTATTTTGTTGTTTATATAAGTTATTTTAGTTAAACATAGAGTCAACTTATACCATTTATGGCTGTCGTGTTAAAGAATGTTTAAAAAAAGAACAAAAAAAAAGGTTTTACTGTAAAATAGTTTAGTTAAAAGAATTTTGAGTTGGTGTGTCTGTGTTTTAATAATGGTTATTGTTATGCTTCTAAATTATTTCTGTGTTGGTAATTTTACTTTTTTATGGTCATGAAATTGATAAGACATTGATGAAGTTCTTTTAACCATTTAAAAAAAAAATTAATCTGAAGATGGAAGTACTAGCGATAAATTAGTATTTAATTTATAAATTAGTATATCTCTAAGTAATTGCAAATGTTACCAATTAAGAGTTTGGTTCATTATCTTCATCTATCAAATGTTTGCCAAATAGTTCGTATGCTTGCAAACATTTTTTATTGTTCCAACCGAGAAATAGTTATGATCGATAACATTAAAAAAATATTGGTTGTATCTCAGTTTAATAAGAGGTAAGACTTAAAAAAGGTAATGTTAGTGTTTCCTACAAATCGTTTTACAACTTCCCAACAGGCTAGCTAATGAACAGTATGTCACTGCACCACAGAAATCCTGGTTCCTACCAGCCTTAGATCAATCTACAGTGATGGAAAAAAGTATTTGCACATCATGTTTTTATGAATAATTGAGTTCAAGGAAACAAAAAACTTCGCTTTCCTTTGCAAAAATGAAAAGTATATTTATTAACATCACCTTAAACAACTTCTTGTTCAAGAATGGGTACAAATAAACCTAGATTTAATTAAAAACCTAGTACATTCAATGCCCAGATGTCTACAAGCAATTATTGACGCAAATGGCCTATTTATAAAATATTAAAACTATTAAAATTGAGTTTTAACTTGTAAATGTGCAAATACTTTTTTCCAAGCACTTTTATTGTTTTAATTATTTTATTTGATTATGAAGTGTTTTAATTTTTTTGTAAAAGGGTTTTTTCAGTTTTTAATAAATGTACTTTTCACTTTTGCAAAGGAAAGCGAAGTTTTTTGTTTCCTTGAACTAATTTATACATAAAAACGTGTTGTGCAAATACTTTTTTCCATCACTGTATACATCTGGCTGCCCAGGTAATCTCTCTCTTTGGTTTGATGAGCCAACAAAAAAAATTATTACTTAACTATTTTATGTTATAATTTATTTTTTTTAAACTGTAAGAAGTATTAGGTATTATTTTGTGTATGTCATAATTCTAATTATGAAATTTTTATGCGCTCATCCCATTGTTGCTTTGTAAGTTAACCTCTTAACTTGCACGCTCAAGTTAATTCGAGCACGTTAACAGGCCAAACTGTGCACACTCGAGATAATTCGAGCGGCGTTGTATTTGATGCTGCTATAATTTTTCACACTCGAATATATTCGAGAATTGAAAATAACAATGTGAAAGCTAAGAAAAAGAATCGTGTTATTGATATTTATCATTTACATAGGATTGTAAGCTATAATACCTTCATAATACCTTGCATTCTTGCATTTCTGTACTCGTGGCGACTGACTGCGATCCGTCGTAGTATTTTCGTGAATTTATATAAAGGCCATTGTATCTTTTATTTTACTATTTAGACGTGAAATATCAAACACTTGTTTCTGTTGTTTTATAGTTTAGTTCAATAGTTACCTAAGTGTTGTAAACTTGCTAAGATAAGTGTATCTTTATAGACAGTCAGTTATTTTGTGATTACAGAAAATAAAATTGGGTATATTGGATATTTATACAATTGGTATGTTTTTTTCATTTTCAAATTATTATTATTATTATTATTATTATTATTATTATTATATTTTATTATAATTTATTTTATATTATATTTTAGTAAAATATATATTGAAAAATGAGCGATTCAGAATCTGAATATGAATACGCAAATTTGTCGGAAAGCGGCTCAGAAGAAAGTGATAAAAATGTTGATTAATTTTGAATTTTTTTGCCAAAACAATGTTCTAAAGTATGTTTTTTTGCATTAAAAAAATTGGTTTTTTTTGGCCGGTTTTTTTCAAAAAAACTGTGCGTTAAGGAGTTAAAGAAATATTTTGATCCTCTTAAGTCAATATCCAATCTTGTTTTGACTGTAGATTGTTAGTTGAATATATTTTTTTTAACGAATCCTCGTTAAAAATAAAAACATTTCCTCCTTCCCATTCTGTCCAGAACAGCTTGATATCCTTTAGGATAATCTAGTCATAGTGCTTAAGGGTATTAAAAACAAAATATACATAGTATTTTTCTTTAGCATGTAACAATGTACAATATATTGAAAATTGGATGAAAAAATAACACAAATAGGATGATATACTAAAGGAATAGTTTTTTTTTTTCCAGTATATTCCCTCTATATTTCAGTGAGGGGTTTATTACATAAACAGTTGTTACAATTACAATTTGGTTAAAAGACCTTCTCAATTGGTTTTAAAATTATCATTATATGTTGCTTAGATTACTTTGATTTATAATTTAATTATATATAGTCATTATGTTTTTATTCTCTATTCTTTGGATATAATTTTTTTTTTTTAATAAAGCTTTCTATTTATTTATTTATCTATATATCTAAGCAACTTTATTTTTTTAAATTCTTATATTAAATATCTATTAGATTTTGATTATTGTGTAAATATGTAGGAAAATTGTTACATTTCTTAAAAAAGTTTTAGATACACCAATATACAGTGAAACCTCTCTAAAATGGGTCTGACAGATTTTTTTATTACAGAGAAGTGTAATCAAAATTGTTTTATTAAATTTAGTGAATACCATGATTATTAATGACAATTTTGTATTCTATTTATAAGCCTAATATATATATATATATATATATATATATATATATATATATATATATATATATATATATATATATATATATATAACAATAATGTATTTGTAATAAATTAAAAGTTAGATATTTACATAACATATTATTTTTTTAATATCCGCAAATTAAGTTTTTCAGAACAAAATATTTATTGGGTAACTTACATACAGAAAACTTGTTTTGTTTTTTTATTGTAAAATACACTTGGCACCATTCTTAACATTCTAAGTTTAAAAAAAACAATTGACTGAGATATCCTCGATTATAATTGAGGATAGGATTATTTCAATGTATGTGCATATTTGTATTGCTATGTAAAATCATTAAATATGGTTTTAAATATTTTGTAAATATCCAATTTATCTTTTGATCACAAAAATATGGCTATTTATGTTCATTAGGGAATTTTCCACTGTAACTATACTACTAAATACTTGTTAACTGGGACATTAAAGAGGTTTCACTTTTTATATATTTTTTTCTTTTTACTGTGCAAATACATATTATTGGTTAGACAATTTTTAATTAATTATTGTATCTACTATTTTATTTTATTTTGAAAGCTATTTTTTATATTAGTTATTTGCATTTTGTGATACTATTTTATTCAGATAACTTTTATCTAATGACCTTTAATGAAATTAGGTAATAATCTAAACATATCAAATATGTGATTTTTATGATATTTGAATAAATTATCTCATTATAAGCAGAATATTATTAATGCCAAAATGGCTGAAAATAAGTTTTGTTGAAATATCTGATGTTAAAAATTTTTTTAAATATATTAAACAACAATAAATTTAGTCAATGATACTTCATAAATTCTGCTTCATATGCGTTAATGTTGTAATGCTTAATAATTGAATTTATTAGTGGAATTAAAGTAACATAAAGCACACATTACAGTTCTTGTGATATTATTAAGGCAATGAAGATATCATTGATTTTAAATACAGAAATTTATTTTCTTTGCAGCAAAACAGTCTGAGAGAGCATGAGGTGAGCATGATCCAGACACGTATAAGCCTTCCAGGTTTAGGAGGAAAACCTCTCTAAAAAGGAGAGAATACATTAATTTGACTCTGTTTATTAGTTATTTTAAAATATCAATATGATGCATGAAGTGCTTTGTAACTTTTTTTTCTCAGATTTAAAATATGTTGAGACAATTTGATGATTATCTTATGCATGGCATATATATGCTTCCTATATTTTATCTGATGTCAAAATGTATGAACATTTTCCTGAATATTGTTATGCTACTTTTATGAAAGTAAATATGCCACCTCCACACCAATTTATATAAGAGAGAGATATTTGAAACTCTTGAGAAGACTGAAGGTTGAATCTATGTGCTGTACTTAAATTTGTAATTTTGCTATTTTAATTAATATTATTTTCATTTTATAAAAATGGTATGTTATTGAAAGGAATAATAATTAATATTTCTTTTTTCTCTATAGTAATAGAAACAAAACTCCTATTTGTAGGTTTTCATTCATTGTAGTTGATCCTTTGTTTTGATGACCATATACACCAAATACTGCAAATGACTTTTATTACTACCACAGTTTATCATATCTCAATAATTTTTAAAAAGTTCGAATTAAATATGGAGGTTTAAGATTTTATTATAAATAGTTAGAAGATATAGATTGTAATTTTATTGTTGACAAATTATTGTTTCAATTACCAATGGTTTATTTTTGGCTGTGAAACTTACATTACACTACTGTATAATTCTACTTTTTGAAGCATATATTTCATGAATAATTACTAAAGATTATTATATGAAAATATAAATGTATGGCTGTACCTTATATATTAAAGAGTTATTTCTTTGCAAAATATCCGTCTCATTTCTTCAGTAACCACAAACATTTTCTCATATCCTGGAATAATACGATTTGCTAATTTCATTATTAATCTCCTGCTGTGTATCTGATGTTGTGGAAAAAAACTGCCATTACCAAATCTCACTCCTTGATAATTATCTCTATTATCAAATCTTCCTTCAAATAAAGCACCTAGAATAAAATAGAAAAAAAAACACTCTTTCAGTTTGAAAATAAATAACTATTCTAACAATACAAATTCATAACATGAGGGACTTACTTCTAAAGTGTTTTAAGTGAACTAAATATTTTTAGTGTTCGGGTGATCAAGGAATATCAAATTAACTTACCAGTAATAGCAACAGTTCCATGTGCAGTTTTTACTAAAACTGATACATCCTTTAGAGTATGGCCAGGTGTTGGAATTACTTGAAGTTCATCACCATCTAAGTACAATGGATTGCCTGAAATCAAAATTATTTAAATTTAAAATTATATTCACTGGGAATAAATAATAAAGTCAAATTTCGTCCAAAATAAGTTAATTGTACTGAAAGAAAAAAAATTGTATCATTCTCATAGCCTTTGGCTTAAAATGAAGTTACAATATAAGCAATAACTCCATTTCAGGCCTGACTTATACACTACGAGAATGACATAATTCCGCTTCCCTAAATATAGTAAATCATTTTGGACGAAATTCAACTTGACCATTTATTATCAATGGGGCTTCACATATATTTATATATACATACACATACTTATATATATATATATATATATATATATATATATATATATATATATATATATATATATATATATTGTGTTGAAGAAATTGGTCCGGGTAGAGGTCACTGAATGAAATTCTCAAGTAATTTCAGAAGATATTTATTATAATGCAATTGGGAAAAACCACAATGCAAAGCCTTATGTTTCAAAAAATACACCTACTTACCAGTCGACGTTTCGCCTATTCAGGCATTATCAAGACACCAAAATCAAAAAGGGGTTATGTGAATCGCATCTCGAAGAAAAAAGTGCAATACATCCCAACGATCAACAGCCCAAACAGGCTCCAAACATGAGACAGCACCCTACCACCATTGGGTGGGGTAAAATTATAAAAATCTAGAAACGAATTATATAAAATAGAATGAAATTGAAAATAAAAATTATTTTAGAAAATACAGTATTAATATTAATAGGTAGAAAATACTTTATACTAGTGTAAAGAATATTAATTGCATAAGAGAATGTAAGAAGATAGTTTATAAAAGTGTAAAATATCAATTGTATAAAAGTAGGTATGTTTTAAGTAAAGTACGTGATAATACAATCAGGCTATATTGGACTAATTAACAGGCTATATTGGAATTATGATATATATTGATGAATATATAGGGTGGTATATAGATAACTAAAACAAATAAACGCCTTACAGTAATAGTGAGCTTGGAAGTAGTGATAATAAATTGAAATGGAGGAGGGAGGGTGAGTAAATAGTGCAAAACATAAGTTACCTGTGGGGGTGGGGCGGGGGGTGGGTCCTCTCTGGCTATGAAACACTGACTGATATAATTGAGAAGGAAGGATGGTCCCCCACCTTTACTAAGTGTAAAAACATTTCCCAGAATATAAAAGCCGTTACAATGGCTATAAGTAACGTATAAAGGGAAAGAGACAAATAGTGTAGAAGCCTCATATAAAGACTTGAAAATCCATACACACACACTCACATACACATACTCGTATGTATATATATATATATATATATATATATATATATATATATATATATATATATATATATATATATAATATATATATATATATAAATGGCTTTTATATAATATTGGCACGCTGAGAGGGAGGGGGGGAGGAGAAAGTCATTAGGAAGCGGGGGTGGTTAGTTATTTTGTATTAGGTCTAGTATGTGTCTGTAAACTATTGATAGGTTATTTTTGTCAGTCTTTATGTTTAACGGATTTTTTTTCCAGGTTAATGTATAATGATTCTGTAATTAGTCTTTTGGTATAATTAGGAACCGTGGCGAGAACAGAGGATTGGTCAAAGTTAAAGGTGTGGTTAAGGGTTAAGGCATGTTCTGATAATTTGGAAGCAGATATGTTCCGGGTAGTTATAGAGGTCTTATGTTGTGATAGTCGTCTGTAAAAGTGGTTTTTTGTTTCCCCAATGTAGGAGGAGGTACAGTTTGGGGCTGAACAGGGGATGCGGTAAACAATGTTGGAGAGATTTTTAATGGGGATCGGGTCTTTTAAATATGTGAATAGTTGGGATAATTTGTGATATGGTTTAAAACCAAGGCGAAGGTTGGGAAAGGTAAGATTTAAGATTTTTTGGATATTGTCAGACAGACCAGGAATATAAGGAAAAGATCGGTATATGAAGGAACTGGGGTTCGGTACTGTTGGGTACGGGGAGGGGTAAATTACATTACTAGGGTGTTTAAGGGGGTCTAGTAGCTTATTGGTAATGGGGGCTGGGAAGTTATTAGAGAGTAGTATGTTTTGGATTCGTAGGATGTTGGTTGGTCGAAATTGGGTGTCTGATAGGGATAAACACCGGTGAATAAGGCTTTTTGCTGTATTGATCTTCTGGTGGTAAGGGTGCTGTGAGAAAAAATTGAGGAGTCTGCCGGAATATGTGGGTTTGGTGTACCAATCAAAGGACAAGGAGCTATCATTATTTCTTATAATGAGGAGGTCAAGAAAGGGGAGGGTGTGATTGGTTTCAGTTTCTATGGTAAATTTGAGACGGGGATGGTAGGAGTTAAAGGCTACTAGTATTTCAGGGATTTTTTCAGGATTGAGAACTAAAAGGAGGTCATCGACATATTTCTTGAAGAGGAAGATGTCATGGGGGAATAGAGGGATGATGGAGTCAAGAAGGTCATTAAGAACGATGTTAGAAATGCCTGGAGCAAGGCAATTACCCATGGCCAGACCTGAGATTTGATTGTAAAATTTACCATGGAAACTAAGATATCCGGATTTACAACACAGTGTAAGGGATTCAAGGTAGGAAATGAGGCAAAGAGTTGTGTGTGGTTGGATGATATTCCAGTTTTTTTCTATAATGCTGAGGGCTTTGTCAATGGGGATATTGGTGAATAGACTAGTGGCATCAAGGGAAGCTAAAATGAATTGGTCAGGAATGTGAACGGAAAGTAGTTCTTGCTTTAGATGAAAGGAATTAGTAATGTCATAGGTGTTGTTATGGCTGAGGGTTTGAAGAGAAGGAAGAAGAAATTTGCTAAGTTTGCTAGATGGAGAGTTTATGTTAGAAATAATGGGGCGGAGTGGATATCCTGGTTTGTGGATTTTGGGTAATCCATATAAACGAGGAGATATGGAGTTATAAGAGATAAGATTGTAATATGTATGTTTATTGATTTGTCGGGTTCTATGAAGGTCCTTTAGGTGATGGTTGAATTTAGTCATGAGAGAGAGGGTGGGATCATTCCTCAGATCAAACCCACAACTTACAGTTACCAAAGCAGACAAAGCCAACGTGACTGTAATAATGGACACTGATGACTATACTGAAAAAATTAGTTCCCTCCTATCTGACACGACAACATATACACCCATCCCCCGTGATCCCACCCTCTCTCTCATGACTGGAATATCATCCAACCACACACAACTCTTTGCCTCATTTCCTACCTTGAATCCCTTACACTGTGTTGTAAATCCGGATATCTTAGTTTCCATGGTAAATTTTACAATCAAATCTCAGGTCTGGCCATGGGTAATTGCCTTGCTCCAGACATTTCTAACATCGTTCTTAATGACCTTCTTGACTCCATCATCCCTCTATTCCCCCATGACATCTTCCTCATCAAGAAATATGTCGATGACATCCTTTTAGTTCTCAATCCTGAAAAAATCCCTGCAATACTAGTAGCCTTTAACTCCTACCATCCCCGTCTCAAATTTACCATAGAAACTGAAACCAATCACACCCTCCCCTTTCTTGACCTCCTCATTATAAGAAATAATGATAGCTCCTTGTCCTTTGATTGGTACACCAAACCCACATATTCCGGCAGACTCCTCAATTTTTTCTCACAGCACCCTTACCACCAGAAGATCAATACAGCAAAAAACCTTATTCACCGGTGTTTATCCCTATCAGACACCCAATTTCGACCAACCAACATCCTACGAATCCAAAACATACTACTCTCTAATAACTTCCCAGCCCACATTACCAATAAACTATTAGACCCCCTTAAACACCCTAGTAATGTAATTTACCCCTCCCCGTACCCAACAGTACCGAACCCCAGTTCCTTCATATACCGATCTTTTCCTTATATTCCTGGTCTGTCTGACAATATCCAAAAAATCTTAAATCTTACCTTTCCCAACCTTCGCCTTGGTTTTAAACCATATCACAAATTATCCCAACTATTCACATATTTAAAAGACCCGATCCCCATTAAAAATCTCTCCAACATTGTTTACCGCATCCCCTGTTCAGCCCCAAACTGTACCTCCTCCTACATTGGGGAAACAAAAAACCACTTTTACAGACGACTATCACAACATAAGACCTCTATATCTACCCGGAACATATCTGCTTCCAAATTATCAGAACATGCCTTAACCCTTAACCACACCTTTAACTTTGACCAATCCTCTGTTCTCGCCACGGTTCCTAATTATACCAAAAGACTAATTACAGAATCATTATACATTAACCTGGAAAAAAAATCCGTTAAACATAAAGACTGACAAAAATAACCTATCAATAGTTTACAGACACATACTAGACCTAATACAAAATAACTAACCACCCCCGCTTCCTAATGACTTTCTCCTCCCCCCCTCCCTCTCAGCGTGCCAATATTATATAAAAGCCATTTATATATATATATATATATATTATATATATATTTATATATATATATATATATATATATATATATATATATATATATATATATATATATACATACGAGTATGTGTATGTGAGTGTGTGTGTATGGATTTTCAAGTCTTTATATGAGGCTTCTACACTATTTGTCTCTTTCCCTTTATACGTTACTTATAGCCATTGTAACGGCTTTTATATTCTGGGAAATTTTTTTACACTTAGTAAGGGTGGGGGACCATCCTTCCTTCTCAATTATATCAGTCAGTGTTTCATAGCCAGAGAGGACCCACCCCCCGTCCCACCCCCACAGGTAACTTATGTTTTGCACTATTTACTCACCCTCCCTCCTCCATTTCAATTTAATTTCTTTCCCTCATAACCTAAAACAGTACTATACTCAATTTACCGTTATTATCACTACTTCCAAGCTCACTATTACTGTAAGGCGTTTATTTGTTTTAGTTATCTATATACCACCCTATATATTCATCAATATATATCATAATTCCAATATAGCCTGTTAATTAGTCCAATATAGCCTGATTGTATTATCACGTACTTTACTTAAAACATACCTACTTTTATACAATTGATATTTTACACTTTTATAAACTGTCTTCTTACATTCTCTTATGCAATTAATATTCTTTACACTAGTATAAAGTATTTTCTACCTATTAATATTAATGAGTATTTTCTAAAATAATTTTTATTTTCAATTTCATTCTGTTTTATATAATTCGTTTCTAGATTTTTATAATTTTACAATTTTTATTTCTTCTTTTTTATTACCTATAATTTTAGTGCGTAATTCTTATCACTTTCTAATTTACCCATATCATTTCACATTCCTATTGTATATTCAGTTTTTATTTATCTGTAATACCTTAATTTTTTAACTGTCAACACTTTCTGTTTTATTATTATTTTCTTCATGTTTTATTATTATTTTCTACATTTTAACCTTCATAATTACTTTACTGTACACCTTTATCAATTTTTATCATCATTATTACACATAATTATCAATTTTTTGCCTGTATTCACCTTCTTTTAGTTTATCTATATTTAAAATGTTTTAATATATTCATACCGCTTTCTTAAATTGTCTGTATTTTGCTTATAGCCCTGAAGAAGACCTACAACGTAGGTCGAAACGTTGGCTAACAATAAATATCTTCTGAAATTACTTGAGAATTTCATTCAGTGACCTCTACCCGGACCAATTTCTTCAACATAAATTATCACAGGTCAACAATTATTATCAATATATATATATATATATTGTTTTAATTATAGCGCACATACAGATTTTTATTACTTACCTTGTGCAAATGGCTCATGATAATAGGCACTCTGGTTAGCAAAAGTATGTCCAACAATGTGGTTACTGTTTTTAAACAAATGGTTGTTTCCAGAGAAGCCAAAAAGTGGTTGTGTGCTGATAACATACTGTATATCATCAGGTTTTAATCCGACTTTCTCTAATCCTGTAAACATAATTTTAATGATTAATAATGTATTCTAAAGTTAAATAAAAAAGAAGCGTTCTTCTTGTCTGATATTCGCCATCCTTGAAAAAGAAGGTTAAACACCTTAAAATACTATACTTTAAATTGATACATGGTTAATGGCTTCTTGATCATTGTTAATTAAAACTTTATTTATTTAATCTAAATTTTGCCATATTAATTTAATTTAAGTGGTTGCCTGATCCTTCAATTGTTCAGAATAAAATCTTACAGCTCAACTTCATCGTGCTTAGATCACCTTACATAATGGCTAATCAAGAAACAATTGTTCTTAATCGAGTAATACCCATTTATTGAGGTAACATTTATTTAGTGAAAGGGATCCAAGATTTTTTTTTTTTTTAATAACTTATACAGAAACCAAGATACTGTCCCCAATAAGGAATATAATTAATTGAATAACTCAGATATAAAAAATAATAAGACCATGTATAAAAACAGTAAATTTCCATTCAACAATTAGTAAAATAAAGTACAAGTGGTAGACATAATTTATTACCTTATTAAATAATATATTCTACTGAAAATAAATTAATAATGAGTTGTAATTACAAACCATGTATAATCCTGTCTGAATCCCAAGGTCCCATAGTGTTAACTATGACATTGATTTTTCCCATTATCAAGGTACAGGTACATCTATTCATCCTGGTTTCACTATCTATTATTTTAAGATAACCCTCACGAATGTTTCGTATTGTATATACCATTTTTCCCTAATAGAAAACAGTAATTAATTAAAATTGTTAAGATTAATTTACTATGTAAAATAGATCTTTGTGTTGAAAAAAAAAATAAACCATGCATTTCAGTGAAAATGGAATAGAATAATTAGAATCCAATCCAGAAGAAATAGAACCATTATTTGTCTCAACTTTATCAAAGTATTTATAAAATAATAACAAGTTCATTCAAAAAAACATTATTTTACTCCCATAAATTATAAAGGAGAATAAATTTCCTCTCTAACATAAATTATAAAATTTAGATCTTCATACATTATTCTCTCAACAAGCAATTCATAGTCATTCTATTCAATATGAATTACCAAATAGATAAAGTTTGATGTCATTTAATTCCCTAACATAAGTTTTAGGGGAAGAAAAATAACTTTTGTGATATGATATTGAAAAAGAACTTCGAAGAATTTGTTTCTTCTTTTTTTTAAATTTAATGAGAAGATATCAAACACTCACTGAAATTATGGAAAATTATATAAGATTATATAATAATACATACTAAAGAAAATAGAACTTGCTGTTGTGCTATAGTGTGGACTTTGGTTGCCTTTATCACCAAGATAGACTTAATCCAATATAGTTCCCAGAAAAAAGAAGAACTGATACCTACACTGCAATCCAAATAAGTGTTTTTTTTTTAATAATGATTCATTTAGTAAATATAGTACTTAATACGCCAAAGACCATTAGTACATTTTTTTTTTCTTTCTGAATATTTGGAATTGAGAATTTCAAAAGCAGTTAATTTTTCTCAGATCCTTCACCACAGTGAAATGCTTTGTCAATACCTGTCATTTACGAATATTAACTAAAGGATATAATAATGTATTATTTCATCTTACATTACAATATTTTATGTTTATAAGTTAAAAAAACATTCAAATACAAGTTTTGTGTCATGAATACATATGGTGGGAAGTGTCTACACTTGTTTTCCTTTTATTTTTTGTGTTAGTTTCGCTTCGAATTAGATCACAAGTTTTATTTTTACATTCATTTCCTTTTTTTTTAATATCCTCGAAAATAAAAAAAATCATGAGTTTTAGTATGAAAGAAGATTGTATTCATGGGAAATGTGTGTATTTCTGTAACCATTAGATCAAAAAACAAACGTAGTATGGATTCGAAGTATGGATGATAATATAAGTTTGTTGAAACGTTCATTTCTTGGTGAAATGATTAACGAAATATACAAATTTCACATACACTCTTTTTTATATTCTGAAACTCACGATGACTTTTATTTTCGGTAATATTAAAACGTAAATGAATGATAAGTTAATAGGTACTTGTGGAAACTCGAAGTGACTACATGCGGAACTGATACTTTTTTTTATGCAATCAAAACTGGAAAAAATGAAGAAAAATAATATTAAGCAAAAAATATGAAATAAAAATTGACGAAAACGTCGCTGTGGCATTCAATTTTCAGTATCAATTTCGGCATCGTAAAAGTAAAGTAGGAGAAATAGGAACTTACTAGTGCTTGTACCTCCTTGGTAATGTCCTGCCATTGCTGTTTAAAGGTATACAGATTTATTATAGCCAACTCATATCTCCAACATATAAGTATTTATCTTCGCGAAAATATAAATTAAGAGAAAAAAAATCGCTAAAATCTTCACTAGAAAAATATAGGGAGCTTAGTTTTGAGTTGAATAACAGGCTCTCGAAAATTGAAAATCCCGCAGGTGTCGGGAATCGGAGTGGGTCTCGGCATCAAGATGATAAGTAGAGGATATCGACATAGTAAATCGCCGAAGACCAACAGAGGACGATCCTTGTTAACTTGCTAATTACAGTCCATGCAGTCAGGCAGCCTCTGAGAGACTATCTTGTACAGAAAAGAAAAGAGAGACTTATTGTGAAGATGAAGAAGAACGAATGTTTTACCCTTAGAAAGGTTTATATTAATATATACCTGGACCCTACAGTATATACAGGAGTCACTTTTGGGAAAAAATAAACGGTAGATTTTTCCCAATATGCAGATATCACAGGCTGTATTAGGTTTTCGACTACATAGATTTAAAGATTTAGAAACAATATTCAACTTAGGTAAGCTATCGTAGTTTAAATGACCCATGGGCTGATGCCAGAGTGTCATTTCACATTTCGCTGATAATGCACACGTAGTACTGGGAGGAATGTCCAATTTGAATAAATTATTCACTAAGCTAGCAGAGGCGATCAGCTGTCTCTGGCTATTAAAAACTTTAGCTCCATTGCCATTGAAGACCACACGATGTCCTTTACTGATATTTTGGCTCAGTGATAGCAAGTTAACCTCTAATTCTGGAACATAATATACGTTATTAATATTTACTTCTGAGGGCTTACCTGAAATCGTCACTGGTAATGAAATATTGCCGACAGTATCTGACGATATTCTCTCATTATTAGCGGCAGTGATGGATATTTTTTCACCTATTCTAGCATCTTCTAACATATCTTGACTCTTACTGAGGTGACAGGACGCACCACTGTCCAGATAAAATTCGGAATTATCAGATGACCGCGTTGAAAATGCTGCGAATAGTGACGTTGCAAACGTGAGCCTGGGCTGTTGACGTTCTTCTTATCATTTGCAGATGAAGGACAGTTCTTGGCGATGTGCCCGTAACCGCTACACTGAAAACATCGAGGATCCCGGGGGGGCTTTTTATCAGCCTTATTTTCTTCATAGTTCCTGTATTTCTGAACTCTCTTCCACTGACCAGAACCTCTTTTTGAAATGTGGCCGTACTGAGCAGAATTTGAACTTGGACTGCCATAATTAATTTTTTGAGCTCGATTTTTCCATGGAAAGGTCCTGCAATAATTTGTTTTGACTAAATCGGCGGTTACTTTCAAACCCGAACTCTCAATGCCCATAATCATGGGTTCGAAACAGCTTGGCAATCCAGCGAGAAGAATTGTTCCCACCCATTCATCACTCACACTGAGACCAATAGACTTTAATTTATGTGCGGTGGTAATAATCCGGTTCACGTATTCTTCTACCGAACTACAGTCTTCTAATTTCGTAGTTACAAGAATACGGAGAAGACCAACTCGTCTCGTAAATCCGTCGTCCTGAAAAGCTTTGGTTAGATTTTCCCATGCTTCTTTGGCGGTGGTTGTATGTTGAATGTGAACATAATTCATCGGTTCAACAAATAGAATCAACTTGAATCGGCATTTCGTGTCTTTTTTCTTGTCGGGATCAGTTCAGTTATACATTCCCACAGCTCCAAATCTTCCAGGCCTACACTGCGAATTTCCATGTTTCAAAAATTTCACGTCCTTTTAGACGTTCAACCGGCATCTGGCACTGAGAAATAACGGATACATGAAACGAAAACCATTTTAACTAAAAAGATTGTTCACAAACAAAAAATCACTAACTTACTTCATCTGGCCTAGGCCCATAACCTGTTAGTTTATAATTTTGATATATTAGGACCAGACATAGGAGACATATTATGAAACATAGCTTTATTAAACTTTAAATACAAAACGTGAGAGAGGATAACTTCATATGAAAGTTTTTACACACAATAAGGCTTGAAGGGATGGTTGCCAGGGGTACAGAAATTATCCAACACCCTTGAATCCCTGAATTGGAGTGAAATCTATTCCTGTCCCACAATTAATTCCATGGTTGACACACTTACTTTCTATCTTATTAGTATTCTGAAAATCTATGCGCCTCTCAAAACTACAACCTTCCGCTGATTACCCGCTCGTACAACTTTTATTTCTCCGATAGTTCACACACTGACCTTATTTCCTCCCTATTGAAAACCCGCTCTAATTCCAACGGTTCTGACGGCATTTCCGTCAAATTTTTTAAAACGTGTATCCCCGAAATCCTACCTGTCCTTCTCTACATTTACAATTTTTCCCTATAAAATGCAGTTTTCCATTCCTCCTCGAAAAAAGTAGTAGTCCATCCTATTAACAAATCACCCAATCCCTCAAACCCGAATGATTTCCTGCCTATTTCTATATTCTCTAATCTTTCCAAACCCCTCGAACGAATAGTTCAATCCCAAATGTCAAATTTTCTTGAACAGTCCAAACTCCTTGATCCACTTCAATCAGGGTTCCGTCCTGGCATATCCACACAATCTGCCCTCGTTAAAATCACCACTGGCCTACTTACTGCCATGGGCGAAAAAAAACTAACAGTACTAATTCTACTCGACTTTTCAAAAGTGTTCGATTCGCTGAACCATTCCATCCTTTTCTCAAAACTAGAATCTATTTCCTTTTACAACAGTTCCATACTCTGGGTCCAAGCTTTCCCCTCCGATAGGACTCAAGCAGTCTCCATCCCTAATCAACTCCCTCGTTCCTACTGCTGAACACAGGAGTGGCACAGTATTCTAATATTTCCCCACTGCTTTTCAACTGTTACATTAATTACTTTCCCAAATCAACCCTCCATTATTCCCACCATTTGTATGCCGACGATTAGATCTATTTGTCTTTTCCTCCATCAGAGATAATAGCTGTATTTGCCAATATTCAAGGACACCTAGATAGGACCAGTGCATGGGCAAATTTGAATGAACTGTCGTTGAATGCTGCTATAGCTCAGGCCATCCTAATTGGTTCCAACACCCTTCTGAAATCTATCAACTCACTTCTCTGATTAACCTTAAATGGTCACCCTATTGCCTTCAGTTACTCTGTTAGGAACCTAGGACCTATTCCGCATTCGACCAATCCCTCTCATGAAAACCACACGTTGCCCAAATTTCCCGCCGAACAATAAGCTCTCTAAAGTTATTACACCGTTCCAGGCATCTTCTAACAGTACCTATACGTAAGCTCCTCATCACTTCTTTTATCTTTCCGCACTTTGACTATGGTTGTGTGGCATATGGTGGTCTCTCAAACAAGCTCGAGGAGAGGTTGAGGCGGATTATGAACTGCTCGCTTTGATTTGTCTTCGATGCCCCGAGAAGGTCTCATGTGTCCCGCCGTTACGTTGAGTTAAAGTGGGTTTTTCCTTTTATCCGTAGACTCTATTTCCTTGGTTCTTACTTATATCAAACTATCAACTCACAACATCCATCTAATATCTATAGTCTCCTACAATTCAAATCCTCTATCCAATCCCAGGGCACAAGATCTCGCCCTTCCAATCTTTATATCCGTTCCCATAGAACCAAAACTTTTGAGCGTTCCTTTCTCGCCCGTTCTATCTCTCTTTGGAACTCACTCCCATTCGATATCTGCTATGCGTCTTCTTTAACCTAATTTAAATCGAAACTTTTCCTACATCTTCTAAATTCCCAACCCGATGCTTTATAATCAATAAATAATGTATAGATATATTCAACTTGATCGATTGATGAACTACTATTTCTCTTTTTTTTTTACATTGGTCTGTTTTTTTATTTTAATCTTGTATTTCATTTTCTGATTTTCTACCAAAACATATCTGTTTAGTTATTTACATTCAAGATATTATATAAATATTGTTAATTCTGATCTAGACCTTTGGCCAGATAAATATTTATTTAAATTTGTTCATCTCTGTTATTCTAAAGGAATCTGGTCCCAGAATAAAATTATTTTTCTATTCTATTATTTATATTTTACTTTTAAGTTATAAAAAAAAATTAATATTAATGCAAATCTGTACTGTAAATATTCCTTTGAGGAAAAACATTATTTGTATTATATCTTGAAGAAATAATATCCATGTAAATATGTCTTCTATTACCATTTTAGTTTTATATACAATTTTTCAAAATATTAAAATGATGTTCCGGCGGAGGTTTCTATACCTTGGAACTCAGGCAGGTATAGAGTCTCCAAAAATACACTAGGTAGTCAAGTCTAAGTTCTGGTCTGTTGCTATGCCCAATTGCTTATGTATTGTTCTGTGAGTTGTGTTCTTTAAAATAAATCTTTTTAAAAAAGTGAGTTCTATGTCGAAATACATAACTGACATAGATGCCATTGATAATCGTCCCTCATGAGGCATAACTTGAATGCTGCGTTCACAAAGTCAAGGCTGGCGATGCTACCGGAACTCCCAGTGTTCACGAGTCAGTTACAGGGGATTCCATTCACAAGATCAGGGGTAACAGCATGGAGTAACTGAGGCAGAAACCCATCATTCAGTGATGCTAAAATAGCTGCAGATACAGATTGGTTTTCTTTGTCTTAGCTTTCCGACATACATGGGCATAATGGCTCTAGATTTTGTAATTGGCACACTCTGATTCAAGTCGAGCGCGGATGGCGAATAAATCCACAAACGAAACAATGGCTACCCCTCTTCTGACTCGTTCCAGCACAAAGATCGTTAGGATCATCTGATCTGGGTGTCTGAGAGGCGGGGTCAAACGATCGTGCACTAGGGTGGGAGGTACCAGAGGTTGAAAGTGGTGAATTCGAATCTGCCAATTCCAGCGCAAAAGAATTCATTTGTATCGTTTGAGTATTCTTCAGCTAGTTCATGAGCAAGCTCGAGATCTTGGACGCGGTGGACGACGTCATCCTGGCTCAACGTTTTAATGTTTAATATTCCATTAATAGGGGAATCGCGAATGTACTGATTTTTATAATCATCAGAAGAACCGGCCTTGAAGCTACAATTCTTTGCCAACAGCCTCAGAGCCTGAACGTGTTGGTCAAAACTTTCGTTTTGCTGTTGTTTACGTGTAGCCAAAATGTGACGTGGAAATATTTCCCATTTTTCCTTAACATAAATAAAATAAAATCTTAGTCAGGGTTTCAACTGCTTCAACATATGTTGTGGTCTCTGAAATCAGTTCATAAACATTGAATGAAAGGAAATTTTGGAGAACCTTCAATTTGTAACGTCTTCCAATGGTTCAGTAGATGGGGGAGATGAAGTTATCGAAGGTTTTAAGCCAATGCGAGAACTCCTTTCCAGCAGATGGAGAATCTGAGCTTGCACAAAATTTGTCGGGCTTTAGATACTTGTCCTTTGCGGATTACAAGATTTTTTTTTAAATGTTTAAACACAATTCACATCCACGAAACTAAACGACGGCACTCCCGTGATTGAATCTCCGACCCGAAGGTTTGAATTTTTAAAATGACATGACTCGTAAATATCGTAGAATCCAAAACTTCAAAACACGATCGAAAGACTATATTTTTTTTAAAGCTAATAAAATTGTGAAGATAAAGAAGAACGAATATTTTACCCTTAGAAAGGTTTTTATTAGCTTAAATCAACAACTGTACAAGAAGGGTGAGTTTACAGAATAAATCAATGGTTATCTGTCAGGTCACTGGGGGATCTAGAAGAATTTTCAGGGGGGCCATGGGTCAATGTGAATTTGTTATCAATGTATAGAATCCATATATGAATAAAGATACATGAAATATCTATTTTTAATTTTAGACAACTGAGGCCAGAAAACAATAACATGGATAAAACATGAAATTCCAAATCCTACATTCTTCACACCCAATTTATTTTCCTCATAATGAATTTTGTTTTCTAAAGCACATCCTCTCCTGCATTTCGTGGTATATTGTCCTCCATTCACCCCTTTTTATTCTAACTTTGAATGAATCCTCTGTAACTATGTTCCACTCTATAATTCTGGAAAAATCTGGAACATTTTTTGCTTCCAGGTAAAATTGTTTAAACGATATTCCATATAAAACTTGTTTAATACAATTGCCCTATTACAAATGAAACTAAAAATTTAACACTTTAGAATTTCAAAAAATATACTTATATGTTAGTCATCAGATGCTTAGGCTAAGTAAAAAAAATTGAAACAACAGTTTTTTTTTAAAATTAATTTGAAGCGCGATGGTTTATTTCAAATTCTTGTTTATATTGAATTTATGATATTTGTTGCTATCCATTACTGGGAGAGATTTGAACTATATTATTCAAGAAAATTCTTCTATTTCTATCTTCAAAACATAAAAAATCATACTATTCTCCTTCTGTGCCTCATTTAGAGAATTTCAAAATAATTATCTATATCAGGTCCTAGCTTAAAAGACTTTTTTCGGTTCTGTATGTGAACAAAAGTATTTTTCAAATATTCTCTGCTAATATTTGGAGATAAAATGGGAATTGAATACAGTAAACAAATAAAACAAAGTTATAATTTATTTGTGTGTGAAATGTAACAATTCAAGATATCAAAATTAGATCAAGAGGAAACAAGATAATTTCTCTAAATAATTATCCACTAAATACATTCCAAATACCACAAATATATTTTAGATACAAATACATTTTAGTTTTTGTTGAAGAAACATATATAGTTCTATTATTTATTAATTAATTTATATTTGGTATGTGCTAATAAATTTTTTTTTATATTTTGGGAGAAATTAATTACAAAAATGGTAAATGTACATCTGGTTATTAATCAAAATATTGAAAGTTCACTTCTTATAATAATTACTGTATTTCACAGTTCTGGTAATCTATTGAATAATACTAGACATTTATTTTTATAACAAATCTTTTTTCTTTTTTTTTATTGTATTATCAACTTGAGTGTGTGCATTGATTTACTGTAACTTCACTACGATAGAATGTTATTCAACATAAATTTTATGAAAACACATTTATAATCAATAGTTAAGACCTACAAACAAAAATATTAGATATATTTATTAAGTTAACTCTTTTATAGTTGGATTGGTTTTTATATAGTATAATAAATCTTGACATTA
Organism: Arma custos; assembly: GCA_037127475.1. Classification (NCBI taxonomy): domain Eukaryota; kingdom Metazoa; phylum Arthropoda; class Insecta; order Hemiptera; family Pentatomidae; genus Arma; species Arma custos. The sequence continues at coordinate 28,529,011 of CM073763.1, read as the reverse complement.
AGTTTAATATTCAGTTATGAAATAGACTGTATATTATCTATATTGAATGAAGCATTTATGGTTTACGGAGGGAAGAAAATCTAATGCTTTTGCACAGTATATATGCTGTATAAATGTATAAGTATGAAATATAAATTTATTGTTATACTAGGTCAAGGAGTACTGTAATTTTAATAAATAAACTACATTTTTTATTTATATAGGTAAACTTTGCCTGTTAAGCTAATATGTTCAGCCTGATTTACATTTTAATTATACCTTATGAAATCTATATAAAACTAAAGCAGCATCAAGTTCTCTTCAGCTTAACGTTTCCCATCATTCAGTGATATTATAAAGATGATGGTGACATTTTTCATTCATGGAGGATAAGTATCGTAATTTGCAGTAGAAAAGAATGAAAGAAATGGAAAGGGTAAGCTCAGAATATTCCAATCCTGTACAAATCCCTTAGTGATAATTTTGGTTCTGCCTCTCTAAAGAAAATGGAAAAATTAAAAATTAAATATAAAATAACTATGCAGTCATGAGGACTGCCGACTGAAGTGAAACCTCAAAACTTTAGAATAACTCAATCAACTAATTGAGTAAATAAATCAATTATAGTCTGAAATATTTAAATTTAAACTTTGTAAATTGGAATTATTAATATTTCACATCTACTGGCACTCCGAACAATAATTATATACATTTTCAAGTAGTGTATTTATTGATCAAAACATATAATGTGCTGCACGATCTCAATAAAAATATCAATAATTTTATTGAAATAATAATCAGTAAACACTTGTTATTTTTTATATATTGTATTTGTATTTAAATTGATTTCAATGAACTTTATTTTCATTTTTAGCTTTATTATAATTGTTAAGTTCAACAATACTTAGATCATTTGTAGTTTCAATTATTTTATAAAACAAGATATTTAACAAAGGCAATATTATTGGGGAAACAAAAAATTTAACTAGTTATTAATGTTTTAAGTGATTATTAGTATGAATTGCACAACTATTACATGATCTTTTATTAAATATTCTTATTCTTATAGCAATCAAATTCTAACCTTTAAACTTAAATTGATTAAAACAAATTGTACAACTCCTACATGTGGCCAGTCTTGCAAAATATATCACGAGCATGTTGTGTATATTGCATATTGGGGATGCGAACCCTTAAGTTTTTTTCCTACCAAATGTACGCAGCTAAAGAAGGGGAAAAGCTTTTATCTGCAATGTTTGCTTCAAAAATATTGAAATGTATATTCTCAGATTTAAATATTATTTAACCTAATAATAATAATAATAATAAATTCTTTATTTATTCTGGGACAAGTCCCTTTAGAATATCATAACTGTGCATTATTGTGGGCTTTAGAGCCTTAGAGTAAAGAAAAAAAACTAGCAGAAAAGTCAATCTATGAAGCTGATTAAATAATCATAAATAAAAAATAGCTTCTTATGGTAATGAAAAAATGAAGATTTCACATTACTTCACATTAAAAATAAAAATAAACAAAATAAATAATATTCTATTGATAATTTTATGTATGCTCTTTGGGGAACTGGAGGGATAGAAAGTAATCAAATAAGCGGGATTTGAAGATAGGAAGGGTCTTGGAACAGCGAATGGAAGAAGGTATAGAATTCCACAGGAAACAGGACCGAATCAGGAACGATCTCTCGAAAGCAACTGTTCGATGGGCCTATATATACAAATCGGAAGGGTGTGAACGGGTATCACGGGAATGGATGCAGGATTTAAATTTGAGGAGCTCATATATGTATAATGGACGGCGGGATTGGATAACTTGATAGAGGAAGGATGCAAGGAAATACTTACGGCGATAGGAAGGATTCAACCACCTCAACTCTTCATAAAATCGGGAGACAGAGGCGTCTCTGGGGATCCCGAAGACAAAGCGTACAAAGCAATTCATCAAGTATTTTATTTTGGCCTCGAGCTCCTCAGAGACACCTCCATATACGGCGCAGCAGTAGTCGAAGTCGGGGAATACTAAAGAGGTAACTAGGAGTCTACGAGTTTCAAATGGAAATAGGTGGCCGATGTAGTTTAGTCTCTTCAGGGTAGAAAAAGTACGGCGAGATATATTAGCAATATAACTTTCCCAGGAGAGGAATTGGTCTAATGTGATTCCGAGGTTTTTGACTTAGGAAAAATTTGACGGGAACATTATTTAAGTACAGGATTGGGGAATAAGGAACTTTTTCAAGTAGGTGATTGGAACATATTACCGTCGCCTTTGTCTTATCCGCATTCAGTCTCAACTTGTTAGTCACTGCCCATTGACTTATTCGATTCAGATCTTCTTGTAATTTTTTTGTCGCTAGTAATAGGTCGGATAGGGGAAAGGACAGGTATATTTTAAAATCATCGGTGATATTTGGAATGATGGATGTGGTGGGGAAGGTCATTTATATAAATAAAAAATAGAGTAGGGGACAGAGATGAGCCCTGAGGGACATCACAGAAGGGGGTGAGTCTTGGAGGTTGGCCTGGAACTACAACAAACGGTGATCGGTTTGAGAGGAAGGATTTGAACCAGGCACTGTTGGATAAAGGAAGATTTTGAAGTTTGGTAAATAGGATGTTATGGTCAACTGTGTCAAATGCTTTAGAGAAGTCTGGAAGAATAAGGATAGTTAGTTGTTGGTGTCCGATGGAAGTCTGGAGGTCATGGATTATTTTCAGGAGAGCGGATTGAGTTGAATGTCCCGACCGAAAGCCAGATTGAAGAGGATTGATGAGGGAACGTTCTTCCAGGAAGATTGAAAGTTGGTTCTGTACTAGGCGTTCCAGCGGTTTTGAAAGGTTAGATAGAAGAGGAATAGGGCGGAAGTCTTGAGGTGAGGAAAGGTTCAAAATTTGTTTAGATAATCATATCAAAATGTCTTGCAAGATAGTGGCCTAATAAAATTGCATTTAGTAGTTACCTGTACTTTTCAAATTCTTTTTTAACCCTTTTAGTTACATCAAATCCCTGCCCATGTGCTGGAATGATCCTCTGGACTGATTTTATCAGACAATCTCTATGATATCTCTGAAGAGATGGGCATTCAGGTCTGAGACTTAGCCACATATATTGGTATTGTATGTCTTCTTCCTTTTCAAATAATCCTAAAATTCAAATAAAATCAGTAAAATTCTAAATCATTACTGTTTAAAAATAATTTAGTTTATTCTACACAAGTATTTATTTGAACTGTAGTCTTAGTGAGAAAATCTGAAATAGCAGCATTTATTAAAAAATCAGCCAATGGCGTCGTTGAATAAAAACCAATTTTACTTTCAGGCCATTATAATTTTTTCAAATTCATGTATAAATTCAATAAAACTAATATTAAATTCATTCCAATCACAATGTAAATCTAAAGATCGTGGCTTTTTATGAGTTCTTTTACAAAAGACACATGTACACCTCTTATATAGAAAATGTATTTACTCAAATATATAAATGGGGTGAAAGAGATATATGTGTGTGGGTATGAGCCTATACATATCTTCATATATCGTGATAAATATTAACATCAGGCACCTCCAGTGAATAGCTCCGTTCAGATAAAATGAGCTGAAGTTATATATGTAAGTAGCATGATAATATAAATTTCATACAACATAATTTTTTTTTTGCATATAGAAGTTTTTTTTTATGCTTTAAAGAAGTTCCAACTATTTTCAAATATAACATTATTACTGTAGATTAGATAATCAAATTATAATATATTTAGTAACACCATTTTTAACTCGATAATGTTATTATAAATAACACCCATTCACACCAAACATTTCTGAGTAAGAAAATTATGAGGGCCTTCAAAACTTGTCCTCAAAAACTATAGGTATACTTAATTAAAAATATTTTTGATCAAAAAAGCAAAGAACTTCTTAACTGAATTAATAACCACTTGTCCCAAAATTAAAAATGGATATTTTGATTTTAATCTTAAATAGGATTTTTAAACTTGTAATTTATTTCTTCACCGATTTTGCAATAATGCTCTATTAGGAACAACAATATTGGAACCAATACTATTGTATATACGATGGATTGAATTGGTCAGGGGGTGCAGTCACAGATAACACAAAATAAGCAGTACTTAGATTTTAATTGTGCCAACGTTCGGCCTAAGGTGTAGGCCATCTTCAGGGCAAATAGCGGGTGCCTGGCGTGTGGTGACTTGTCAACTGAACTCCGAAAGTTTGACAAGTCGCCACAGCCTAAGCACTCACTATTTGCCCTGAAGATGACTGTCATATTGATCCTCAGTCAGATGCTCAATAGCTTATGAAAAGTTGAGGCTTATTTTGATGACATTGTGATTCATGGTACGACAATTGAAGAATGTACTACTAACTTATTAGCTTGCTTACAGAGGTTATCTGATTACGATTTACATGTTAATAAAGCAAAATGTTCATTATTTTTTCAAAAAAATTATTATCTTGGTTATGTTATTGAACATAATAAAATTACAAAATCACCTGAAAAAGTACGTGCTATTCAAGACACACAAATGCTGAAGAAGTAAGGAAGTATATAGGTCTTGTTAAATATTATTCAAAATTTATACCTAACTTTTCTTCTATTTCGCACGGGATAGCGCTGCCTTTTGAGGAAAAAGAAACCTTAGCTCTGAACATCTGATTGTGAAGCGTCATTTCTCAAACTCAAGTCTATCATGTGCAGTAAAAAGGTTCTTGTACCATTTGAACCTCACTTACCTGTAGTCTTGACAACTGATGCAAGCCCTTAGCTAATAGTAACGTAATAGCTGCAGTTCTTAGTCACATTATTAACAACATTGAACACCCTATAGCTTATGCTTCACGCTCTCTTACATGTTCTGAACAAAATTATAGTCAATTAGATCGTTAGGCGGTTTCTTTGGTATTTGGGGTTACATATTTCTATAATTATCTATTTGGGGAACAGTTTACAATGATCACTGCCAATCAGCCTCTTACCAGAATTTTTCACCCAAATAAATCTCTTCCCCAGTTGACTTCCGCCAGACTACTTCGTTATGCTCCATTCCTGCCCGGATTCGGCTACTCTGTCAGTTCAAAAAAGGGAAAGACAATGAAAACGTAGATTGCTTGTCAAGGGTCCCTATTTCAAACCAGACATCAGCTGAACAAGAGATTGGAGAATAAATCAACCAACTCTACGGTGAAGTTAACTTAAAAATTACATCTCAGATAATCAGGGAAGAAACGGGGAATGAAAATGAATTAAAACAAATTATTCATGAAGTGGAAAATAATTTAAATGAAACGGACTATAACGTTAGTTGACGGAATTTTTTTTCAAAAAGATCGAGTTGTAATTCCGGCTTCATTACAATCAATAATTTTAAATGAATTACACGAAACTCATCTCGGTATTACTAAGATAATACAACTCGCTAGACAGTACGTTTATTGGCCTAAAATCGATCGTGACATTGAAAGATTGGTTAAACGTTGTTCGACATGGGCCCAAATTGAATCCAACCCGCTTAAAGTTACCGCCCACCCTTGGTAATGTCCTCAAAATAATTGGGAACGAGTTCATGTAGACTACGCGAGACCATTTCAAAATTCTTACTTCCTTGTCTGCGTGTACGCCAAGTCGAAATGGATTGAAGTACGAATTTCTAAAAACGCACCTACCAGCTCCAGTACCATTAACCTACTAGAAAATATATTCTCTTCACATGGGTATCATGTTGTTCTAGTAAGTGATAACCATTCTATTTTCCAGAGGGATGAATTCCATACCTACTGTACCGAGCGTGGTATTTTTCAAAAATATATTGCTCCTGGGCATCCTGCGACCAGCGGACTGGCTGAAAGAAATATACAGACTCTAAAGAATCGTCTCAAAGCCGTACTCCATTAAACCTTAAATTACAGCATATTCTACTTCGTTATCGTGCTACACCACTTGCTTGTGGTAACACACCAACTGAATTGTACCTACATAGGAAAATGAGGATACAACTTGACTCTTTGTTTCCTTATCATCCACAGCCCACAAGTAAACCATTACACATCTGTTGTGTCGTAATTCAGTTATCTATAATATTAAGAAGCACAATGTGGCACAATATCTGTTTATTGAATTACATATAAGGTTACACATCACATAATTACACTCGTACTGCCTCATGCGCAACTCGTGGGGATATAACAACATCCGTTCACTATTCGAGAGGGTGAGAATCCAAATAAGAGCCTATGCCAATAATTCACCGATCTGGCACTTTGGTGAAATTCTCAAGAACCTGGGAACTCGTCATTATCTTGTGAAACTTGATTCTGGAAGAATTATCAAACGACATATCAATCAATTTCGTTCTTCAATAGTTCAAAAGAAGACAGTGACATTTGATCCAGCACCGCCACAATTATATAGTGTACCTCAAGTTCCTCAAGCTGAGACTAGTGCTCAATCTCCTGTTCAACCAAATCCGCCTCCATTACAACATTTCTCTCGCCCTGTCGGCACTCATAGACCTATTGAACGTTATGGTAATCCAGTATTATATCCGGTGTCTTGTGAGTGATTTCTTATTAGGAGGGGAGACTGTCATATTCCTAATACAGTCAATACTGGATGTATCCATGGCAACACCCCTAGCCTGAAGATTCCAGTTGTTGTTTGACTTTTTTTAGAGACTTATAACCTTTACTTGATGTTTTATGTTCAAGTATTGTAATTGTTATCAAGTAAATATGATGTTCAAAATATCTACAGTGATTTATTGTTTCATAATAATAGCCTGCAGCTTAGGCCAAAACGTTGGCACAATAAAAAAATAAGTTTCACTTATTTTGTGTTATCTTCCACTGCACCCCCTGACCAATTCAATCCATCATTAGAATTATCCAGTCAACTATATTCCGCTCAAATATTGTATAAATGGTTTAACAAGTAAATAATATTATAATAGTAGTATTATTTTTAATTTGTAGTATTTTATAAATTTCAATTTTTTTTAAAGATTTTTCCATATAAAGGAATAAAATCCAATATAATTTTCCAAATATTTAATAACCCACACCACAAAATTAGTTTTTATTTAATTTTTAACTGACTACGGATATTGGAAAAGTAGAAGAGTTATTCTGATCTTGAACTCTTTATAGAATTTGTATTAAAAACTGTACAGACTGGGCCATTAGCTCCAGAAGCTGTAAACTGAGAATTTAAGATTTTTATCATAATTAAGATATTTATCATTTATTATAAGATATTGATTTCTTCATCCATGACTTATTAAAGGTGTGATAATTAAGGAGCTTTGAACCTATTTCCTTACATATTGGGTAGTTTTTCATACGATGAGATTTGCCTTTTTTTTTCAAATTTATAATACTTAGGAATGTGCAGTTGATGGATTTATTTTATTCCGGATACATGAAGAGGGAGGGGAATCCATAATTGTTTTCAGAACTTTAAATGAACTTTCATTAAAGAACAAGAATCATTAGCAACCTCGGGTTTAATGTTTTTTCTTTCTTTTTTTAAATTACCTCATGCTTTCAGATTTTATGGAAATTAACTATTAAAAAATGCAATAAAATAATTTATATGTGTAAAAAAAAAATAACAGAATTATGTGAGTAAATAGCTCTTACCAGTAATAGCAACCACACAATCCTCGGAAGTCTTCACCAAGACCGTAATATCACGTAGGGTAGGACCAGGTGTAGGCAATATTTTGAGATTGTCCCCATCAATCAAAAATTCTTTACCTACAATTTAAAGTTACCTGATGTTTCTCTGTATCAGCTCAAACATTTACTACAGTTTATAACATATTATATTACCAAGTTCGAGTTCATTTTTAATGAAGCTATTTCCGTTTGTAATAGTGTGCCCAACAATATGAATACTTCTTAAAAATAAATGATTGCCTCCAATATTACCATATTCTCCATTTCTGCTTATTACGTAATTTATATCACGGTGTTTTAATCCATGCGTCTCTAAAGCTGTTGACAGAAATAATTAATTGTATATATTAATTATAAATCGATAAGGAACAATATGAAATTTTAATGAAGTTTTATGCATCCTAAATATTTAAGAAATAATAAATAAATTTGAATCCACGTTGAAAGGGGATGGATCAAATCAAAATTATAACTTGGTGTAAGGGTAACCACCTATTGTTGGTCCAGTTTTTAGTAATACATGATTCTTCTAAGAAATTTTATTTTTTTAAAACATGCATTTATTCTTTTGATTATGTAGATACTCATTGATGATAATTATATTTAATGGGCTCCATTCATGTTTTCAATCCTAAGAGGAAAATCTTTTTGATCAGAATCAAGCATGTTTTATTGGGCCTAGATTGATCCGAATATTTACATTGGCTTAGGATTCAGAAAAAAAATCCATTTGGTATGTCTTTGAGGAAATTGCGCATAGCTATAAAAAAAAAAAAATACTTACACACACACACACACACACACACACACACACACACACACACACACACACACACACACACACACACACACACACACACACATATATATATATATATATTTTAAGAGAAAATATTATGTCTTGGCCGGGATTCGAACCCGGGTCGCCCGCGTCTCTAGCGCGGTGCTCTAACAATTGAGCTGTCAAAGCTGGCATCTAAGCCAGACAAATATTCATTGAACATTACTTTAATCGGGATCTCGTGTATATATATATATATATCAGATGGATTATTAGTAAATATTCTTAAATTGTTTAATATAACCTGCTCCACAACAATCCAAGAAGGGTTTTGGATTCATTATTTGGTAGGAAATGTCTGAAAGAATGGTTGTGCTGGGAAGTGATTTGGCTCAGATCATTATCATCACCTGATCTGGATCTTTCCCTAATTAAGAATTATCACTATATGGAATATTGGAAAACTATATAGTTTATCCAGTTCAATTCACGGCTCATACCAGAATAAGTTATATACTACCCACAGCTTGTCTAGGATCCCAAAGCTAAAGATTTGTAGTGCAGTGCCCTATGCACTGAACCACCCCTCTCACATAATACCTCTTTTTTTTACTTAACACTGGTTTTGTTTTTCTTAACACTTGCATTTTATATAATTAATTTATTAATTGTAACAATTTGATAAATATCTACCAATTTTTCACATTCAAATAAGTAAATGTCTCTACCAGAATAGTGATAGTCAAAATATTAAAGAATTTATTAGTGTTATATCCATAAGATTGAGTATAGCTACAGAATATTGAGTAAATCAACGTTTATCATGAAAGAAACATTTTATAATATTCCAACCAATTATTATTCAATTATTGAATTATGTTAAAACATTCTTAATATTCTATTCATATAAATATTAAGCCAAATGAAGTAATAGCTACTAACTCTTTTCAATCAATTCTGAAAAGATTGGTATCATTGTATTAACAATGCAATTGAATTTTCCCTTAATTAAGGTACAAGTACTAACTTCCAACCTTCCTTCTGGAGCGATTTGATTACTTCCAGTATTAATTTCGATAACTTCATAGAATGATGTCATTTTTGTATCTAAAACAAAAAAGTAACAACCTTTGTTGATCATCTTTCATTACAAAAAAAAATCAACAAGAAAGATTATGATAATTGTAAAGAGGAAATCAATATCATCAATCAAAAAATTGTCAGAATAATGTTTATATTCAATGGTCAAATTATATATGTGTGTGTGTGTGTGTGTGTGTGTGTGTGTGTGTGTGTATGAGTATACGTGTTACAGGCCTTTCATCAGACTACGCAAATCACCCATGACTACTACCTGTTCCTCCAGTAATCTTTCCTTCGTACACTAAACAGTCCACTTTGGTCTTTGGGCTGTGGGTACTGTCTTCCCTTTGTATTGGCCTTTTCATGATATATATATATATATATATATATATATATATATATATATATATATATATATATATATATATATATATATATATATATATATATATATAAGATAAATAATATCCATCAACCTATACAAAGTAATATTATTTTAAATTCTAGTTTAATCTTATTCTATATATATATATATATATATATATATATATATATATATATAAAGTCGGTCACATATAGCCTATGTGTTATTCTGATGTATAGCCTATATTACTGTAACCTTTCATCCAAATCCGTTCAATAGTTTTTGCGTGAAAGAGAGACAAACATACAGTCATTCACATTCATAATATAAGTAGGATATATATATATATATATATATATATATATATATATATATATTTTTTATTTTTTTTTTAAGAGAAATGATTAAGTCTTGGCCGAGGTTCGTCCGGGTCTCTAGCGCGGTGCTGTACCGCAATTTTTGCGAGGTATAGACG